>CM042139.1:69038205-69073205 GCA_023376005.1 Doryteuthis pealeii
ATGTGCGTGAACCCGGTCCTAGTTTAGGCTTCTCTATGCCATATGAGCGATGGCTTTCCTGAGGAATACTTACATTTAGGCAATAAAAAGCTGCATCGTCAGGTTACAACCGTCTCTTTTATTTATCTTTTATATTTCCTTCTTTTTATCTATATATTGTTGTTGTTGGAATCCTTCCGTCTGCTAAAGACGATGGCAATGTGTCCAATTTTTATTAACTGCATCTGCGGGAGTGGCTGGTCAGGTCCATTTTTGAATTACAATCTCTGGTGTAATGACTGCAAATAAACAGTGATGCTTGCTGGAGTTACTGTTGGCTCTAATTCCTTCAGGCTCTTTTTTCTGTGACGGCCTCTTTCCTCTCTTTATCACTCCTTTTCGTGTCTTGTTATCTATATACATTTTTAAAAAAACGTCGGTGGAGAGGCCTATTATCTGTATTATGTTTAAAAATATGTTGATGGTATAGTAACGTGTGCATTAAAAAAACCTTTAGAAACTACTGAAAAATGTACATATGAATGCGATTCCTTAACCTATAGGCATAAAATAATCTTAGATGTGTTTAAATATTGTTAAAATAAGCAAACAAACAATCTATTAACAGATAGTTCTATTACATAAATATTCCGTATATCATTATTAATTGTTTTCATCTTTTGTTTCTAAGCCAGTATTTTAGACGTTAAAAAAAGAAAAAAAAGAAAACATGAATTGAGCATGAAGTCTAGCATGTGACTTGAACCTGTGACTATATCACATAAGCAGATATTACAATGAAGTAGGCTTCACTATTAAAGATAACATCGTGAGAGATACTGAATATAGAATGGTTTATGAGGAAAAAGACCCAACAAAACAACCGCTGCATGGCCACTCACCGCCCATCTCACAAACCATATAAGTAAGACGATCACGACATACCGTGCAAAGCTGGAGCTGGAGTAGAAAGGACGATCTCATAAGTAATTCATAATTATGGACTTCTATATATGGACACACCAGTATTGGCTCGCCAATTCTGTGCGATCACTTGATACCGTCTAGTGGACTTACCAAGAAAGATGACCTATAGGGATGGATGGCGGGGAATGTAAGCTGTAGGCACGCCCTGATGTTGTTGTTCTTTTTGATGATGATATAAATGTTTAAAATGATATTTAGATAAAGTAATCAAATGTAATAAGATATATATAATGATACTTAAAATTGGTTTATGAATTACTATAGATAAAAAAATACCTCCCAGCTTTAGAGGAAATTATATTGTAATATCAGTTGTTCAACGTTTAAATACGTGAACGCATCAGTGTCAATCAAAACACACACTTTATACGTTAAGTGTTGAAAAATGAAAAGAAAATGTACAAATTTCTAACAATCATTTGTCACATGAGTGTATAATTGCACGAAAGGTTTATAGAAAAATAAAAATTGTTATTCAGAAATATATATAATCTTGTAAACATGTAAAAGTTTATAATCTGAAAAATAAGTGGTTCTTTGTCACTCTGTAATTTAAGCGTGGGGCCTGTTTCATTCATCTTCTCGTAGAGATTTTTAAAATTATATTTTGTGTTCATCCACTTCCGCAGCATTATGAACAGAAAAGAAAAAAAAACGTTAAAACAAGTCTACAAATAACTGGCTGATATATAACTTATAGGTTTGTTGAAAAATGCATTGTTGCTCATTGACAGAATTGCTTCGAAGTTAATGGAGAATGCATTGATTTAAGTATGCTTTACAGTTGTTCCATTAGGCAAAATTACGAAATGACATTTATTTGAAGATAATCGAATGAATTTCACCATGGGTGAAATTTAAACTGTTAAAATTAACAAAAAAAAACTCTTCACATTCGCAAATGTATATTGTATTACTTATTTTTATTTCTCAAGTATCTCTTGTTTTACTGCAAGTTTAGTTTCAAGTTTGGTATATTCAGAAACTACAGAGAAAAATATGTCTTTCTCTTATGTTTTCCTTTTGTCCCTGCCTTTTTCTACTCTCCTTTTCCACCTTAATCCCTCCAGTCCTGCTTTTAGAAATAACTGTATATCTTTATTAACTTTTACCTTATTCCTCAACTCCTGTATGCCAGGATTCCTATCACTTACAAGATTCCTACATAGGAATCCTTATTATCGTTTCTGCTTTAGTTAAAATCACATTTGCTTTCTTAGCCATAGATTCTAAACAGAAATAGGATTTGCACTGAAATAGTTATTTATTCAATATTTTTATTCATTAAAAAATTGGATTATAGGTAAATTATTATTTTAGTAAATTTATCGCAGGTAAATATATCGTACTAGATTAATTTCTCTTATGATATAGGGTTTCCCTAACCCTTTAGCTCTTTTTATCAGATTCTTAAAAGCAATGAATAATTTCTTGATTTAGTTACAAATAATTCTCAAAGAAAATACGTAAACAGAATAACGCATCATAACAATATATTATTGTCGTTGTAACCATTTATGTTCACTTTATTTTTAATTCTTGCCTTTAATGTTACATAGTCTCCGATAACAAATCAGGATATGTTGTATTGTTGTCTTTTTGATATATGAGTATAAATGGGCGCTGCATCTGTATAATTGGTACGATCATCTCCTTGGTTTCGGCATCCACTTAAATTTACTGCTTTTCACTGGATTGAACTGTCTCCTCAGTCTTGAGTGTCTCGTGCTGCTCCTTCTCACTCGGCTACTTGCATTGACAACAAAGAGACATAAGTTTTCCTGTATAAGTTTTTTTATTCTCCCCGGGTGCATTTCGACCAACAAGTCTGTAAAAACAAAAAGAGAAAAGGAGAGATCATCAGTCCAAATTGGCTCCTAACTTTAACGACCACACCCAGTACACTGTTAGCCTTAAGACTCTCAACCATGAACTCCCAGTACGGACTGATTATACTGCATTGACCCCGCCTACTTCGGTCTGAATGCCTACACCTATTTAATTACTCCTTCTTCCGGTCAGACCATCTACGTTGGTTACTAGGCGTTTTTATTTTCCCGTTTCCGAATCTACTAAACAATGTACTAGATCTAATCTTTAATCCCGAAGAAAGAATAGTCAGCCATACTGTTACATTTCCTTTCGGTTTGTGTGGAGTCATTTTTATCTATTTGTTGGCCCTCTCATGATTTCCGTTGATTTAAAAAAAATCTTTATAACCTTAAGCATAACGCAACATTAATACTTACCTAGAGCAATAACCAGACACAGCTCCATCCATGTTTTTACGTCTTGTCTACGTCTCAGTTATGTGGATATTTATGAGTGATATGGCTAAAGTAAACGTGTGATGACCAGTGATAATAATGACACGTAGGTAACATGGCGAGACAACAGAAACTCTATGTGATCAAATGTGGTCAGTTAGGAACACACCGATGAGGGTTTGAGATAGAAAACCACTGCACTGAAGTTCTTTACAGATTTTCGTACTGTTAGAAGTATTCAGTCAATTGGAAATGAGGATTGTTCTTTGTACGGCCAATATTATCTGGATTTCTTAAACAAATGTTATGCAACCGCTGTATATATATATATATATATATATATATATATATATATATATATATATATATATATATATATATATATATATATATATATATATATATATATATATATATATATATATATATATATATATATAATATATATTCATAGATTTCAGTCTGAATTATCTTGAAGATAATTCCCGGTGAAACCTAGGTGGATATATTCTGCTATTATCGGTTTTCTAAACCAGGTCTACATATGTATTTAGGAGTCTTTTATATCCGTTCATTATTCAGACTTATTCGATTACTTCTTTTTCTTGTCAGTCAAAATTATGACACGTTCTATTTTTGTCTTCTTCTTTAAGTCATTCAAAATACACACACATAGACACCGCCACACACATCCCCCCCCACACACATATATATATATATATATATATATATATATATATATATATATATATGTAGGTATACACACAGAAACACAAATACAAACACACACACACACACACACACACACACACACACACACACAAATATATATGTATGTATGTACATAAAACTGAAAATACAAACAATATGATTAGAAGGATGTTTTCGATTTTTTTCATTTTTATATACTTCCACACTCTCAGATTCTTTTCCATATTTCAGTCTGCAAGGAGTGTAAATTGTACTTTTTTGAACATGATAACGGTTGCAAATTGTCTTGGTTATTTTTTATGTGTGGTTTCTGAACTGATTTGCGCACTCCACACCCGCTACATACATTCAATACTATTTTTAATTATTATTACAGGAATTTGATAGCGTAATCCGTGGTGAGGAAATCTGAATTTTTGAAAATGGTGAATATGACACGTTGCCGGGAAATTTACTTAAAATAAATTCCAACAAGAACCTTTTAGATATTTTTTTTCAAATATTTCCATTTTTAATTTTCCTCTGGAACAATAAAATCACAGCTGTATTTGATCAGCAGATTGGCAAAGTTTTGATTGTCGCATTGCTGCGTCTTGACACAGAAAAAATGACGGAGTTTCAATAAAAGGAAAAAAAATAAAACACTTGATATTAATACCACTCGCATTATTAGTGTGTTTCAACCTCCTGTTATGGTTCCATCTAAGAATTAAATAGAAAAAAAGTTTTAACAATGTGTTAAAATTGACTTTTTAAAAAGTTTTGAATTCCCATCAAGCATGAAAAGAAGAAAACGTCTCCGGCATTAAATAACCCAACAAGTGTTGACATACCGTAAAATCAAACAAATCAAACCAACAGAGTGATAACAAAATGGTCGGGATGCATACAAATACTTTCAATCAAATTAGTCAAATCAATTGTAAATTAGTCAAAAGTCTCTAATCTTTCTTAGTTTTACACTGGAACTCTTTTTCCTTAGTATTTTCTCTCCTTACAATTATATATTATATATATATATTATATATATATATATATATATATATTAGGCGGGCATGAGTATTTAAATGTAAGGCTAAACAAATCGAGAAAAAATGGCGTTACATTTAAATAGGTATGCCCGCCTAATTAATTATTTATTAATTAATTAACTTTCAAAATTAGGTACGACTTCAATTGAGCACATATGCTCCCAAAAATTTTCGGCTAAAAAAAGCCATATCATAAACACATCGCGTGTGTATTTACTTCTCATATATATATATATATATATATATATATATATATATATATATATATATATATATATATATATATAATTCTTAGTAAGCCACCTAAAACTAATGACTCCAAAGACTAATTAAAATTCATTAAAACATTAATAATATATATGTAGACAAATCAATTAATATGTTTATTACATAATATTTATAACAATAACAATAATAAAAACAAATATGACAATGATATATATATATATATATATATATATATATCTTATTATAATGGAGATTGTGCGTTTTTCTGTCTGTAACCGAAACTATATCACTACTCAAGTCACAATTCCCTTAAGTTATTGACATCACATTCTCAATGATTTTATTTTTATTTTAACCTCAATTATTAATAAAATTGTATTACATTATCAATACTGTTAACCATATTTACATACTAACAACATGCAATTGTATTTATATATACAACAAAATAGCGGTTTACAGTGTGAACGGGAAGGCTAATTTGCATATTGGTATTAAAAATTCAATTTTAATAAATATGTGCTTAGTATTATTGATTTCAAACTGTTTGGTTTTATTTTAATGAATATAAGCAAAAATCTCTTCAATGAATCTTAAATGAAATCCATTGACAAGATAAAATAACTGTCATTTTATTCTTTACTTCCTCTTTTAACTAAATACTTAAATTAGAAAAAAGAACAATGAAAGACGAGAGTGATGGAAGAGTAAGTTTCGGTTGTTCTATTTTTCGATTATACACCCTCTGTTTCAAATCTTTTTATCTGCATTCTTATTTAGTTTCATTAGCCTTCCTAATTTAATACGATATTTTATTACATTAAAACTTAAATACTTGCACCCGGAGGGTGCATATATTTGCTAGTATATATAATGGATTAAACCAAAACATGAAACATAAATTAGCAAATAAATCACAATCAAATAAAATTTCACATCTCTAAAATTATACATCCAATAAGAAATAATTCACTTAATTCCTACATAAAGAAACAGCATCTCAGCATTCCCTACCAGCTACGCTAATAAAAAAAAACATCGCCAAAAATATTCATTTGGTTTGAAAATGTCATAGGCAATAGCTATCGAAAAAATCGTAACTCAAGAAACCAAATCCAAAATAGAAAACAAATGAAACAAATTTTAAAACTAAATTTTGAAAATGACAAAATCTCTAAAATATAACAAAACAAAAATTCTAATCCACCAGTTTTACAAACCTATACAGATACCTAATATCCACACACTAACTTCCTACCAGAGTATTAATTACTACGATAGCAATCAAAAGAACCCATAAAAATACAATGACTTCTTTTTCCCTCATTCTTTACCACATATCCACCCCGCTTTCCTTTCTTTTTTGCCTCACATCTTACCACGCATTACGCCCCCCTCCTCTTCTGTTCATCACAATTACCTATTCAGCATAAAGATTGTGGATCCCAGTCGTCTTTAAAAAAGTGACAAAATTTCGGTATATACCGAGTCGAAATAACATTTAAACTTAGTTGTTTTGATTTGATTTTTCCGCAATTCCCTCTATCTTTCATTCCCATTCTGTCGGATTTACTCAAATCATTACTCTAATATATATATATATAATATTATATATATATATATATATATATATATTATAGAATCATAGTCAACCGATAGACTTTTTTGCTGTTGTATAAGTCAAAAACAAATATCAGTGGAAGTAAAGAATAAAAGAAAACTAAACCTATTCAATATTAGTGTGCAAAAAGATAATGGATAAAATAAGAAATGCTGAAGACACAGCTAAACTCGATTTCAAAATAAAAGTTCTCAGCTTCTCAATATGGAATTATATAGTACAGATGCTATATATATATATATACATGGCTCACAGCAAGCATTAAAACTAGTCTGGTAATAATAGGTACATCAGAAAAAAGAAGTAGTATAATGAATATAATAAGAAGAAATTAAAGAAAAGAAAAGGGACTTGGAGAAAAATAAAATAAAGCAACTCAAATGGGAATCAGTAATTGAGATTATTAGAGTGAGTCTAGCCAAAGCATTGACAATTATATCAATGTAATTATATCATTATCTGAAGATATGAAGTACATCACCATTATCTTTTACATACATGCAGACGATTTGTTTGTTTACTCGTTTATTTTTTGTCTTTTTTTTCTTTTCCTTTTTCTTTCCTTTTTTTTCTTTTCCTTTTTTTTTACAAAATCATATTTTCTTGATAAAAATGATGGACAAAACAATGTTTAGAATTTATATCTTGCTTCGTTTCCGATGGTGGAGGAATTATGACAAATGCTAGAATATAATTTACCTCGATAGTTGCACTAAAAACTCCACTGTAAATTCGTTACTTCCCCATCAGTCTAAGTACAAACATCGTTCTATTTTGATTTTATTATACATTAATAGTATTCAAAGTTATGGTTTTCGTAGTAGAAAATGTAATTGACGACTCGGGTTCGAGTTCTAGACAAGTTGGTTTGCATTTGACTTTGCGTAATACCATGGAGAAAGGCATGAAACCATAATCCCTCCTGGTGCGGGTAAATAGTGGGAGTGATTGTGCTCTTTATCCTTGCTAAGTTAATTAGTCTAAAAAATGGAAAATACTGAATTAAAACCAGATTTACTGCGTCTAATGATTAGTTATTTGTCGTTTTATATTTTCGATACTTGTATTGTTTATATTTGTTAGAATCCGTGAAGCCTTTGTGGGTATTCTGCTGTTGTTTACAGAAACCAATTGGTGATCCTAGTTTTTAGTTTTCCTTGCAATACATAAATCCAATATGTAGTTTTCTTTGTAATATATATATAAGTCCAAGTCTGTAGTTTTACTTCTAGTATATAAATCCAAGTCTGTAGTTTTCCAAGTAATATATAATTTAGACATTTTTGATTAACCTGTGCTTTTAATCCAAATATAAATTTCCTGACAGAAAATTCCACAATCGATGGAATGAGCACAGTGCAACCGATCTTAAATGCTTTCTGTTCTCTCATCTAATTGGCCAACTTATACTAGAATTTGACGATGATATTGGTAAAGTCCATAAATAGAAGTGACGATTTTGCTTACATTTTATACCAGATAAGTTCAACAATATCAATATTGTAATGATTATTTTAAAGACATATGACAAATTAATTATTAAATTAATAATTATTTAAAATTTACACCGACTCTAAATGATTGTGTTCATGCGGAATTTAATATGTTGAATTATCCATTCGAATACTTATTATATATTTCTAAAATGTGCGGTTTAAAAATTAAAGAAACAAACAAAAACGAAAGAGAAGATTCAATGCAAAGTAAGTGAGGTTTGTTTTTTCGATGTGCCTCAGCTTGTCCTTGAATCTGCCTCGCACAAATCTCCTTTTTCGTCCGGCTCTCATGACCTTTCTATTAGCCCCCCCTCCCTTTAAAAAATATCTCTTTATATCCCCGTGCTATATCAAGCTCAGCGAAAAGAATCTCTCGATTTATATTTCAACTGGATTTTATCTTTTCGTTTTTCATTCCTATAATGCTTCTTCTTTCCGGTTTGCTGTAATATCTCTTTATAATACCACTTCTCCTCCAACCACGAGGTAACCGACATTTCACTTTTTGTGTAGATATTTGAGATTAGACTTGATAATTTGTATTATTTAGATCTTTATTGTTACATCCACAACGTTTTGGCCGATGTTCTCTGTCTTTCTTTAAGTGTTTCTTGTCGAACTCAGTAACGTTCTTGTCGAATTAGGGCACTGTAATGACTTAACACACATATCCGCTGAATTAATACAGTTCTAAGCGACAATCATCTGTAGCTTGCAGGTTCAATCCTGCCCACAGGTGATAATAACAGAATACTTAAGTCTATCAGGTGGATTGAATAAAAGGCTTCGTTTCGAAATTTCGTGAAGTCTCCCTATAATGACATACAGGTTCCCGATTTCAACCACAACGTTCGCGAGTTCGACGAGGAGGTCACCGCTTTCGACCAGGAACACCTTAAGAAAGCCGGATGACACATCGGCCGAAACATATAACAATGAAGTTGAAGACAACATTCCGAAAAATCTGAATAATACATTCCATTTCTTTCTCCTTCCTTTCGTTCAAACCACAAAATACAAAATATTTTTTGAGTTAATGTATAATATAAATTATCTTTGGATATACCAATTCTTCTGTTCCATAAGTCTATATTTCCTATTAGAAAACAACCTGTTGCTCTCAGTATCCAGGTATCAGGTGTGTTCTGAATGTGATATCATTAATCTCAGCCATTATTGTTTTGAGTTGGATGCATGCCGATTTATCAGAGGACACATATAAGAGATTTAGCACGGTTAATATAATTAATGAAATTGTTGTTATGGGTAGTTTCGTACGTTCTAGTAGTAGTAGTAGTGTTTGCTTATTGTAGCTTAGTTCCTTATGTTGTCGAACTATCTTTATATATCTACAGCCGTAGGAGATATATGCAAATGGGATAACACGCCATTGGCTATCTCACAACACTTCCCTGAAACGGAGAGGTTTTATTCCCCTCGTCAACATATTGCTTCTCCTAAATATCCTCGAGGGTGTTCTTCGTATCGGTGATCGCGGTCTCATTTCCTCACTGCTGGATCCCTCGTACGGCACATCGGAATCCCACACGCTTTCATCCATTGGCTTTATAACGTCTCCATCATATTGGTTTATATCCTCGTTTCTTTCCGATTCCTCCATACTCACGTCTTCTTCATATGTATTCTTTATCGGATCAGCGTGGGCCAGCACACTTCTATCCTGTGTTGTTATTATAGCTGTGTTGTTCCCTTTCTGCATAATAAAATAGGCTTTTTCAAGTTGCCCCTCCTTCCTTTTTGTGTACCACATTTTTTCATTAGTCGAAAAATACATGGTTATGGGAGATCTGATCTGTCTTCCCATCAAGGCAGAAGGGCTTAGTGTTCTATCAGCATGAGGAATGGATCTGTAACTCATCACGAGTTTAGGTAGAAAGGATTCTATGGTCTCTCGTGACGGCTCGAATGCTTTTAATCCTAATTTAACCGTTCTAACCATCCTTTCCGCAACCCTATTCGATTGTGGATGGTAGGGTGGAGTTTTGTAGGCTTTACATCCTATCTTCCTCAACCAGAAACACAGACCTTTATCACAGAATTCAGGCGCATTGTCTGATACCAGGGTTTTGGGTATGCTATTTCTTGAGAATATTGTTATCAAAATTTGAATGACAGTTGCAGATTTTCTATCACACACCTGAACAATCTCTGGCCACCCCGAGAAAGAATCTACTAAAATCAATAGTAGTTCTACGCTCTAGACATAGGCATGGTCCATGTGTACTCGACTCCATGGTTCTTGTTCCTTTGGCCTCGAATGAGTCAATTTTTGTGGAATATCATTGATTTCCACACATTTGGGAGATTTTTTTTATGTAACCGTCAATGTCACGCGAATATCCTTGCCACCAGCTTTCCAATTTGAGTCTTTTTTGTGTGGCCGCTATTCCACAATGTATATCGTCGTATACACTTTTGATTATTTCTTTTCGCATTTTTTTTCGGAGGTTCAACCAAATCTCCGTTACATATAACCCCTCTGTCCATGGTTAGTTTATGGTTAATCTCTTTATAAGACCTTTCAGCTTTAGAGCAGTCGTTCCATTTATTCCTCCTTATTCTATTTGAGATTCTGCTCAGAATAGGGCCCAGCAAGATTTCTTCTTGTTGCTGTTTAATCGGCAGCACATCGGTTTCGACCCAATGTAGTATTCCTTCAGTGTCGTTCATTTCGTCGTCTTCTTTGTTAAAACCTAATCTGGACAACGCGTCAACATGCGGAATCGTGTTACCTTTGACGTACATGATGTCGAAATCAAAGGCCATCAGCAGTATGGCCCATCTCATTATCCTGGCGGATGTGACCTTGGATAACTCTTTCCCTGGATTAAAAATGAATTCTAAGGGTCGATGGTCAGATTTTAGCAAAAAATTTCGACTCAATAGAAATTGTCGGGCGCGCTGTGTGCTCCACACTATGGCCAAAGCTTCCTTCTCTATATTCGAGTAGTTAATTTCTGCCTTGGTTAGCCTTCGCAACAGGTACATAATTGAATGATCGTCTTCTGACAATATAGCAGACACAGAATGTTCACTGGCATCCGTAGTTAAGGTTACTTCTTTTCTGGGGTCAAAAACTTTTATAACGGGTTTTTCAATTTGTACTTTTAAAAAATTTGTTAAAAGCCGTTTCTTGTTTTTGTGTCCAAACACACTCACTATTCTTTCTTCGTAAGTCTGCAAATGCTTCAGTTAAGTCTGATTATTTCGGCACATATCTGCTATAAAAAATTGCCAATCCTAAAAATGATTCTAATTCTTTTTTGTTGGCTGGCGATGACACCTGCGATATTTTATTTAATAAATTTGGGTCAGGTGAAATGCCTTCTTTGGATATTTGGAAGCCCGAATAATTTATCTTATCGCAATTAAACTTACATTCATTGCGGTTTACGCTCATGCCGGCATCTCTGAATTTGTTCTTAACCTGCTCAGTTTTTTGTTGTAATTCATTTATACTGGCAGCCCCTATTAAAATATCGTCCTGATAAATTATAATATTTTCTACCACCCCATTTAAAATATTTTCGATAGCTCGTTGAAATATTGCCGATGCTGTTTTTTTGCCGTAAGGCGTCCACCGCATTAGTCCAAGGGGGGGGGGGTTAATAGTGCATATTTCTTTAAATTTATCGTCAATCTGTATTTGATTATATGCTGCCTTTAAATCAATCTTCGTAAAATATTTAGTGCCTGTTATAGTTTGCGATACAGTTTCGAGTTCAGGAATAGGATACGAATATAAACAGATTTTATGATTCACACCAATCTTATAATCACCACATATTCTTAAATCCCCTCTTTTTTTGCAAAACTCCAATTGGGGACGCCCAGTTACTACCGCTGACTAGTACTCGCTCTAAAATTCCTTCTGCTACCATATCTTCCAATTTCTTTTTTAGTAATGGTCGAAAATGGATAGGTATCCTACGAGATTCATAATATGATGTGGGTATTTTCTTTCACTCGTATTGTGTCTTTGTAACCTTTCAGCATTAATATTTTTTGCTTTTTACTTTCTATGCTGTCGATTAACTTGTCCGTATCTATTTTTATAATATCTGTGCCTATTAGTCCATGATTTTTTAAACAATCCACTACGGTTATGGGGACCACTTTGAATCTCCTATTGGCCTCAAACGTAGCGTCGAATTGTCCCAATGCCGTGATGTAAGAGCCATCAAATTGTCTCATTTTCAAGTGACTTCTCTTTAACTTGGGTTTCCCCATATGTTGCCAAAAGTTATTTGGGATAAGAGTCATGTCACTGCCTGTATCGACTTGCACATCGAATGGTATTTCGTTTAATCTTACTGTCATCTTCTGATTTTTTTTCGCCCGTACTTGGTACACGTCTTCTATCGAATTTATTCGTTTCGACTTAGCTTTGCATACTGTTCCAAAATGATTTGGTTTTTTGCATATAGAACAAGTTTGTCCATAAGCAGGACAGTTGTTCTTTTGTCAAAATTGTGTTGAAAATTACAGTACTTACAATTTTTTGGACTTATTTTTACTTGTAACACATCCGTGTTATTTTGTGCATTTTCTTCTATTTGAAATACCATTGTATTGTGCTGCGTATCTTCATTGAATTCGGATATCATTTCCAGTTGTTGTACAAATTCCACGCACATTTCTAATGCCATGTTATTTGACTGCAGACGTTCTAAAATGTTATCTTTTTGGTTTATGTCATGCAGTCCTTCAATGAACCGTAACTGAATCAATTTCTCCTCTATAGTCATATCTGATGTACCGAGTTGTTCGAATTTACAGAATCTCGAGGTCTTTTTTAGTCTATGAATGTAACTTCTCGGTTCGTTGGGATTTTGTTTCGCAGAGAGAAATTTCGTTCTCTCTGCCATAACCAATTTTTTTCTTATGCCTCAAATTATTCCTTATGATGTGTGCAATTTCTTCAAAGGTGAGATCCTCCAAATCTTTTGGATACGCCATTACGGCTACTCCCATGTTTGCTTCCCATCCAGCGGATGCTAAAAATAAATCGGTAATCTCGTTTTCTCCACCAACGTTCTTTTTGTCTTGCAACTTTTTACTCCTTGCCTGAGCTGCAAAACATTTTAGCCACATCTCAACATAGTCCGGTTCCTCTAATCTTGTGAGTAATCCTATCGACGACGCCATGTGTTGTGATGTGTAGGTTCGTACGTTCTTGTAGTAGTAGTAGTTCACTTATCGTAGCTTAGTTCCTTATGTCGTCGAACTGTCTTTATATATATACCACTGTAGTAGACATGTGCAAATCGGATAACACGCCATTGGCTATCCCACTACACCTCCCTGAAACGGAGAGGTTTTGTTCCCCTCGTTGACCTATTGCTTCTCCTAAATATC
The DNA here is from genome assembly GCA_023376005.1 of Doryteuthis pealeii. NCBI lineage: Eukaryota > Metazoa > Mollusca > Cephalopoda > Myopsida > Loliginidae > Doryteuthis > Doryteuthis pealeii. The sequence goes on from CM042139.1 coordinate 69,051,905, forward strand.
CTCGGGTGCGGGGGGGGGGGGGGCTTCGTATCGGTGATCGCGGTCTCATTTCATCACTGCTGGATCCCTCGTACAGCACATCGGAATCCCACACGCTTTCATCCATTGGCTCTATAACGTCTCCATCATATTGGTTTATATCCTCGTTTCTTTCCGATTCCTCCATACTCACGTCTTCTTCATATGTATTCTTTATCGGATCAGCGTGGGCCAGCACACTTCTATCCTGTGTTGTTATTATAGCTGTGTTGTTCCCTTTCTGCATAATAAAATAGGCTTTTTCAAGTTGCCCCTCCTTCCTTTTTGTGTACCACATTTTTTCATTAGTCGAAAAATACATGGTTATGGGAGGTCTGATCTGTCTTCCCATCAAGGCAAAGGGACTTAGTGTTCTATCAGCATGAGGAATGGATCTGTAACTCATCACGAGTTTAGGTAGAAAGGATTCTATGGTCTCTCGTGACGGCTCGAATGCTTTTAATCCTAATTTAACCGTTCTAACCATTCTTTCCGCAACCCTATTCGATTGTGGATGGTAGGGTGGAGTTTTGTAGGCTTTACATCCTATCTTCCTCAACCAGAAACACAGACCTTCATCACAGAATTCAGGCACATTGTCTGATACCAGGATTTTGGGTATGCTATTTCTTGAGAATATTGTTATCAAAATTTGAATGACAGTTGCAAATTTTCTATCACACACCTGAACAGTCTCTGGCCACCCCGAGAAAGAATCTACTAAAATCAATAGTAGTCCTACGCCCTTGACATAGGCATGGTAGTAGACATATGCAAAAGAGATAACACTCCATTGGCTATCTCACTACAGAAATGATAAGTGAATCGTTGTTAAAGAATATGTACAAAAAACACTTACATTAAAAAAACAAGACATGAACATCATTTTGTATATTTTTAAATAGCAAATATATATATTCATATTTAAGCGATCATTATATTGCATGGCGCAAATGTCGCTTATCATTTATTCTATGATCTATTAGCGAGACCTGTGGATATATCACAGTATGATGATTTAATTATCACAACGTTTGGCATGTTTACTTAAGAGCTATTGCAAATAGTTCAATATTTAAAAAGAATAAATATATTGATTTAACTCTCTCTCTCTCTCTCTCTCACTCTCTCTCTCTCTCTCTATCCTCTCTCTCTCTCTCTCTCTCTCTCTCTCTCTTCTCTCTCTCTCTCTCTTCTTTTTCTTCCCTTCTTTTCATCTTTGATTGAAATATTCGATTTGATATATTCGATATTGGTATTAAACTATTGAAATATATTTGATTTATTCGATATTGAAATATATTTGATATATTCGATATTGATATTGATATTGAAATATATTTGATATATTCGATTTTGATATTGAAATATTCGATTTGATATATGCAATAATGATTTATTCGATAGTGATATATTCGATTGAAAGAGATTAGCATTATCGCTTCTCTGCGCTTACCATTTCTCTCTATGTTATGTAATCGCCACCCAGCACCTATATTTGTGGCCTTGTGCCAGACTTAGAAAAGAACCTTAGGAAAAATGTACTACCGATTATCTTGTATTGCTGGGTGGTCTTTGTAGAATTACCGAAAAAGTAGTTAGGAAAGATAACATCTTTTAACGAGAGAAAGGAGACGATAAGTCTAGGTTTAACGAAAAAATAGGATGAGTGACTCCAATAAGTCTTTGATCTTTAGGCTAGTGAACTCTGGTTGACCAGTGAGAATAGAACGAATCGAACATTCGATTCGTTCGAGAAAGAGCTCGAACTTTCTAAAAGTAGAATCTTCTGGAAGATTATTTAGAAATACTATTTAAGAAACCCGTCAATAGAATCACGATCAGTTAGAGTCGGTGGCCGGAGAGAGTCAAAGCCAGTCAGAGCAGTCGGCCAGAGAGGCAGTGATCGGGGCCAGTCATACGGAGTTTTAGTTAAGCTGTTGTCGCTGAAGACGATAAGGAAAGACCTGTTACTGCTAAGAAAAGCTTGTTCACCGAGAAGTTTACTAAGGACTAAAAACTCGAAGTTGAATCCAGTTAGTATACAATTAAGTAATTATTAAGCGCAGATAATATTAGGGTCTCTCTCTCTCTCTCAAAAGTTATAGGAAGTTTGGAATATAATAAACTTCTGAGAAGTAAACCCGGTGTTATTAGTTTGCTCTATTTACAACGAAAGAAACCGTTTTATGAATGGACTCACGACGCAAACCAGATAGTAAAGTAACTATCGTAAAGGGGACGACCCGTGGATAAAGTCAATTGGCCGTAACGAAGAAGCACGCGCCCGTGAAACGTTGTTGCAGATTGACTGTTTGTTTTGCGCGGGAAGTCGAGGGGACAAAGGAAAGTTGAACTGAGAAGACAATAGATAGGCGAGACACAAGTCTTAGTGTAACAAAAGAGGTGTGACAAAGGACTCATCTGGACAAAGACTAACAACAACAAAAAGAGGGGACTTCCGGTCAGCGAACAAAGGAATGTGTGGGCGGTCATCGATATTTAAGCAGACCCGAGGACAGACCCGAAGGGAGACCCGAGAGAGACGGCGAGCAGAGAAGGTGTCGGACCGTCGATGCGGTCGGGCGAGCAGTGAGGCTCGCCCACCACCTTCCACCACATAAGTAGTCGTAGTGTCATTTTCCGTGCCAGCCACTCACCTACCACACACACCGAAGAAAATAAAGAAGAGTCATCTTTTGTATACGCGTATCTGTTGTTATTGAAGTAGCTGACTACTAGATATCTCGTCTAGGGGTCAGGAACGAAGTCCGCTGTATACCCGCAACGTATACGAGTCAGAGTAGCGTGAGTTGAAGAAGCCAGTATGCAGCATATGCTTAATTGATGCAGTGACCAGTAGAATTCCACATGAATTCAGAAAAGCCTGAGGTTACCACACAAAAGCACAACACAGAGTGAGAACGAACCGGCTCACAGCAAAGCACTGGACGATCGCGATATCAAAAGACAAGGCCGAGATTTTTGGTTGCTGGTAGGAGTGAAGAGAGGACACGACACTGCCCACAAACACTGGGCGATGATAAGACATCGAAAGGTAGGTGACCTGTGATTTTACCTGTGTGTTTCTGCTCGTGTAGATAAAAAAAAAGTTGTTCTAGTATAAAGAAAATATATAGATAGCTGAAATGGATCAACGTAATTTCGTTCGGAGTCTGACCGCTGTGTTGACGAGAGAGGCTTGTTTTGGAGGGGGTCGGAAGTAAAGAGTAAGATACCGAGAGTGACAGACAAGTATGGTACAAATCCTAGTAGTAATTTCATTAAACGCACGTGTTACCCCCCAGTGAAAAAAAAAAAATTTTTCCGTTTAACCAGTATGATTAGAATGTTTAGAATTTTGAGGCTTAGGGTAAATGATTTTTACTCATGATTTTATATTGAGAGGGGCTAACTTGATAATTTTTAAATAGTATATCCATGAATAAAGGGGAAATCTCTATTTTGTAATTTTTTTATTTGGAAATAGAATAATTTTTTGTGCTAAATCACCATGCTGTATTTTTTCGTTAGGACTTGAGTTTCATGTTGGGTCAACTTGGTTGGAAATTTCACCTGATTTGTGTCGCATCTTTTTTAGAGAAACGGTAATTAAAGTGGTTTTTATAGAGAAACCCACCGGTTTGAGATATTATGTTGGTGAATGTCCTATGGAAATTAGGTACTTCGATAATTTTCGAAAGTCTTTGGTAGACTGCATTCTCCCGATTTTGTCGTGCAGTAAGCTCCGAATGGAATACGCGAAAAGGTTCAAGTCCTTGCTTCGCACGTGATTTTAGTAGTAAAAGAAAAATGGCGACTACGCCTGATCAGATTTTGTCGTGCTGTAAGTCCCGAATGGGATACGCGAAAAGGTTAAAAGCCCTGCTTCGCACGTGATGTTAGTAATAATTTTTTTTTTCCGTGATTTACAAGATGGCGATCTCTTCATTATTTTGACCCGGGTTGATGCCTTTTGTTCGAACGATAGCAGTAGGGTGAATGCATGGAATTTTTTTTAAATTGGTAGATTCGAATTTTAGATCGAAATTAAAGGGAAAATACTTAAGAGTGGAGCCCAATAGAAAGGAATATATGATACGGTAATTTTTAAAAACTTTTTTCAGTATGTTCGGTTTTGGAATTTTTTTTTTCCCCCGAAAGTTTAACATAATTAATTAATGGTTGGTCTGGGTAATTTTATTGTGTACCTAAATTTTAGTGAAGGTTTTAGAAGATTTTATTTGTGAATTTTGTGGACTTGCTGTAATTATTTTTGGATCGAGTTCGGAACTCATGCTTGATTGTATGGAGATTTTTTTTCCCCACGTGTGTAAGGAATCTGTGTAAATATGGTTTTAAAAAAAAAAGTAGTCGTACTGAAGGCTCATCATTACACTGATTACGATTCCTTGATGAGTGTCCCATGTGGTTACCGTATTTACGGAAAGTTATTCTGCATTCATGTTTAAAGATTCCGATATCGGAATGAGTCTTGGGGTTCTGAAAAAAATCAGAATAAGAGAAATGGCGAGTGACCTGCCCCTGTGTTTTCTGGGAATAATGTTGAATCATAATGAGTTAGGGGCTCCAAAGAGGAATATAGATAAACGGTAAGATCCGTGCCCCGGTATTCTCTGTAGTATTTTGAGGATTATGAGTATTTTGGTTTATGATTTGTGGGAATGGTCTCCAGGAAATTTTGGTTGAGAGATGTCTCGGATCCGAATGTGGATAGCAAGTTCAAGGAAGAGTAGAACAGAGCGTATGGGAAATTAAGGCTCATCACAGCATAGCAACGCTGCAGTTAGAAGTTAGAACTGGAAACGATAAAGCTAGCCAAATAAAATAGCATACCTTCACCTATAGCTAGAATTGGGCCCTTATAGAAAGAAAAATATACCTCGTGTCGTTTTATCACCAGACTCTTTAGTAACAACTATAGGTAATGTTCGTGTTGCATGAAAAACATAAAATTAGGTGTCGTACTCGAGCGGAGATACACATGGTTTTGTCGGGGGTCATTTGCTTGATATCATCGCAAACTTTTGTTTTTATTTTGAATGAAAAAAAAAAAAAAACGAACTTTTTGAATGAAGACGAACTTTTTTAAACGAACTTTTCAGTAAAAAAAGGAAACCGTGACAAGACGGAATTTTGAAGGAGAAAGAAAGAAAAAAATGAACGTGAACATTCTCTAAGTTACCAATTAAAGGTAACCGATGTATGTTATATTCGATGTATTTTTTTTTTTGTTTCTCTTTTGTTTTTGTTAATCCTGTATTTTGCTATGTACTCGGTGGTTGATGTGAGTGACGGTGATTCGGGAGATTGAAGAAAGTTTTTTTTAAATATTCACATGTGAAAATTTTTGAAAAATGGGGTGGTGAGGGATGTTGCAGATTGACTGTTTGTTTTGCGCGGGAAGTCGAGGGGACAAAGGAAAGTTGAACTGAGAAGACAATAGATAGGCGAGACACAAGTCTTAGTGTAACAAAAGAGGTGTGACAAAGGACTCATCTGGACAAAGACTAACAACAACAAAAAGAGGGGACTTCCGGTCAGCGAACAAAGGAATGTGTGGGCGGTCATCGATATTTAAGCAGACCCGAGGACAGACCCGAAGGGAGACCCGAGAGAGACGGCGTGCAGAGAAGGTGTCGGACCGTCGATGCGGTCGGGCGAGCAGTGAGGCTCGCCCACCACCTTCCACCACATAAGTAGTCGTAGTGTCATTTTCCGTGCCCGCCACTCACCTACCACACACACCGAAGAAAATAAAGAAGAGTCATCTTTTGTATACGCGTATCTGTTGTTATTGAAGTAGCTGACTACTAGATATCTCGTCTAGGGGTCAGGAACGAAGTCCGCTGTATACCCGCAACGTATACGAGTCAGAGTAGCGTGAGTTGAAGAAGCCAGTATGCAACAACGTGATACCTTTCGCTTGACCATAAACGAAAGGAGTGTGGAAGAATTTTGGGGGCCACAGACGATGACTGCTAGATCTAGATCGTGTCAGTTGTAAACGAACGACCGTACGCTAATTCAGATACTGTGAAAGGAATAACGACCGTACGTACGAAGATACGATTTTGATGGTCTCATTTTTAACCAGAGGGTGTTGGAAGATGATAATGGTCGGGAGATTAGGGAACAAGCGTATTAATATATAGATGTTATTTAAGGGATATTAAATTCCACAATTACTTTAAAGTCACATGAAAGAGTCACAATAAATATAATCAAAATACAAAAAAAGAAAAAAAGTTCTTCAATTTTTTAAAAGGTGATGAATTTTGCATCACATTTATACATATGTAAAGGGCAGTTGTGTCTATGTATGGGCTGGTGTATGTATGTCCGGAGGAAACTACAAAAATAAAACAATTAAGTAAATATATATATATACACGTTCACTATCACCTGATATAATGAATAATGAAGATTTTATTTATATTCGGGCAGAAAAAAAAAATAAAATAAAATTCATATAGTATGTGAAAAAAAGGGTGAGGACTGGTGACTTACCGTCTGGAGCTGCTGGTTGGGTTGAGGAAGTTCTGACTCTTGTGATTGAACACGAGACCAGAGAGAGATTGCATTATGTAGTTTTCCTGTCGGAAGTTGGAGGGGTGGGGAGACATGGCAGCGCCTATATAATGGGCTTTCCTTCCCCGTTCAACTATCTTCTTCGCTCCCGTGATCAACTACGGTTAAAGAAGTTTTTTACGGAGTTTTACTACTTGTTACCAATTGTTACCAGACCCTAGGCAGGAGTGGGTCGCAAAAGATTATTCCTTTTGCAACCCCGACTCGTCGGCTTGCTCTACCTGGGTCACCAGTGTTCAACCATTAATTTTTCTACAAGTAACTGTATGTTTGTTTCTTTTTTCTTTTTTTTTTTTTTTTTTTTTTTTTGCATTTAATATTTTAAATAGGAGACATTGATTTTTAATTTCAGAGTGTCTGTGCACTTTTTTACTGACGCCCTACCAGACCGACTCAACGCAAGGTCTTTTAATGTTGGGATTTTAATTGTGCATCTTGCGAGGATTCGACTCACGATTCAATAATAATAAATAGCGAGATTAATTTCTCGTGTGTGAAAAATATATTTTAAGCAACAACTACAAAACTGTAAATATAAACGTACAATGAACGTATTTTATAAACTTTAGGCATAACATAACCATAGAAAGGTTGATATGTCATTATAAATGAATCAATAAACGATAGTTGCATGCGCATATCTCTCTAAGTTCGTTCTCCGCGAGAGATAACCATTTTCATTCGTCCGCTTGTCGTGTCTCTTTCTCCTGTCTGTGTATATTCTCTTTAACCCGTATCACGCGATGCTATATTTATAACGTGTACTAACCCCGGTGTCATTAGTGTTATTTCCCATGCCACCTCATTACATACAGCTACTTTTAGCTAATGACATAATAACCATCTGCTGCAAATACTAGTAAAACTAAATTTTTTTTAATTAATTTACTTACATACATTTTCTAAACAAAACTGCAACCTAACCTGGTCAGAAATCATAGTTTGTGTTACCTTGTTATTGTTCAAGCTTACACATGTAAGAACCCTGGTTAGTTTCAGGCTCAATAATAAAGTAATGGTTTTAAAGAATAACATAACTTATTTTGGAAAGTGTAATTTAATAATCGCTTCTCACCACTAGCGAAACTGGGGACCGGCTGTGATACCGACAATAAAGGGTCAACTATGGGAACTTTGGTGTAAGTATAAGAAACGCTTTCACATGAGAGTTGGGTATTTTTTTAAAGAGTCAATCAGTTAGTTAGGGAACTACTGACAGTGACAAGGAAGAATTTAAATTTCAAGGCAAGAGAAACTGCTTTATAGCCATAAAGGTTGGTCTACGTTTTATAAAACAATTGGATATTATTATCATCGACTCGATAATATCACTTCACATCTCTGTGTTTAGAGAGTGGTTTAGAGGAAGGTTTTATACCTAATTAAAAGGTTAGGGGTATTTTTCTGTCACAACATGTTTGACATTTAACATTTTCCTGTTTTGAACTAATCATATTGTCGACATATCAATTTTGATGACGTCAACTTTTTCGAGCCCCTGTAACGTAACACATGGTAACCTAACCTCTCATATCGTATTAAAATACTACCAATATGTAACTTTATAAGGGACATTTCTCTTACATATAACTTCATATTTAAACATCAGTTATTAGAATATTTACGGGCATCACAGTCTCGGAAAACCATAGATTTCCCGCGCCCAAGATACTTTTTTTTGGAGGCGGGGGGGAGATTACTCTCCAGGGCACTGAAAGCATGGGCAATGTGTATGGATACCCTGTGTTGCTCTAGCGACATAGCCCTCGTTCTGACTCGCTGGCATTATCCCAAGGAATGGTAAACAAATTCATTCTGCGCCAGTCCGGCTGCAGGAGTTGCCTGACAGTGCTTTTTACACATTGAGGTGGATAACTGAGTTCAATCCGTGTTTTCCATCAGGTTGTTCTCCCTTTGTCATTTTCCTCGCTAGAGCATACCCATAAGGCAGACTTAGTTGGATTCATACAATTCCCAAGGATATTAACGCTATTTTAATATATGATTAAAATGTAAGTTTTTGATGGATCCTCTGCAAATCTTACGTTTCAGATAACATATGATATCGAAAGAAACACCTCCAAATTTATGTAAGAATTAGATCCAGGATGCTTCAATCAAGTATTTTATTTAAGTAGACAATTTTGCAATTTGTATTTCTTAAAAGTAGACGTTAATATACAATCTTGCATAGATGAATTAACCGAAATGCTGCAGGAGGAATATAAATGAATTAAACGAAATACGGTAGGAGGAATATAAATACTTGACATTTTCATTTGTAGAATCATCTGTCCATCAGTGAGCAGGTTACTGAAAAGTAATTGTTCTCGAATTGTTCACGAATGTAATATTCGAGTAAACGAGTGTAATAACGCATCCGACAGATGTCATGGATAGAACGATATTGCAAAACAATAATTGCAATAGAATGATGTTATATAATAGGTCAAGAGGAACGGTTTAGTCATCTTACGACTGGATATTCACACTGGGAAACTGGCTTATTTTGCCGAAGTAATTTAAAATTGCACACGAATCTTACGTATGATTTCCCCTACAAAGAGAATTGACAGTAGGTGAGATACAGGGGTTGACCTGGCCCGACATTTTCAACAAGCAAGGGAATATTTGATGAAAAGTCAATTTTCAGATTACGAGCCAATCCGTGTTCTCTTTGATCAATGTGAAAATGAGAAACTTCCTTGTTGTGAACTGATAGACTTGTTTGAAGATACACAGGGTTCAACAGGATTCTGTTCCTTTTAGGTGAATGCCAATAACCTTAAAACTGAGGGAATTATTTATTGAATATTAGCCTGTGGCATAAACCAGGGAAAACAGGTCTAGTTTAAAAGTGTTTACCGTCTAAGTTAATAAATATCAGACACTTACAATAACTTTTACAAATATTTATATATATTATTTTGCTTTTTGTATTTAGATGTCTTCAGACCCTCACACATTAGCAAAATAATTTAAGGACATATCCTTTTTATTTTCAGTGTAATAATATGAATCCCTAAAAACAAAAACAAAATAATTGAATCTTAAAATCAAATTTTGATTCTAGTTCTCACATTGTTTGCATTTTAACTTTCAAATATTATTCATGAACATGTCGTCATCAGTTGTTGCAAAAATATTAATTATTCGAAATTCAACCTCTACATGGGCCTTTACCGTATTTTTACGTTTATTGATTTTAATAAAGAGAGAAAAGAATAAAGATAAAACCAAACATCAATTGAAAGTTATCTCTTTGGTTTAATATACTACAGAACTGGTTTAAATCAGTCGGTAGAGGGTTCGACTAGAAACCACAAGGTCCCTGGTTCGATACTGGACCTCGCCAACTCAGCTTATGAGTAGCACAGGGATCTGTGCAGTAAAGTGAGGAATTGATTATAGGTGTGGCACTCCGACGCTAAAACAATCTCCTTGGTCTAGCCCAAGTGAAAAAGGGGATAGATTCCCTCGCTGTCTGGTTGATACCGACATTAGTCCGCCCAAAGACTTTTACTTTTTCATGCTATCTCTGGAAAAGTGCAATATAATTCGAAAACTTTTTTCTCAATATTATTTATTCAATAATCCTTATCTCTGCATTGTTTGGAAAAAATATACGATTAATTTACATAATTCAATCAAGTTTATTTAAGAAACCATTTTGAAGCCAATATGTTCAGGTTTTAAATAGAATTGTTCTTCGTCTTAACTGTTATTAGTTTATTTACTGCTAGAAAAAAAAGGTGAATAAGGTGACGTTAATTCCATATTTTACCCCATATGTTGTAGAGTTTAATTTTATGTAGTTTCCCAAATTATTTATCCAATAAGTTCTACTTCGATTGCATTTTCAGTTTTCATTTTCTCTATAGACGTTATCTCTAATGATATAATTACCGAAAAAAGACAATTCATGAAGAACACCCAACGTTCTAATTAAAGTTTAATTTAGAGGAGACCACTTTCGATAACATACAAACCTGAAATTATATAAAGAATCTTACCAACTAGTCAAATTAGTCTTTATTTCATTTTAGAACAGCAATTCAAATTTAATTTAGTGTCTACTAATTAGAATACAGAGTGGAATTATTTAAATTGCCTTACTTTGCAAGACAAAAGGCCGAGTAAGTGGAACATCTACGAGGATGTATACAACTATTTGTATTTGAGACGGACTCTTTCCCACCATGATAGATGACCTATTTTGTTAATCTGGAACCAAACAATGTATGAGAGGCATAGACTGTGGATCGGACTCTTTCACTCTTAATGGTATGCTATATTATTCGGTTAACCATCATACTCTGATGAATGATATATAAAGAAATATGGATTAATAGAAGGGCAGATTCGGTTATTTAATCTCTGGAAAGCAACTAGTCTATGAACAATCTTTATGGTTTTATATACAAGACAGAAGACGGTGATAGATTATTTCGATATGATACTCACATCGGTGAAATTAATAATGTTAGAATAGCATAGGTAATAATATTGACATCATATTTCAACGAACCTTCTGGGGAATTCCTCGTTGTGTAGGAGCTAAGGTGCTGGACTGAGACACCATAGTAAGCGAGTTCGAAATCCAGTCACGCTATTACGTTCACTTTCAGACGAATACTCTTGGGAAAGGTATGACAAACCTATTTCTCTTATCTGTGGATTAAATAGTAGCATTACTGTTCTTTCCCAATGATGTGCCATTACACAAAGGAACAAAAACAAATTAAATTAAATAAAACTTAATAATGATAATGCTTGGAAATATATCTGTATAGTAATACTCGTGTTCCTAAATTTATAAGACCGTCATCATCTTGCAACACCCTCTGGTTAAAAATGGGACCATCAAAATCGTCCAAGTAGAAATACAAAAATGTAAATCCTTATTACCTTGTGTTGCTTATTCGTCGAATTCTTATTTCTTTTGAGTGTCGTCATTTCAGCTAAATAATGGAACATTTAATTTTGATTATAAAGAAAGAAAGGGAAGCCAATAGACATACTACACAGAACAAATATAAGAAAGAAAGAAATAGAGTAACGGAAATATATAGAGACGGAATGAGTGCATTGAATCAGTAATACTGATTTGTTTCAGTCGAACAAGATACAGATGAAAAGAATGAAAACAATAAAAAAAGAGTGAGAGTGAGTTAAATCAATATTCTTATATCTTTTTATGTCTTGAACTATTTTGCAATAGCTGTAAAGTAAACATAGTAAAAGTTGTAATTATCAAATTATCATATTGTGCCATATCCACACGTCTTTCTAGTTTATAATATAATGGTTAGGAGGGATTTGGGCGCATAGATCGTCTATTCAGCACTTAACCCCAATTGAAAAGAACTACTTGCGTAAATATATAAAGTTCATATTTCATTGAAATTCCCTTTTTACTGCAAACATGACCTAATGAATTTCGTGAAATATTGTAATTAGGTGAATTGTTTTTTCTTTGTTCTTCCGTCAATACTCGATTAATCTTTCATTTGATTGAAATAATCTTCTGATATCTAAAATCCAAAAGCAAGCGTCTATAAGTATATTGAACGGTGAAAATATCTTTAAATTGATTTTAAACCTGTTTTCATTCTTGTATGTAACGGTAGTGTTAGATATTAGCTATGCTACCATCAATCTTGAATATTTTTCCATCCTGGAATCATGGCTTGTGATCGTCACATCAAATGCATCGTAATAATTATTTCCTTCATTCATAAAAATTTCCTCTTAAAATAATTTGATTTATACCCTATATGTCAGATCAAATCTACGTGTTCATATTCTAAATCCCTTTTTTATTTCCTATATATTCTGTAGTGTCTTAAAATATAATTTGTATTCTGACTCGATACTATTAAGATTATTCATTAAAATCAGATATATTAATAATTAATAACATTATTTATTAAAATCAAAGTTATGGTTCCACTTGCAATTCTAATATTAATATCTCTTTTCCTGAATTGAGAAGAGATACATTCCCATTATTAAATGAACTCTCAAGGTAATCTATTTAACAATATTTGTTGAGGTGTAGCTAATTTATCTATCTTTGAATCCAACTGGATCTAAGATTATTTATTTTGAAAATTTACACTCAATAGAATTTTTCTCAAATATTCAAAAGTCTGGAAACTATTTTCAGTATTTTAACAATTTCCACAATATTAAATATATAGATATGTAACAAGTGCTCCGCACGAGTAGAATGTGGCAAGAGGTAAATTTCTTAATCAGTGTTTGAATTCAGTTTTACTTTTCCCAGGTCTGTTGCCATACCAATGTAAAAGAGCTTAGCCTAGCCTGTTGATATTAAATGTGGAGTAACTTCCGAGATTCCAATTTCCTCATACATTTCCTTTCTTTCTAGAAAATCGCATCTAGTTCTTCACTGACTTACATTTGTATTATACCCCGTTCCAAATTCGGTAAACATGTTTATAATGTATTTGCTTACACACCGTCCGTATTCACTCAATGTCAGTGGGGAGTTTTATGACAATTCTTTGACATACTCTTATATTTTCAGTATATCAATTGTCTAGAGTATTTTTGTTGTTATTGTTCTTGGATTACTCTAAAACATTAAGTTCAAAATAATTAAATTTAAGTTATGTATTATTTTTACTATCTTAGATGTCGTTATTCAATAGCTCTCGTAACATCTATATAACCTTTCACTGCCGTCAGAGCAATGTCAAGGGAGAAGTCTTTGTTCTTACATAAGAAGGTACAAGTAACAGGAGGGCTGTGTAAATGAATGCATAAGTTCCATACGGATCTTGTACTTGGTAGTAAACTAAGAGGAGACACTTAGAAATGTGCATTTCAAATTGAAGCTACCAAAAATATCATATAGATAATTTTCACGAAAGTAAAAACGTGCAAATAGCATTTTTATTAAATGTATATCGTTGCATGATGTTTTTTTCGTGCATGTACCTATGTGCCTGACCATATTTTTTTCAATAGCTATTAATTTCAATTAAATATATCTTGTTTTATAATGTGTTTCTCTTTAGTGTGTTTATCTACGCGTTTGACAACGCTACTCATTTTAATTGCAATTCATCTTCTTTTGTAAAATTATTTTTCTTTGTCCATGCACCTACTTGCAGTACACCATCTTTTACAATACCTATTCATTTTCATTAGACATATAATGTTTTGTTTTGTTTCGTGCAGGTACCTACCTTCCCAGGCACACTTTTTCAATAGCTACTCATTTTAATTAACATATATTTTATTATAACTGGTTTCTGTTTCCTGCATACACCTCCATGATTGACTACAATGTTTTTGTATTAGCTATCCACTTTGATTAGATATAACATGTATAATATGTGTTCTCTTTCACACATGTAAGTAACTACGTACTTGATAGCAATTTTTTACAATATCAATTCATTTTACTTATATAGATGTTGTTTTATGTTCTAAGTCTTATGCATGTACCTACGTGCTTGGTCATAGTTTTTGCAATAGCAATTCATTTTAATTAAATATATCTTGTTTTATAATAGGTTTCCTCTTTAGTGCATGTACGTGTGTGCTTGGTCACATTTTTGCACCAATTTCCCTTTATTTATAATCTATCTCATTTCATACTATATTCACTGTTTAGTATATTTACGAGCGTACTTGGACACATGTTTTAAAATAACACTGGTTTACAAAAAAATATTTTTTGTCTGAGGCAAGAATGTGAATAGGTCTTTTTTACTAATTTGGGTGTGCTGAATTCAAATTTATAAACAGTTTTTCTCTATCACCTCTAATTTTTAGTCTTTTAAATAGTCTCATTTTAGTATATACAGAGTATATACGTGCTTATTTCAACAGTTGCAGCAGCTTATTACAGATAAAACAGGATAGATAAAGAACATTGAGGGAATAAATATACTTGGATGACACAATGTACACAATTCATAGTACCGCAGACAGTTAGAAATATGTTTTCTCAGATGATCTGCTGACTGACAGTGCACTACTGGCCAGGGCACTACTGGCTGTTGATTGAGACGTGTTGGCTACGCTTAACTACCAAAATCCGTCTTGACATATATATATATATATATATATATATATATATATATATATATATATATATATAAACGTAATGCTATCACTCACATTTATTGCATAATAACTAAAAAAGAAGATATAAGTCACACAATATTAGAAATTAACCCTGAATGCATATACGTCTTTATGTACAGTATGCGTACAAAATGTACTGTATGCATATCTAAAAAAACTAGAGGTGATGAGTAAAAATAGATTTCAAATCTGAATTCAGCACCCCCAAATTAGGTTAAAACAGGTATTTTTGCGCTTGCCTCAATTTCTTTGTAAACCAGTGTAATCATCATTTTAATTAAAATATATCTTGTTATATGATATGTTTTTTTAAAGTGCATATACATTTGGCCTCATTTTTTAAATAATTACCATTTTAATTAGAATCTATCTCATTTTATAATATTCTTCAGTTTTCTTCATGCACCTGCGTGCTTGTCCAAATTCTTGAAAAAGCTATCATCTTAATTACAATATTTTGATTTCTCAAATTGTTCCTGTTTATACTATGTAAGTACGTTCTTAGACATACTTATTTTAGTTTATACATTCCCGTACAGGCTTGGCCACATTTTATTTGTTTCTTCCATGTGCGTACATGTTTGGCCACATTGTGTTCGTTTTGCACATGTGCGTACATCATTGGCCACATCTTTCTCTCTATCTATTATTTTAATTACTGTCTATATTGGTTTCTATATTGTTATCTTTTTTAGTAGTACGTACGTGCTTGGTTATATTTTGTTTGTTTCGTCCGTGTGCGCACATGTTTAGCCATATTGTGTTCGTTTCGTACAAGTGCGTACATGCTTGGTCACACTTATTTCAATAGCTATTATTTTAATTACAGTCTATATTGGTTTCTATATTGTTTTCTTTTCAATGCTTGTACATACGTGTCTTGGCCAAATTTACAAAAAGTATCGGTGACTAGGTCATTTCTTTCCTTATTTGCCGCACATTTGCTGATCGTTCTGACGAATAATAATGAACAAAACCATCACCAGTGATAATTATCTCCTTTCTATTTTGAAGCTTTCCAATTATAAACGTACTCTAACTTGCTACGTAAGCTGATAAGCCGCTCTCAAACAGAAAAATTAGGATGGCTCTTTTGAGCAGTTTCGGAAGAAATATCTAATGACGATAATTAGATTTGACTCATTTCAGAAATGCACTGATGCCAAGAAAGTAATTAAACCGTCGTTTATTTAAGCTATCTACCAAAACGTATGTCGTTAATGGGGGGGGGGGGGGTTCAGACGGACCCTAGGCTTAGTTTTCTGCTTATAGTGCCATCAGAATTTGAGAAACTTAACATTAACGCTTTCGTTTTGATTGTTTCTTTGCTGGTTGTTTTGTTTTACGGCATATCAACTTTTAAGGGCCATTTAATGCCGAATCAAATCATTTTTGACATCAGGTTACATGATATCTGCTGATGCTTAAATTAGCACCCATCTAAGTACTGTATAGTTATTTACTAAGCTTAGCCTAGATGCGACACAAAGCCAGAAGTATGTGGTGCCTAGTGAGAATCGAACTCACTAACAATGGTCTGTGAGCCGAGCTTCCTAACCATTACACCATGTGATGTGCCCATCTAAGTACTGTATGTGTTCATTGCTGTTTAACTTCGGTGATCTTGCGAGAACCGGTGCATTCAACGAGATTTGACCGTAAGCCATTCGTTTTGGAGCTGTTATTAATAATTTACTGTCCTATTTTTTACCCATAGCTGGATTCGTACATTTCCCAAACTTTTAAGCACTATGTGAAATGCGAAGAGCCGCTTCCAGGATTTTAACTCGTCTTACCGTGTCCATTTCATACAATGGTAACCATTAGACAACACGCCTCCAGCTTTCGCCAAATTCACACACTCAAATGCGAGTAACAATCATATCCATAATACACACAGGGGTAATTTCTGTTATCATGAGCCATGCCTACGTTCCTCTTAGCAAAATATTTATTAAATCAGACCTAATTAACATAAACCTAATTCTAACTATGACCCCATTGCTACGTAACCTAAATTAACATATCATAAACTAACAGAACCTTCGTTGGCGCATGATAGCAGGAAATTAGATATGACCCACGATAAAAGGAAAGTACGAACTAGTCACCCCATCATTATATGAGAGAAATGTAACTATCTTAAGCATCTTGGTAATCTCTCTGAGGTTCAAATATCATTCTACCGGTTTATAGTAACATAGTTCGTAAAATAAATAGAAAAAATAAAAATGAAAATATCGAATAGTTTTACCTATATATTTATATTTTATCTTTCATACCTACTAGCATTCAAGCCTTCATACTACCCTGGCAAATATATATATATATATATATATATATATATATATATATATATATATTATCATTATTATTATTATTATTATTATTATTATTATTATTATTATTATTATTGTTGTTGTTGTAGTTGCTCTACTAAATCTGGGGGAATTAATGTTGGTCTCCTCAAGACTTTTTTTCCTATTTAGTCTAATAACACAAAATTCATATCAAATTATTCCTTACTTCTAGGATTGAGTTATATTTGGAAAAATCATTTAATTAGTCGTAATTTGCAATTAAATCAAAAACTGACCAGTCTCTTAATTCACATTCTGCCAGTCACTTTCCCCCTCTCTCTATATATATTGATTTACTTGATATATTGTTTTCTTTTTAGCCCTAATGGAATATAAAAATGCTCGTAGTTAAGTATATATATATATATAAATGGTCTATATTTATTGATTGATATTATTTTTGATTTTTCCCCAGCTGTAATTGCCAAAGAACCAGAAAATGTTGTATTAATATTTTAAAGGATAGCTGTGCTAATGGAGTAGCAACTTCAGAAATCATACTATCTTTTCATTTATTCTCTTTTCAAGAGGTAATAGGAAACATCTCGTGTTAAAAATATGTCATTTTATCTAAAAAGGGAAAATATGCGAGATATATTTTCTTTTAAAAAGCAAATTCGTGTTGGAAAAGTATCGGAGCTTCATAATGGAACAGGATGGGCAATTTGAGACTTGATTGGTTCATAAGTTCTCATTATTATAGCTCATAAGTTTTAAATTGTTTGTCAGTTTGGTTGGTTGAATTTTACGGTTTTGTCAACCCTTGTCGGGTTATTTTATGCCGAATACGTTTTGTTTTATTCATTCTTCTTAGGTATTCATTTTTTTAAAACTCATTTTGAACTTATATTTTTAACTGTTTAACTCTTACAGGTACTACCAATCGGGATCACGGTGGATCTGGTGTTATGTTTTAGGATCGTCGCATTTATTTTGCGCGGGAAATTCGAAACCTGGTCAAAGAAGAAATTGAACAAAAGAAAATAATAGATAGCTTAGACAGAAAGTCTGGGGTAACAAAAGGAAGGGTAACAAAGGACTTACTCTGTACAAACGGGAATTTGAACAAAGAGACTGGAAGGGGAAGAAAGAACTTCCGGTCAAAGGAACAAAAGGATGTGTGGGCGAGCTGCCTTTACTTAAGGGGTCAGCAGTAGCAGTTAGACAGTCAGGAGAGAGATGGCGGACCGACGCGGTCACGCACCAGTCACGCACCGCCACGGCTAAGGGCGGTGAGACGTCACCAGCTTCCCCAACGTTATACATCCCAGCAGTAGTAGTTCCCATTGTCAACGCTCGTCCACTCACACACACCACGAGGGAATTAAATAAAAAGTCAATCTTCTACTACATATGTCTACGTGTGAATCTTTATACTCCACTACTAACACATACGACCCAGCAACAGTATATAACATGTACGATTTTGTGGCCCGAATCGATCGCTATACAACACTGGGAGTAATGGAAATGAAAGTGTACTCCACACTACCTAGATCTCCAGAATTGAAACTTCACCACTAGATGCTGTTTGACGTCACCCAGGACACTCAGCCATCACATACATATTATAAAAAGAGTTGCCATATGAGCAATAGGTTTGGGATCATCATATAGCTTCTTGCGCTTGACATGACTATCTGCTTGATCGGAGGACCTTCTCCGAACGCACATTTAGCCTAAGTAAGGGCCAAATTGGGGTGTTGCATGTCATGGACTGCTCATCCAACAGGATTCAGTCTAAGCATGGCCAAAAGGTGACCACATTGTGTGGGATTTTATCACGACCAAAAGGTGACCACATTGGGTGGGATTTTATCCCCCAGCAGTGTTGCAGTCGGCGTATTCTACAGCCTCAGTCGACAAGTTTCGGCGGTTTCGGCGTCAAAACGTTAATGTTGATAAAGCCGAAATATTATCCAATGTCGATTATACAACAGGTAGGAAAGCATTCTGATAAAAACCTCAATGAAGTCTGAAAGAAGAAAAGAGACGATGAGACGAACAATTAACTTTGTGATTGTTCGTCTGATTTTAACAGACTAGTTTGTTTGATTGTTTGTTAAAATCCAGACAGAGAAAAAAATCAACTCTCGAAAATCATATCCAAAGCAAAATTTGCAAGATTGTATAGTATGTATGATGAAGATAATGGAAGGCCCGCTTCACAGATGAAAAGCAGTTCAAACGAGTTGGCCTAGTAATACTCACTTGTCCCAGGAAAACTATAAAGAATCTTTTCAAAGCATGTTAGATGACTGGATGGACGCATATCTCAAGCTGCTTTAGGAATTTAGTTGGAAGATAACCCAAGATTTCGAGGCTAAGTTCATGCTGAACATGATCATACATGACCATGGTAAACTACGATTGTAGTAGATAAAGGTGAAGAACGGTTGTAGTACATTTCCAGTAAAATACTCGCAAAGGTTGATGTACTACTACTACTACTACTACTAATAATAAATAATAATAATAATAATAATAATCATAATAATAATTTCGTAGATGCGAAGGACTTGAAGAATACACAAAAAAGAGGAATGAAATATTACTTATTTCAAACGAAAAATTTCACATGAAAAGGTCTGAACATGGTTAAGAAGAGAAAACCTCAAGAGAAAAACCGAGTCACTCATACTTGCTACTCAAAATATTGTCATGAGATCAAATTATATCAAAGCAAAAATTGATAAGACACAACAAACAACAAATGTAGTGTGTGTAATGAGACCATAATCCATAGATTAAGCGAATGCATCAAACTAGCACAACGGGAATACAAAGCTAGGCATGAAAGTGTTAGAAAGGGGGTCCACTGGGTATTATGCAAAAAATAAGTTTTGATCATGCAACAAAATGGTATATGCATAAACCAGAATCTGTTCTTGAGAATGAAACGCATAAAATTCTCTGGGACTTTGAGATAAAGACGGATCATCTTTTCTCAAGCCAGGAGACCAGACCTAGTATTGATTGACAAAAAAAAGAGAACTTGTCAACTGGTAGACTTTACAGTTCCAGCAGATCTCAGGGTGAAGATGAAAGAAAACGAAAAGACAAACAAATATTTAGGCCTTATTAAAGAATTGAAAACATGTGAGATATGAGGGTGAAAGTGATACCAATTGTAGTTGGAGCACTTGCAACTGTCACCAAAAGCTTAGAAAAGAGACTAGAGGAACTGGATATCAGAGTAAGAATTGAGAACACCCAGAAAACAGCATTATTGAAATCAGCTAGAATACTCAGGAGTATCCTGGAGACCTGCGGAGTCTTTTACTCAGTGGAACTCCTGCGAATGACCAACAGCTAATGCTTGTGTGAAAAAAACTACTACTACTACTACTACTACTACTACTACTACTACTATTAATAATAATAATAATAATAATAATAATAGAGACCATCCAGACTACAGCATTGTTGAGATCGGCTAGAATACTCAGAAGAGTCTTGGAGACCTAAGGAGACTTGGGGTCACCCAGCCTCCAGTGTACCACCGGCTAAGGTAGGTGTGAAAAACTCTAATGGAGTGAAAATAATAATAAGTTTTTGCCATTTTAATGATTTTCGTATTACTCAATTATTATTATTATTATTATTATTATTATTATTATTATTATTATTATTATTATTATTATTTAGGTTTTTGAACGACCGGCTAGGGCAGGTGTGAAAACCTAAATCATAATAATAATAATAATAATAATGATAATAATAATAATAATAATAATAATAATAATAATAATAATAATTGAGTGATACGAAAATGGCAAAAATCCCATATTTCTAGATTAGGTCACTAAATAATAATCACGTTTATGTTCACACGGGTTTGGCATCGTTTTCCTTTCTCCACCTCTATTTGGTTACAGTAAGACATTGGCTGAAGTACAGAAAATAAAATGAACTGCTTGTCTATCCAATTTGCTTGTACTCAGCCTTTTAAAGACGCGGCCCAATGACGTGGTGTGAACGCGTTAGCAAAGCAGCTGGATATCTTTTGATACATTTTCTCCGCCACCCGTAAAGCTTGCGTTTGAATTTGGCATAGCGCAAAACGTTGTCAACATTCCAGCGCCTTAATAGACCTGAAAATGAAGCAAGGGACGAGCAATGGCGATGCTTTTAATACGGACATCTAATATACACATTTGGTTCTTTAGAAATACTGTGAGAGCGAA
>CM042139.1:69078205-69130705 GCA_023376005.1 Doryteuthis pealeii
AATATGAACGTATAATTAACGTAGTACCCTAACCTCTTGGCATGAACTAGTTCACCTGCCGTAAAATAATTCAATCAATCAATTTGTTTGCATGCGATCGTTTTGATATAGATTTCGAAGAATTGTTGTATGGAAAATCACCGACCCGGCAAAGCTTAGAATATATCAATATATATCTAATCACACGACTGAACTGGTCTTTCGAATGTTTTCGTTATTTATAAAAGTTTTTCTATGGGTATTGCAAAATTCATGTCAATTTACATTATGATATTTCCGCTTCTGAACAATCGATCCAATGAAATGAAAAAAAAAAAAAAAATGGTCACTTTCGCGTGAATACAGTAATTGTATTTTCGTTCGATATTTGTCATTGTCTTCCTTGTTCATTTCCAATAAAACCAATCAACAGTTTTTCGGTTTCAAAATATTGATATCGCCGCATTGTATTGTCGTCACTATAATGTTATTACAGAGATTGCACAATAATAATGTTAGTTGTATTCCGTCTATTACAGAGTAAGTTTTTTTGTGTGGATGCAGGTCAGAAGCTTCTTTTTCACTCATGTCACCCTGAATGATCATTTACAGTGGAAATGCAAATGCGATTTCACGGGTCAACTTTAAACCCTTTAAACACAGACTGTATATTATAAAAATAAGTATAAAAATATAGATAAATGCGTGGATTGAATTCTTTGAAAAAAAAGTGTCAGACAGTAAATTACAGAAAATCGTTTCTGATAAACAGTTTTTATATGATCCGTTAAGTACGCTTGATAAGGCACAAACCATTTGCATGTTCTTACTGTATTAGCGGGACCTTTGGATATACCACAGATATACTTCCATTTACTTCATATTGTCTACAGAAAAAACAAAATCTGGACTGTTTAACATCATCACCGGAGGCTAAATTTCGAATATGATAAGGACCGATGGATTTGTCAACATTACAAATTCCCGAAACGTTCCATCTTCTTCAATTCTACTGTGGACTTATTTTTTTATAAACTTGCTTTTGTAGCTGTAATACATCCTGAACTTTTTGAAACCTTTTTTATACACTTTTACTTCAAACTCTTTTGAGTTTTTCTTATGGATAAAAATGCTTCTGATTTTTAAATATAAGATTTATTTTTTTTTTTTTTTTAAATACACATTTAAAAATTTCTAAAAAAATATTCCGGCCCTGAGCGAGGGCTTTTGTTTGTATCTCGTGACTAACGGTTTCTTTATTCCGTCTTTCCTTCATAAATATAGTTGCTTTGAAAAAGACCGGTTTATTAAAAGGTCGAAACAGATCTGTCAGCAAATAATAACATATTTTGTTTTTTCTAAAAAAATTCTATTCATACAGTCGGATTCACTTCCATTTACTTCATATACCACAGTATGATAATTTGATTATTACAACGTTTGATATGTTTACTTAAGTGTTATTGCAAAATAGTTCAATATGTAAAAATATAATAATCTTGATTTAATCTCTCACTCTTTTTTTCTTTTGTCCTTCTTTTTAACATTTCATTATGTTCGATCGAAATAAAATACGCTATCACTGCCGCACGCTCACCACTCTCCAAATATTCCCCTTACTCTCTTTATTTCTTTCTTATATTTTTTCTGTGTAAAAAATCATTTTTCTTTCCTTTCTTTATGTATAAGAAAAACTTAATTGCTCATTATTTAGCTGAGGTGACGATACTCATGATAAATAAGAATTCGGAGAGTAAGCAATACCAGATCATCAGGACATACATTTTTGCATTTCATTTTGGATGATTTTGACGATCTCATTTTTAACCAGATGGTATTTCGAGATGATAACAGTCGTAACATTTAGGAACATGAGTACTAATAAATAGATAGTAGTTTAAATTCATATCTACTTATCAAAAGAAAACACATGCAGGGAAGCATTTGGTTCGTAGATTTATCTATCAGATTTATCGACCTTGCTAGGTAAGTCAATTTTGCCGCGTTAACTTATTCAATTACCTGGCAATACATCAACCTGTCTATCTATCTATCTATCTATCTATCTGTCTGTCTGTCTGTCTGTCTCTCTCTCTCTCTCTCTATATATATATATATATATAATATATATATATATATGTTGAAAAGAGACATAAAGGAAAGAAAGTATTGAATGGATAAAATAGGATTATTTTAATTAATTTAACTTACACGTGTTTCGGTCAGGAGTTTATCCATGTGTACATTATTCTAGCTATTATTATATTTAAATAACAAAATGAAATAAAATAATAATAATAGAAAAAATATAGAAATGTTCAGCACACAAAGAAAAATTGACCTTCCTCAGAGGAAATCCTTATTTTTTTAAATGAAATTCTTTGGAACGCGGATAATTTTTATTTTAGAAATATCCCTCATGCTTTGAAAATTAGAATTTCACCTGACTTTGTTCCAGTCATCTTCGCTCCGTTTCAAAATCCGTCGCATGCGACATGACGTCATTATAACTGTTATCTCCATCGCGTTTGAACACTTTCTTCATGTGATTTAAAAAAAAAAGGTTTTCGAACATTTCGAAAATTCTCCGCGTTCCAACGAATTTCATTTAAAAAAATAAAGATTTACTCTGAGGAAGGTCGATGTTTCTTTGCGTGCTGAACATTTCCATATTTTTTTCTATTATTATTATTTTATTTTATTTTGTTATTTAAAAATAACAATAGATACAATAAAGTACACATGGATAAACTCCTGACCGAAACACGTGTAAGTTAAATTGATTAAAATAATCCTATTTTATCCATTCAACACTTTCTTTCCTTTCTTTCTCTTTTCAACATACCGTCAGATTCAATTCCATTTTCAATTTATACACACACAAACACACACATACTCACACACACACACAGACACACACACACACACACACACACACACACACACACATATATATATATATATATATATATATATATATATATATATATATATATATACGTTTCAATAGTGCAAACATAGACACTTGGTGTGTTCCATCATCGTGATCTAATGAGTATATAGGCGAGCAACTAGCAGTCACCAAGCTGCGTTCAGTGTTCACACTATTCAAACGTAGATTTAAATATATCATATCAACAAAACTTATCACCTTTTCTTTATTAATAAAGCAACGAATGTATTTACCCAATAGGTCAAATAGGGTTGTATGACAGACAAGGTCACAAGTATGAGGCATCCAGCGAGGATCGAACTCGCAATTCAGTGGTAACAGATCTACGAGACTAGCTTTCTAACCATAGCACGATATGGATGCATATGATTAATATACCCATCTCTCTCTCTCTCTCTCTTAGACGGATCACTGTCAATAGCTATGCAATTTCACCAGCTAGAAACTAAAGTACGCATGCCTACTATTTTTTAATGTTGTTCCAGATACTTAAAGACCAGTAATGGCGGTTTAGAGTAAAAATGAAAAAACATACTCGTCAGGAACACTTAATGTTTGCCACATTACAGATTGCAAAAATACGACAGTTTGGCAATATGGCTTCTGACTAGAAAACAGGCGTGCCTCATTGAATTAGTCTCGAAATTAATTAAGTTTACAGATTTTTCTTTTTTCTTTTACTTCTTAAGCTTTGAACATTTCTTACGTATTCGATTTGCTTTTCTTGAGAGCTATCCGGTTATTGCACATTTTCTATTTAAGCCACATAGTCTTTATCGTTTGAAAGTTATATATATATATATATATATATATATATATATATATATATATATATATATATGTTTGAAGGCAATTACAATGCGTATATCGCATAAGATTCGATAATTATTGAAAAATAATCATGACAAGCAAACTCGGCGAATAACGCGTGTGATGTGTGCAACAGCGTACAGCTGTTTCAACCGTATTAAGTCTCATCAGCAGTGTATATCTACGATCTCCCTCCGACAGAGATTGAACCGGAGAATCCAGCACGCAAAGTCAGAGACTTTACCCCTGGGCCACCGGCACGTCGCACACGAAATACGCTAAATTATCTTGTCAATGATAAACATGCCGCTACTATACAGAAATCAACATTTCCGCACGATAAATATATGACATAAAGCGAATTGATAAGGGAATTAGTAATATTTCTTTGTTTTATTTCTTTATTCCTCTCCACTAGTTTAAATAGGGGAAAACCTTTTGTGAAAAAATTAATATTTTCCAATTAAAAAAAAATATTTTGATATGCTATAAGAAAAACATAAGAAATGAACTGGTGACGTAATAGATCCATTCGTTGAATGAAAATTATTTTCTTTTATCCAGGGGTCTTCAATTGACCTTCACATATCTCTACTCTCGTAGATAGTTAGCACTGAGCTCTCAGTGTATGGAGAGTGTTTATCAAATCAGCCGTAACTGTGTAGTCAATCATATAATTAGGTGTTCATGTGTCACCACACATCTGTCAATCTCTTTCCGAAGTGCTGTTTTAACGATCATTTAGCTTTTTGACAAAACTATTGTATTTGAAGACACATCCATCACGACTTCCTATAAACTCAAATATGCAAACAAAAAGAAATCAAATAGATAATTCATTTCAACTCACGCAAAAAAGCCTTAAGCCCTTTAAAAGCTTACGAATACCACCCACGTAGTAGTCCACCCAAAACAAACATACCCAAAACCTCCCCAAATCCCCACCCCGCTATTTTCAAAAGAACGATGAATCCACAGATACTGGGGGGAACACAGAAAAACAACATGAAAGACAGTCAACTGACCGCCAAGCCACGTGACCCCAAGAAAAGAATACCGATAAGTGAAAATACAGTTAGTCTAAGAAAGTCTGAGAAATAGGTGGTTACCTCAAAATATAAGGAAAATAAATAACATTGAAAACAATATTCATCATTTTGATTCTGATTTTTATTCTCTTCCGTGCTTCTAAGACAACCAAATTATTTTCCAATACTCACCACAAGCACACCACACACACACACACACACACATATATATATATTATATATATATATATATATATAATCGGAAGCGCGTGGTGTAATAGTTAGAGTCGTATGAAATGGGATCGTCATCTGAGGTCAAATCGTGAACAAGGCTGTTTGCATTTGCCATAGTGCCAATATCCTTGGGAAATGTGTGAATCCACCTATTCTCCCTCCAGCTTATTAAAGCTGATTGGGCTTTTCTAACATTGGGTTAGCAACCAGTCTATGGGAAGTAAAACTCTGAATTTAAACCTGTTAAACTCAGCTAAATCAACTGACTGTATGTCACATCCTGCGAGTGCTGCTGGGTTGATATATATATATATATATATATATATATATTATATATATATTATATAATATATATATATGATAGAGAAATGAACGGAATACTGAACCCTCCCCTTCCCGAAGGAAGGTGACCTCGCCATCATTAACATATTTTCCTTATTGTTTATTAGATAAATAACAACTATATAGGTATAACACTTACTGCCATAATACTTTGGTTTATATTGCTTTTATTCTCAATTGTATCCACCCTAAATTTGTGCAAGTTCTTAGGAAAATCAAAACCCTTTTCTGAGAAATCCACAACGTCTCAGATTCTGACTATTCCTCGAATCATCAAAGTTGTACGTGCAAAAAATCTTGGGGAGTACTTTGTTGATTTCTCCAAGGTATTTGATGGCATGCACAGAGTAAGCATGCACTAAATAAATTCAGTACATGGCCTTCTAAAATAAATCGTTACCGACATGATGATGCACTAGAAAACACGAAAGTAATCGTTTCCTCACCTGAGGATTATGCTGATATCTACAACATCGTGTCTTCGAGTTTACACCATATGTTTCACATTGGAAACCTACAGACTAGTGTCAACTAACTGAATCTCTCATATGGCAATAAGAATTCTAACAGCACCTGCGCAGGCTGAATCTCGGACAAGTAGTAGGAGGCACGTGTCTCTCTGGGAAATCATATAAAACAGAATTCATAGTGTCATCTATTAAATGACAAGATTCTGAAGCAAGTCTACCTGTTCACATATCTCGATAGCATTATATCATCGATTGAAAGCGATGCCAACATAGACATAGGTAATAAATAAACTCTTAGTGAGTGGTTAACGATCATATGGAAATTTGATTTCTCTGATAAAATAAAACGGGGATTTTCCATGTTGTAGCCGTATTATTGTTGCATCAGTTGAACTTAAAAAACACGTGGCGTAAAAGCTAGAAGGAAACTACACGAGGATTATACGTGCTGTTTTGAACAAACTACTGAATTAATACCCTACACAACAACAGTTATTCGGTTATTTATCTATCATCTTACAAATGATCCAAATAAGACGAGCAAGACATGTGTAACTGTTGGTGAAATAAGGACGAACTCATAAGCGAAATCCTTCTATGGACATAGACCCATCAGTGATGGCCGGCCAGCAAAAAGTACATTTATCAACTCCGTACGGACACAGAATGCTCTCTTGAGGACTTATAAAGAACGATGATCTTAGAGAGAGAGAAGAGAGAGAAGAGAGAGAGAAGATATATAGATGATAGAATATAGTATTATATATATATGATATGTTAGTAGAGGTTATCGGAGCGTAGAAACACCGAAGTTGCACGAGATACTGGGAACAAGACTAGGAGGAGCACCGCGTAGACCTCAGAGAGAGCACAACATGCAGAATGCTTCGAGGTACTTTGTGTGATGACATACCTGTACAGTCGATTGCAAGATCAGGATCGAGTAGAGATGAGAGTATCGGAGAGAAGGAACTGAGAGGAGAAGATGTCATAGACGAGAAAGAGAGTTATCGGACTAAGACGTCGAATTCAAGAGTCAAACAGCCAGTATAAGAGCGAAGACGAACCGATTGCCGACCGACGAGATCCGCGATCCCAGTAGAGAGAGGAGAAGCAAAGCAGATTGATATGGATGAGAGAGAGTAAGATGGAGAGACGTAGACGAGAGAAAGGAGCCGAGATGAGAAGAGAGGAGAAAGAGAGAGAGAGAGAAGTAGCTCTCTAAGAGAGAGACTGAGTAGAGAGAAGAGAGAGAGATGAGAAAAGGAGAGATGAGAGAGAAAGAGAGAGAGATGACGAGAGGAGAGAGAGAGAGAGAGAGAGAGAGAGAGAGCAGAGAGCGAGAGAGAGAGAGAGAGAGAGAGAGAGAGAGAGAGAGAGAGAGAGAGAGAGAGAGAGAGAGAGAGAGAGAGAGAGAGAGAGAGAGAGAGGAGAGAGAGAAAGAGAGGAGAGAGGAGAGAGAGAGAGAGAGAGAGGATAGAGAGAGAGAGAGAGAGAGAGAAGAGAGAGAGAGAGAGAGAGAGAGAGGAGAGAGGAGAGAGAGAGAGAGAGATGTTGTAATGATTAAATCTAATAAACAATAAGGAAAATATGTATATTTTCTATAGAATAACAATAAAGGGTATGTAGTATTTCACCTATAGCTTTTTTAAGATAATTCTATAGATAAAAAAATTGAAAGTTCCCATCACCGGTATTTCTATTTGTTGAGAGACAACATCTAAGACTTTCAACATCGTCCAACATGAACCAGATAGTTCTTTTAACTACCCCTAACATGCAAATAAAACTTCCCCCACCATAAGCCTAAAACCCAATTCTCTGCCTTGTAAAATTATCGCTCGGACTCTAATTGGTAAAATGATCTTTTCAACGTTAATTAGTGAAATTATTGGAATTTAGTATCCAAATGCTGAAAATTACTGCCAGTCATGATTAACACCAGATCATTAACAACATTACATATTATGATGAATGACTAGAATTTCGAGATTTCCTGCATGTCAAATATAATACAGTTTCAATGTCACAGCTTTGAGTCTTCGCTTTCCCTGACAGTAAATCCTTATATCTAAATGCAGTGTCTAGTGTAGAGAATTTCCTCAGTGGAATCTTTAAAACGAATATCAATGTTCAAACCACGGGTCTCAAACACACGGTCCGCAAATTATTTTCTATAACAGACGGAAAAACAATTTTCATGATTAATATATTCTTAAAACACTGTAATTTGTTCCTCATACATGTTTATGTTTATCGGCAAGGAAGTGTGATTGATTGACCTTTAAGGCATGTCAACCCACCTATGGTTGTGTTATGTCAAGAGCTTATGGAATTCCATTCACTGCAAGTTGAAGTTCAGATTTTTTGTGCAGGGATACGTAGGTTCTTTTTTGCAGACGATCGTATTGAATATATATATATATATATATATATATATATATATATATATATATATTATATATATTTTGTAAATGTATAAGTAGTAACTTTCCGGTGGGTATGAGTACGATCGTTGGAAGCGCACAGTATCCAGAGGCTAAGATTGAGAAAAAAAAAAAAAAATACAAAGTGCTCAATACAATGTAGAGCAAAAATTTATTTTAACAATGGAAAGGAGTAACCTACTCGAGTTTCATCGATTGATTGTTCAGGGTTACTTGAGTTAAATTAATCGAGTTTTCGATTAATCTTAGATGGTATAATACAACCTCTCCAGACCAGAGTCTCAGCCTCATATGCAGTTCAATGTCATTGAGAGAGCATTTATCTAATGTGGGTACGCTGGCCCTATTCTTGTATCTACATGTGTATGCCAAAGTTAAATAGCCCAGTCTGCCCCACTATTTATGGTGGAAGAGTATTTGGATGTATATATTTCAGAAGAGCTATGTAAAATGCAAACATTCTAGTTCAGGGTTTGAACTCGGCTTGCCGTTCTATTTTCTTTGACATAAACCCTTTGGGTGGTGATAGTCTTAGCTCTCTGCAGTGGATGAAGTCGATCTATTCTAACCCATACCCAACAAGGCGTTCCCAAAGTAGGGTAGAATGTACTTTAATATTTCAATCGCATTCACTTTCAAATAAAATTTGAAAACTAGAAATAATCCAATGTTATACAAATTAAAAAAGAGAATTATGATAAAAATCCTGTTTCTAAGGCCTATTATGATGGATGGCTCACTGGGATTATAGATAATTATCTCACGAAACAGAAAACCGAGGATTTCTTGTTTGTTTGATGACGGAAATTAATCTGGTGGGTATACATGAGATAATATATTTAACACGCACAACTGTTCATGGAGATATTACTTTGTTCATTTGGCTTTTGTTTATATTTTATAATGTAACATAAGAAACACATTTATCAACTGATATTTGTATAGTGAAGATGTACCTGAGATAAGAGTCAACACGTATGAATAAAAAAAATCATAGAAAGTGTTTGGGAGCGGATCGTTGAATATAGACAAATTACATTTAGTCTTTTTTTAAATGTGATAAAACTTTAAATTATTGTTTTTATCTATTTTTAGATATTTTCAATGCATTTTATTGCAATTTATCCATGAAATAGAATTCAATGCAAAAACGGAATTTATCAAAAGTGAAAACCAAATTAATTAGGGGAATTTTGTATTAAGGACAATTTGAAACAAAAGATTTGTTCCCCTATATTTTGTACTAATTTACATATTCAATTTATTTTCATATGCGTAATCATTTTGATGTGAAAAAAGATAGCAGTCTATCTGCTGTATTGCAGGTTAACATTATGACTAGGAACAAGCATATATACCACCTCATTCTACTTTGATCAGCTGTGCCTCACCCCTAATAATTGCCCATTTGAGTTTAAGACAATTTGTATAATCCGTCAGTCCCAAGTAACTGATAGATTTACCCCATAAAAACACCACACCAAAACATGCATTTAATGTTATTTTCTTTTAATTGTTAAAGCAACATCATTGAATTGGAATTTACATATTAATCAATTATGTTAGTCAATTAGTATTTGGACCGAACAATTGAATCTTAAATAGAAAACTCGGTAAGATTATCATGGCTTGAACCGGCTAGATCATTTAACTTGAAGAGTAATCACACAATATAATTATGATCTTTTGAACATGACATGGTGATTTCATTAGTAAAGGCATCATTAATAATCGTAGAAATATCAGAATGTCCCGTTAAGTCAAGTGACATAATAATTCGTATATCTGGTGGGAATACATGAGATAACACATCTAACACCCACAATTGTTAATGAGGGTATAGGTTTGTTTGGTTTTTGTTTTTTCTCATAACGTAACGTAAGAAACAGGTACATTTGCCGTTCTTTTATGGACATTCGATGAGATGTAAGGTTTCTAAATGATATATTATTTTCTTTTATATTTACTTAGCCATTCATAGATGCCTACTTTATTTTATCACCTAAGGCTTAAGATACATTGACTGTATCCACGCAGACGTATACAAAACTCTCATAAGTGTATCCTGGGCTTGGCTGAAGCGTTTGGAAATCTGGTGAATTTGGAGTATTCTTTCCTTATCATTAATCCAATATATGGATGAAATAGATCTGTCTAAAAAATTTAGTCGTATCCGAAAGAATCGTGTTACGGCAGATTGTTAGCCAGTAGCAGAGTGACAGCTAATGGCCTACAATTCCAGGCTAGCAACATTTGTTAAACAATGAATCTTTCCTTCATCGACTCCAGAATTCCACTTCAGATGTTCTTGCTTCTGACATTTGTCCAAAGAGAGGTTGTATGAATAAAAACGTGAGTGATATTTTTCTATGACCACATGTGAAGATATTTATTTTCCTGATGCGAATTTCGTTATCTCCGCGTCTGTTCTTTGTCTCAGCCAATACTTTTCGAGTATCATTAATGCAACAGATGGGATCTCATCAACTACAGTGTGTTCATCATGTGTAACTATCATCATCATCATCATCATCATCATCATCATCATGTCGTACTGACAACACGGATTTCTATGAATCTCTCTCGCCACTTGCCCATATCGATCGTTGCTCCTGACATGTGCTCCTCAGAACATCCTGTATCTGCAGAGAACTGGACAATGTCGGTTTTCGCTGATCAGTTAGCTTATAAAAAGTAAAAGTAAGGGGATGGCCCAAAGTCGGTATCAGCATGACAGTGAGGGGGGCAATTCCCAGTTTATTAGCGCTAGAACGAGGAGATTGTTTTGGCGTCTAAGATGGAGCACCATGCTTACTATCAGGTCCTCAATTCACCACTCATATCCTTGTGCTACTCATAAGCTGAGTTGGCAAGGGCCGGTATCGAACCCGGAAACATGTGGTTTCTAGTCGCCATACCGACTGAGTTAGAACAAAAATATAATATTAGTAATTTTATTTTGAATATGATTATTTCTATTGGTCTATTTACTGTCAGAATATAAAGAAATAAGGAACGATATTTTAAAAACAATATAAACCAATACGGTGATAAAAAAAAAACGATAAGTGCTTGATCGCCAGGAAGTCAATTCGTGATCTACTGCTGCTGGCACCAGTTGTAGGCAGAAAACTACCAAAAGACTAGCTGGTAAGAAGGCTTTAGCTTCTAAGCCTCTGAAAACACTGCAAACGTATTAAATACGTATATATTTAAAAAAAACAACAAAAAAAAACAAACAAACAAACAAATATATTATATTACTTGTATTGTACTAATATTTTTTTGTTTCGATATATTGGATTATATACTGTAACGAAAATATACATTATATACATAAAAAAGTATAACTAATGCATTAACTATTATAAAACACATTTAGATTTTAAACTTTTATTTTACATCTCGTTTCATATACGCATAAGAATATTATTACAATTATCATATAATGTATCATATCATTGTCAATAATATTCTATGACACTTCTTTTCGTATGATGTAATAATGAAGGATACACATATTAAAGTTCATATAATTTGCAACAATAAAGTGGTACTGAAGACCCCTAAAGCAACTTGCGGAATTTGGGAAAGGAGAAATAAATGAAACAATATTTTTCAAAAAGTCGTTCAATCATTTTAAGGTGGCTACTTATTCCTTGAGGCAGACGTTAATCTGGAAAAAATAATTGAAAGTAGCTGAAACACGTCCAATGAAATAAACAATTAAAAATCAAAATCAATACCATTTTTGCGGACCTTCGTTATTAAAAAAAAAATGCAATCGCGGAGAAAGCAGTGCATGATAATGAAAATAAAGGTTAAAAATGTACATAAAAAATGTTTGTT
This sequence comes from Doryteuthis pealeii, assembly GCA_023376005.1. Taxonomy (NCBI): domain Eukaryota; kingdom Metazoa; phylum Mollusca; class Cephalopoda; order Myopsida; family Loliginidae; genus Doryteuthis; species Doryteuthis pealeii. Next base: position 69,090,318 of record CM042139.1, read on the forward strand.
TTAGATTAATTGATGTATTGCAAAAAATATTCACGCCATTTTTTGTTTCAGAAACACTTGGTCAAGCGTCTCAGGTTATATTTTTTTGTCGTCCTACGGGGTAACGGAGGTTAAGAAATATGAAATTCATAATCAAATTAAGAATTATTTCTGTTATTTCAGAAAGCAAAAATATATGTAGGTCAAATATCACTGTGACAGGAAGGTGTGATGAAATTAAAGATGACAACTGAAACAATGTATAAAAGAAAGACAGAATGAAACTGACAAACATATAGATAGATAGAAAAAGAGAGAAAGAGATAGATAGATAGATAGATAGAGATAAAGATAGATAGATAGATAGATAGATAGATAGAGAGAGAGAGAGAGAGAGAGAGAGAGGAGAGGTGAAGGGATAATGTATATGAATAGACGGAAAAAAGCAAACGGCAAATAAATAAGTAAATTTTACTCAGGGTTGATATGATTAGGATGATTGATAAAAAAAAATAAGAGAATGAAAATATTGTCTTTGGGGAAGTAACAAGAACAGTTGGAAAGCAAAATTAACAGGAAAGCAGTGCTGGAGAATGTGACCATATTGTGGGATTTCACACTACTGACAAGACGTGTTATCCATCACCGTCAATCTAAACTAATCCTATCAATAAGGACACACGAGATTGTCTCATCATTCACCTTGTTTGCCCAGACACATCGCCAGGTGAAAATGAAAGAAATTCAGAAAATTACATCGTATGCTGAACTAAAAGGTGAACTATCTGAAGTGTAGGATGCAGGACGAAAGTTTGTTCCCATAGCGGCTTAAGATATTTCTAGAACAGCTTGGTAGTTCATGTTAGATTAAAATTTCCAAAATTTGGCAAAGATTGAAAATGCATATATTTAGAGAAAAATAATTATTACCTACTATCATTGAACTGATATTGAGTTACAAACACAAAGGTCAACAGTTTATATTGACTCGGTGAGCAGAGTGTTACTTCTCTTCTTGTTTGTAAATATGTATATATATATATATAGATATATATGAGAGAAATAAGAGGAAATTAATCCGACAGTATGTGGAGAAATGTAGACAAACACAGGATGTTGTAGAAAATGGATGTTTATTGTAGGTAGTGATGTCGACGTTGTAACGTTTTGGTCTGGTAGACCTTCTTCAGGACTTTGGGATAGTTCTTGCTTCAATGGTGAATATTTTCATGCTAATTCACCATTGAGGCAAGAACTATCCTAAAGTCCCGAGGAAGGTCTAACAGACCGAAACGTTACAACGTGGACATTACTACCTACAATAAGCATCCATTTTCTACAACATCCCGTGTTTGTCTACATTTCCCCACATACTGTCGGATTAATTTCCTCTTATTTCTCTCATATATATCTATATATATATATTATATATATATATATATATTATATATATACATATTTACAAACAAGAAGAGAAGTAACACTCTGCTCACCGAGTCAATATAAACTGTTGACCTTTGTGTTTGTAACTCAACATCAGTTCAATGATAGTAGGTAATAATTATTTATTTGTATATATGTATATATAAAGACGTGTGTGTGTGTGTGTGTGTGTGTGTGTGTGTGTGTGTGTGTGTGTTGCGTGTGCGCGCGCGCGCGCGTGTGTGTGTGTGTGCTTTTCATTGAAGTCTGATGCCGAGCTTTTATGTCAAATTCAACGTCTGTGTATCAGATTAATCTTAGCGTATCAAAAGCTAAATAAATAGGAATATATCACGAAGTTCTAAGTACCGCCCGAACCTGCCTGTGTGTAGATCTGGCACTCACGTAATTTGATGTAAAACCCATAAAGTTACCTATAATCCTCTCGTACTCTTGAGACACCCTGGTTTAGTGATGATGAGAATTCGGACCCGAAACCATGCGTGATTATAGTGTTATCATCGGATGAATGTTTTATTGGTTGCACTGTTGCGTTTTGAATTTTGATTTTTTGCGGTCGTATATATATAAATTGATACAGAAGTTTACATAATTTCATTCTACGTCAATTCACCTTTACGCCACTCTTTAAGACTAATACTTCACCCGAATTTACGTAACCTAGCATGTTACCTCTATCATAATATTTAGACGCATCATCATTATGTCGAGCGAGTAGCACGGATATCCATGATTATCTCTAGCCAAACGTCCCTATCATTCATTGTCCTCGGGATGTCCAATATGCGTACAGAGCTGGTCAATAAAGCTGATTGCTAGGTGGTCCACACTGGTATGTCTATCTGCTGGTTTCCAATGGAGGACGTCGATTATGAGTATTATTATAAAAAGTTCCTCAAGGCATGAAACGCAGAGAAAATATCAATAACAGAAGATTAAAAAAGATTTACAATAAAAATATATATATTAAATAATGAATACACATTAACAGAGTATTTACATAAAGGGTATAAAAATGAACACCGATACGTAGTTCCACTTTCTTGATTTCAGTGATATATATATATATATATATATAATATATATATATATATATATATATATATATATATATATATATATATAAGTTAAAAGAAATGAAATGAATCCAACAATATGAGCATGAAAAGGTGGAATGAAAACATCACACAATGCTGTTAAAAAGAAAACAATTTATAATATAATCATAGCTGATATAATATAATGATAGCTGATATTTCGATTTTACAAAAATCATCATCAGAGCTCAATTACTCCGTGGTTGTTTGGGTCGGAGAAGAATGTCAAATCAGTTCACAAACAAAAAAAAAACTAATTCTGCAAAAAAGAACGAAAGTTGTTATATTATTCACCAATGTGGGCATTCGCGCCATATATATGTCCGTCATGTCGATATGTATACCTTTTTGTCGGTAAACTATCCAAATGTAGCGGATTTTGAGATGTTGGCAACAAGACGAATTGATTTAATCGGAAGGGGATGGGTATTAAAAAATGTGACGGTTGGACTTCAAAAGATTTTTAGAAAAGGAATTTTTTACGATTAATTATTTTTTAATTCTTTAATTTTTATTTTTATGTTCTGTATTTCATAAATTGATTAATTATTTATTGTATTTTGTATTTTTTATATATAAAGTAAAAAAGTTATGGGCTTAATTTGTTATTATTTTAGATAATGTTAAGCATTTGGATCTAATGTAAGGTTATTATTTTCAAAACCGAATTCAAAACAAATAAAACGGAAAAAATTTTATTTATAAATCAAAACAATAAACCTAAATTTTATTTTAATGGGAAGTAAATAACGGAAAAGTTATGTGAAGGGGTTTTATGGTTTCTGACAACAAGTGTCGCTAAATAAGGGGATATATTAAAGAAACCTTGTCTTTGGGGTATGGTTTTATGGGTAAGAATAACACAAGATTCCATAATTCTACGCAGTGTTTTATCATGTATGTGGGTTAATATTTTGGCCCTTTAAATCAAAAGTATGATTGAGATCAAAGATGTGTTTGCTAATGCATTGTTTTGAAAACCACGTTTAATATGATATTTGTGTTCCCATAGAACATATATATATATATATATGTATACTTAAGTAAAATGAATGGAATATTTTCACACTAATTATTCTGAATACAAGATTTTAATATTCTTATTTTTCGGATCCCAAATTTCTTCTTTGACTTTCTTTATGAAGATATATACTAATATATATATATATATATATATATATATATATATATATATATATATATATATATATATATATATTAGTTTATATTCATTGCAACACTCCTTATACACTACTTGTTCCTGATAACAAGGCAGATTTCTCATTGGTATTCTCATTCAAAATATCGGCTTTGATATCTTACTTTACAATTTGTCTATTGTCATCAGTGAACTTGTTATGATCTTCACTGGCTTCTATAGATCCTATATAATAAGCAAGGAAACCCCGTAGCGTAGTGGTTAACGTAGCGGACTGCAACTAGGTAGTAAGTGATTTCAAACTTCAGTCTTGCTATTAAGTTCACTTTTGGACTAATACTCCTGGTAAAGTTATGAAGACCCTCTTCCCATAAGCTAGGAGTTAAATATTACCACCATTGTTCTTATACAACCATGGCTTCGGCATTACATAACTCACGAATGTTGATATGCCATTAAACAAAGAAACCGAAACTAAAATCTTTTTAATATGTATTCTGACTAGCCACATTAGATTATAACAATTATTATTTACGCAACTTTTCATATGATGTACGACAGTGGTTTCCAACCATTTTAGTACCATGCCTCACTTTCTTATCACAAATTTTTTTCATGTCCCCCACCCGTTAAATTGTTTAGTATTATATAACAATATCAGTTTTGAAGAAGTATAATATAAAAAATTGTATCTTTTAAATAAAACTAAAGGGTTTAACTTCAAATTTAATCAAATAAAATCCATTTTATCATGTGTATAATTGCGGGGAGACAACAGCTGAAAAACTGCAAAGATAAACAAGTCAAAAGCCAGGCATATAGCTGGTGCCAGATGCACGATAACATTAGTGGGTGAACACTTGACTAGATTGCATAAGCTATTGTGCTCAGCTAGGCTGTAATTACAATTTTACCCTATAAAATTTATAATTTTTAGCCATATAGGTAAAATAAATAAAAATGTTGATATTACTATATTTTTCATACTGCCCACTATTATTATTGAACTGCCCCCCCCACACACAGTTGAGCTTAGGCCCCACGTTGGGAATCATTGATGCACGATGCCTCATCGTAGTGTAATGGGTAGCAAGCTATTGTCGAAGAGCCATTATTACAGAATATCGCGTTTGATCCTCGCTGGATTTTTCATCTTGTGTCTCATTCTACCGTAGGGAAATAGCTACCTAAACAGATTGTGTGAAATGATTCTAAAATGTTGATGCAGTGGGTCTGACTATGTTCCAAGCAACATTTAAATTTTCCGTTATGTACCAACCAAAATCCTGAGTTCAATAGAATATCAAATATCAATAAAATATCAAAATCTTTGCTGTAGATAGTTTTAAAGAATTCATAAAAACATAGAGGGACCTGTGGATATAGCACATAATGAAATTTAATTATTACAACGTTTGATATGTTTAATTAACAGCTATTGGGATACAGTTCAATATGTAAAAAGTATAATGATCTTCAGTGAATAAGCAACACCAGATAATCAGAATTTACATTTTTGCATTTCATCTTGTACGAGTCTGACGATCTCTCTTTTAACCAGAGGGTGTTGCAAGATGTTAACGCTCGTACAATTTGGGAACACTAGTATTAATATATAGATATTCAGTATATTCGTTTGAAATATTGTGCAGAAATCATTTTATATACATTATATTTTTTGTAAAGTCGGATTTCATATTCCATATGATATATTTTAAGCACTTTATAATGAATACGCATATCATTTTTTGATTTAGCTCAAAATAAATGTACATTATAAAAACGATGTAATATGCTCCTTTTTTCTTCCTGACATTTTCTTTCGGTCACAATTGAATAATATATATATATATATATATATATATATATATATATATATATATATGTGTGTGTGTGTGTGTGTGTGTGTGTGTGTGTGTGTGTGTGCGTGCGTGGTGCGTGTTTGTGTGTGTGTGTGTATATATTTCTGGTGTTCTGAGGAACGTTACTAGTCAAAAAATGTCGTTTAAGAGAGCGATTCATGTGAAGTAGTCTGCAAGCAAAAAGCGTTGATAAATATAAATTCATTTGTTTGAGACAGTATTAACATTAATAGATAGATAAACGCTATTTTAGTCTTATTAGTGAATGGAATTCTGAGCTCGAAGGTATGTCAGAGAATAGAGTTGCAATATATAATTACCATGATTAAGTAGACGAAATGCCTTGTCTGTCTGACCCGATCCTCTTAATAGAAAAAAAGAGTATATATTTTTGAAATATCTTAAAATTCGCCCGAAGCACTTCGATCTCAATAGAAATAATTACAGAAATGTATTTAGAGTTAATATTAAAATGAAGATTAGACACACACACACACACACACACACACACACACACATATATATATATATATATATATATTATATATATGGTGGTTACCTCACAATCACTTTAATTCCTGTCTCTATGTCTTTAACTCTCACTTTGTCTCTCACCCTTATCCCCATCTCTATGTGTCTGTGTTTGTCTCAATCTGTCTCTGTTAGGGTGTAAGGGTCCATTTTGTTTGTTTATGAAAGTCAACGCTCTCCATTAAATGGATGGGTCACACACTTTACATATATACAGATATATGTATTTATCAGTTAAAATCATCCTCAGTCTGTTCGTGCGAATGACCGAGAAGTTAAGAAGCCTGACTGATAACAAATAAATCGGGTTTCCATCTCAACTAAAGGTAGTCTGCATTGTCTAGCCATACTGAAGAGACGTGATTCGTCGAAACACGTGTCTGTGAAAGACTATATATATATATATATATATATATATATATATATATATATATATATAGATAGATAGATAGATACACACACACACACACACACACACACACACACACACATATATATATATATATATATATATATATATATATATATAAAGATGTGTCAAAAAATATCGAGATTTTTTGTAGTTTTTGACACACCTAGTATGCTGAAAAAATCAACGTTCCATTCATTGTTCATTGGTAGATACAGCTTCAAACTCGGCACTTTTATGACACATCTTGTATTCTGAAAAAATATTAACGTTCCCTTCATTGTTCATTTCTATCTTAGTAAATACAGCTTCAATCTCTATACTTTTATGACACGCCTACGAAAGTTCATTCGGGTCTCGAACCTGGCCAGGGGTAGCTGTTACGGTATAGCCACACTGATGAAAGGTGAAACCTCGAAACACGTGTCTGTGGATTACTTATTTTATATATATATATATATATATATATATATATATATATATATATATATATGATAAGTTGTAAACACGGTGTATTTGGAATGGCTTTTTGCCGACAATTTTTGGGAGAATATGTGCTTAATTGGTGTCGTACCTAATTTTGAAAATTAATTAATTAATAATAAATTAGGCGGGAATGCCTATTTAAATGTATGGCTAAACAAATCGAGAAAAATCAATCTCTTTAATTTCAAAATTAGGTACGACTCCAATTAAGCACATATTCTCCCTAATATATATATATATATATATATATGTGTGTGTGTGTGTGTGTGTGTGTGTGTGAGCCCGCATGCGTATATCTATGTGTGTGTGTGTGTGTGTGTGTGTGTGTGTGTGTGTGTGTTCTAACAAATCTACATACAAGACTTTTTAGGAATTGAACACAAAAGTGCGCTGCCTGTCAAGTTAAGCCGATTTTCACGCAAGCTGTTATTCCCCATTCATTGGATGTCTCTAGGCGTGCTGAGTCAGCAAACCTTAATAAATGTATTCATGAATGTATATATGCGTGTAAATATAACTAAATGAGAATTATTTCGCACCTATGTGTATTTTTGTACACTCATTATGCACATAATTAAGATAAACGTCTGCCTTTCTTCTCAGCAGCCGCTCAACAAACTCAAATACGAAGCCTCGTTAATCAGCTGAGACTGAGACGATATTTCTTTACAGATTCGATACCATTTTTCAGTATTTTTTTTTTTCGGGTCTGGCATGTTAGGAGATTTGACATAGAGAAGAAAGAGTGTCTGTACACGTTTTAAACCACTCTGCCATATTAAACATCCAAGCATTAAAAAAGAAGACCTATTGGACACTTCTGGAGAAGTAAGGACGGACTCATAAATGACGTTCTCCTGAAGGACACACGAGAGGGGACCGACCAGAAAATAATTGCATTGATCAGCGCTGTGCATATACTGGAGGTTGTGAGGCAAATTTGCCGGGAGCGATGAACAATAGGGACGGGTGACGAGGGAAAGAGAATCATGGGAATCCATGCTGTCAGCGATGACAGTGAGAATGATGAGTATGATGCTTCCTGTTATGGTTTACAGAAGTTCGACATAATACTTCATGCATACGTGTAATTAATTTATCTGATTTCCAAAGCATTTTGATTGTTACAGTAGGATAGATATTGTGGAATAATAATAACATTAATTTAATATTACTTTAATATTCATTTCTTGAATTTAATAACTTCGTGTAAAATCTACATTTTTAAGGGAAAGGTTATTCAACATTTCTCAGACAACACAGTACTTTATATTTTACGAATTTTCCACTTGACTGGTGTGTCCCAATTTAAATCAATTACTTAACACGGCGTCAAAACAAGACACTTAAATATAGAGAGGCACTCAAATAATTGGCAAGATAGGAACGGAAAAGGAATGGATTCAGGAGACGGATGAATAGAAATTAATCTCTAAAAATTTTCCTTGTTAATGTTTCATCAATTTTGAGTCTGCTTTAAAGAAAAGTTTATGGAAAGAAATTGAAGACGCTAAACTGGATGGCGTCTGAGATTCTAACGCTTTTTTGATGTCATTCTTCACAAATATGTTGTATTATAATTTTATATTGGCAATACTAGTAGGAATATGCGCCCTCCAGGTGTAAATATTTAGGTTTCAATGTAATGAAATATATTAAATTAGAAAGACTATCAAAAGGAAATAAGATTGCATATAAAATGTTTACATTTTTTAAAATTATATTTTAAATGGTTTCTATATAACATAATTCATAGGATTGATTTTAATACGTTGGACAATAAGACAATATTAGTAGAGATCAATAACACCACGTAATTATTTATTAAACCCGGTTTTGTTAACACCAGTATGCAAAATAACCACACCATATATTATGTAAACCTTTATTTCTTAGTGATGTATAAGACACATTGCAGACTTTTAAATATACTAATAACATGGGCTCTTTTGAGGCAAATCTAACTCAGATTTTCATGGAGACATCATTAATAACTAACATTTATTCTATGTATTAAGGATTTTGACTATGACTATAAATATAAATTAAATACTCATTGATAAACTTACTCAATTACTGAGGGTATTGTGACGTAATCAGTGACATAGTTTCGGTTATATACACCGAATCTCCATTAAAGTAAGATTTTTTTTAAATTAATCTCAAGTTGAACGATGCGCCTGAAAATAAATAATTATTTCTCCACCAATTCCGATTTAACTCCTCATGGGGTAGAGATTCGTGCATTATCTCCCACGAATAAGTAAATTGTGATAATTGTTAAAGTATGATCGCATCTTCTTATATAATGTAGATAATGCGTATCTCTCACCGTGGTTTAATTGTTTGCATATTTCTAAGAAATACCACTGTTTATGGCTGGAATTCTGTCGTTTTCCACGGTGATAGGGTTGAGATTCTGTGTATGCGGATAGCAGATTATCAGTAGCAATTACAATCAGCTTTTTCAATGGGTCCCTTGATAGGTAAATTTTATGTGGCATTTTGTGAGATAGAATCCAGTCATTTCAGGCTCTTTATGATGATCGGGGAAATCTGAGCATTTTATAATCTGGTGGCATTTATTTGTTTGTTATGCCTCCTTGGGCATCTCCCCGTTTTATATATCGTCACATACGAAACATATATAATCTTTGCTCAAAACATATACATTGTTCATATAATATCGATCTCCAGATCAAGTTTTGTTAATTTATTCTCTGATATTTCACAAAGTGTCCTCTTAAATTCTTTTTTTTACCATTTTTTTTTCAGAAGTCACCCAAATTTATCCAAAAAGGTTGTACACTCTTGCAGTTTTCATTCCAATTATATTACTCTATGAGCAAAAAATACAATAGGTTAATAGATTGCCTTTAAAAATCTGCCTTGACAGTAAGTTTCTAGTTCGAGGAGAACTTTTCAAAAACTGTCTACCATAATTAGTAATTCCAATTATTATTTTAAAAGTTTTGCTTAAATCACCTCTCATTTTTTCTAGTGGATTAATTAATCCTTATTTCTCTTATGTCTCAGCGTAACTTTAACATTTAATTTTTTTATTATGTTTTTTACTCTTCTTTGTATGTACTCCAATCTCAATATTACACTCCGATTTCCATGGCAACTGCAAACTTTAGTCCTGTATCACTGATATCTGTTTCTTTGTTGATTGACCCACCCGTTTTGCCCTTCTTCAAGGTATCTAAACTATTTAATATAAATCTGTGAAGATGTTCCTGTTTGAATGTTAGTCATGTGACACTTTTGAGATTACTTTGAAGAAAATCCAATTGCAGGAGATTCTAGACTGAAAGCTGAAGGTCGTCTGAGATTTTACTGTTTTTTATTATCATTATTCTCAGATATGTAGTAACATTAATAACTATTAGCGTTTTGGCTCAAAGCAATATTTTTGTCAAGTTGATTGACGCGACTAAAAAGAAATAATTATCATTTTACCAATTTCAATCTAATTACTTTTATCTCGTCTATAATTGCATTCGACCAACAAAACAATTAGTATCAACGTTTATATTTTTTAATGTTTTAAAAGAGAAGATAATGTGAGGAAATGTAAAGTTAGGAACACCAGTAATTATAGAGAAGGGGAAGGAGAGGATTAATTAAAAATTAATTTTAACGATATAAGAAGCTAAGAATCTTCATATTGTATTATTAATTTATTTTAACATTTTCTGGTTCTATTTATAAATAAAATGTTCATTACAAAATGGAAACGCAAACTATTGAGTGATTTAAAATATAATTAAATTCTTCTAAAGGAAAATACTTATGAAAATATTTGTCAAGATATAAAAATCTATGAATAATTAATTATTGAATTATATCAGTAAAAATGGAGAACTAAATTTTGTACTTTCCCTTAATATAAACATAATAATGTACATGCCGATTTTAATGTTCACTAGCATCTTTTTCGTAAATTAAAGGTAAACACGTACATACAAAAACATGAATGACTCCTATATATATATATATATATATATATATATATATATATATATATATAAAAGGAATAAAAAAGTGATAATAAAAACAAGAATATTTCCTTTATGTTGTTTATTTTTCTCAACCAATTCGACGTTATGTCATTGTTATGAGAACATGTCCTGTGAAAGATTTTTTTTTGAAATTCTAAAATGCTTTGTAAGTGTTTGATAACCCACTATAATCCAGGTAGAAAAATGCATTAGAAGTAGCGAGTACATCTGTTCAGTGAAAAAAAAACACACTCACACACACACACACACACACACACACACACACACACACACACATATATATATATATATATATATATATATATATTCTCGTTGAATGTTGCGAGATTTATTTTTGTTCTAGCTTTCCAGGATCGACGCATACACGAAAAATAACGGAGACCTGTATAAATGTGAATAAATCAAATAGTAAAAGTAATTCATCTCATATCTTCCGGAAAATGATATGATTGTAAATGTTCGTTTCTTTTGGGTAGAGCTCGAAATTCTTATTTATATTCCAACTTTGGGAAACTTCCAAAATAAACTTTATTGACTTGATTATGTTTAAGCTAGGGTAGACTATACTAAGACACAGATTGAGTAGATAATGATCAGGAGTCAGACTTCTAAAAACCATCACTGATGGAAAGTATTTTTGCCTTAAAAATGATTTAAGCGAAAGCATTTACTTAAAAGATAATAGATAGAAATCATACATAGCTTCAGAATATTATCCAATGTATTTTCAAAGTTACTTCCGTTTAATTTAATCCTGATTTATTAGGATTCTATATATTTATCAACCCCTCCTCACGAGCAGGATATGATACAAGTAAATTTTTAAATGGATTTTTACAGGCTTGACCAGTTGCCGTACCAAGATTAAAGATACTATTTTGCTCTACTATTTACATATAGCTGAAGCGAGTATAGTTAAATTCATACTTTTCCCAAAGTATATAAGCGTGATATAAAATTCAATCAGTCTCGCCCTGAATTTTAAAGTACTATATTTGCAGTGTTCTTTAGTTAAGGGACATCCGCGTGGAAAAAAACGTTCCTATTTCGGGGGTCTGGACCAAATGTATTCAAGGATGCCATCGGGAGATATTTCATCTGTCAGATATAAATTTGCAGAAAAGATAGGAATGAGTTGGTAGGAAGCAGCAGTTGGTTGCCAAGAATGAAAATGTTAGGTCTCGGTTGTTTTAATCCAGAGTGAAACAGGTAATTTTGTCTATTGCTCATATTGCGATAATAAGGGATAGACGCCTAAGACCATATTCTAAAGTGTCATACGCCTCCTTCAAATCTGGTAAAAGTTGATTCCTCGTTGGATCCCCCACACTGGCCACCTTAAGTCACATCCTACCGGTGGCAAAGGGGTTGGGTAAATACATACGCATAAAGTCTAATCAAAGAAACGTTAAGTATTTTATAGGAATATATAGCTTATTTTCTTTTTCTTTGTGGAATGAAACTTTGGCCTGTGCCGTTTCTGCCGGAGTCCAATGGGCGATAGATATGCTTTAGAAGAGAGAAAAAATCACAACGTGTGTGGAAGGGAAATCGGGTATATCGGGTTAATTTGGAGGCGCGATGTGTAATCGTTACCGTCGTGTGAAATGGACACGACAAGAAAAGTTCAAATACTGGACGCGGGTGTTTGCATTTCACATAGCTAATACCTTAAGGAAAGGTACGAATCCAACTATTCTCATTGCAGCTATGTGCTTGGATCTTTTAGCTAGCAATGACATCCGTTCTAAGAGAAGAAAAGATCTGAATTCTAACCAAACAGTGCTCTCTTTTCGTTAGTCAAATCTACTTTGAGAGCTTCTGATCCTCTTCATACTGGGCAGGCCGTTACGATATGTTGCCACAAAAGCAGACCATGTAAGCAAACTAGGGTCTGTGTGCTAGACTAAACAAAGAGTTGTAAATAACAAGAAAACTTTCCAAAATTCCGAGAACATAACTTGGAAGAAAACTTATTGCGTGTGCAGATAGTCATACATAATTAATGTTTTAGGTAGAATACAGTAATATTTCCGTATAATGGTGTAACTGACATTAATCATACTGTCTCGTACGTCGTAAAAAGCCCGTATCTTTTGATATCGTTAAACTTATAAGTGCATAGCGTGACTAATACTGAATAGGCTGTAGCGACAATGTTTTGCTATGGTATGTGTCGATGGTGCACGGATGGAACAAGAGCATTCCACACTTAACGAACTAACAATTATAAAAACCAAAGAAAAAGTATATCGTTTTCAGCAAAGCGTTAGCTTTCTTTCAGCCTATCTGTATCTTTTTTTCTTACATTTTTCTTTCTTTCTTACTTTCTTCTTTCATTATTTCTTTCTTTCTTTCTTTCTTTCCTTTTCTGTTCTGTTCTGTTCTGTTCTGTTCTGTCTATTCTGTTCTTTTCTTTTTTTACGAGTTTATTATTCTTTGCGATACATTTTTTTGTTCAACTTCATTTTTCTCACGATGGAAGAAATGCGAAGCTTTCCAATGTTTCAAAGTAATAAATGTTCCTTTGTCTCGTACCTGCTGTTATCAACTTGAATAAGAGAAATACCTTTGACTGACACGGGGGCGAGAAAGCATCATAAAATTAAGCATAAAAGCCCCATATTAAAAAAGAGAGAAATGAAAGAAATAAAGATACATAAAAATAGGAAAAATATTTTTTTGGTATCGTAAAAAACAATACTTTGTGATATATGCTGACATATTTTCCACTTTTCCATTTATCAGTTTAATTTTTTTTTGCATTTACTCTATTTTATACATAGCAATATTCACACTAAAAAAATATATTTTTATATTTTGTATTAAAATAATGCTTCCAACTTTCGAATGTTATCTCGTTAGGAAATTGCATTAACTCAATGAATTCTACATCACCAGGAACTGATATATTATATATATATATATATATATATATATATATATATATATATATATATATATATATATATACTAACCCCTACACACGGGTAGGATGTGACACAAAGTCAATATCTTAAGCGGAGCTTAACAGGTTTAACTGCTTTCAATAGCAACATTGAATAGACCAGTCTGTCCCTTTATTTAGCCTAAGCTCGTGTGCGAATAGTTTAATTTATACCTTTCCCAAGAGTATTAGCGCTATATGAAATGAAATCAACCTCATACACAATTTGAACTCGTCTCGCCGTGTCTATTTCCTACGTTGGTAATCATTACATAACTCCGATCTGCACAGGCAGAATCTGACACAAGTCTCAAATATGGGAGATCCAGCGAGGAATGAACTGGCTTTTCGGAAGTAACGGATTTACATGACTAGCTTGCTAATTATTACACGACGAAGATGGTTTATGCTAGAGTACATTTGATAGCAAGCCTTTCGTTAACTCCAGCACGCTAGTCGATATAATTATCATTTGAATAATCTCAAAATGTCCATGTATGGCCCATTGCTTCAAATTTCTTGGCAGGCAAACTTGGTCCGCTCTCAACACATTAGCACTGAGCAGTACACCTTTACTTATACCTTCCATGATTTATATTCTAATTTTTTACGATGTTTACAAATTTGTTCAGCTTTTAATTTCCTCGTAGTTTACGTTGTGATCAACTGGATAAATGTAACATTGTATCTGCCTCACACAAGTAGAGAACCTGATGTATGGCTGTGTGATCGAAAGCAAGGGATCAATAACTGCAACTCGCATGATGGGTGTAAGAAATGGTGGCAAGCAGAATTTGGTGTTTTTTGGAAAAGGCCAGTCAGTTATTATCTAGTCTAGGGTTCCATCTATGAGTCAAATATATATGTTTGAAATAATCTTAAAAGACATGGATATTGTAATTTTTTCTCTTTGTCCATAGATTTCTTTGTCGTCAGAACGGGTCGTAGCTCAAAGGGTCCTATCTATTGGTCAACTATATCTGTTTTATATAATAAAGACATGGCTATTGTAACTTATTACCCGTTAGAAATGAGGAAATTTATTAAAACATTTCTATTTCAAGTAAGTAAGGAGGTTTTAATTGCTTAAAATGGCTCTTAATTTATTGACAACCATTGATATTACAGAAGAGATGTAAATTGTTTACTCCTCTTAAAGGAATGAGAATATACACTTTTGTATCCTATATATTTGACAAGTATTAAAACCAAATAATCAATATTTGTCGTCAGCAATTTATTGTGTTATATAACAATACATGGATATGCTTCACTTTTTAAGTGCCCTCTACGTAACCATGTCCATGATTATTCGTATTCTATCTTTTATCTTTCTTAAACTCTGAATGGATAGTTTTTCCTATTTTCACGCTTTTTTAAATTTTTTTCATTTTGTGTCAAACGGTTGGCATGTTTATTTTACTTTCCTAGATTGGCCGTCTTCATCAAGTTTCATTTTGACCATTTTGGCAGTGGCACTTCCGGAAGTATTCGCTACTTCCTTCCTTCCGTTTTACGTACATTAAATCGACATGTTCCATGATGTGCATAACTTTGTTCATAGTATTTAGTATCCTGGTACATTGATCTATCAATTTGAGATCCGATTTTGTCTTGTCTCTTCTATTTCGATATTACACTGTGCTGCTATTTTAGACCCATAAGCTGCATTCATTCTTAAAAAAGATTTGCTACTAATCCCTTTTTTGCATATTGACGACATGTGATGTTTTTCCTTCATGCTATTTATCCGAACGATGTTATTTCTAGTTACACCCTGTCGGCGGGTCTTAAAATACGCTGTTCCCCCCGTGGAGAGGTTAAAAATATACTAAAATCTGAGTACCGGTAGGAAAATTACCTGGATGTGATTTTGAGACTAATTGGGAAGATCTTGGTATTATGGAGTAGCCTTTCATTGTCATTGTGACTCAGATTTATATTGCTTGTTAGAGTTCTGTCTTAGGGTCAAATGAATATGTTTAAAATTATTCGAATTAGAAATTTTGAAAAAAAAACAATCCAAAACGAAAGAAACAACTGCACAAAAACGTAAATATGAACGTACGATAAACACGATTACCTAACCCCTAGGCATGAAATAATCTTAGGTGGAGTGTCATTAATTAATCCTCCAATAATTCCAGTTATTGCAAGTAACGTTTCCGTTTGTTGTTCAGGTTAGAATTTGTGCAGCCAAATTCAGATTATTCTAATAGCCTCCATATTAAATTATAATAAAAAAATAGACTCTATCAGTTCTAATGTAGAATTCCTGTTTTCTGTTACTTATATTCATTTTTTTTTAAATTAGAAAACTTGGAATATAATTTTGTGATATACATATTTACTAACACATCCACACGAGTAGAATGTGAGACAAAATCATTTTCTTAAGTGGAGCTTAAAAGATTCAAATTCAGAGTTTTCCTTCTCTTAGAGAGTAGCCTAAACAAGTTTAAATAGTCATTCTATTTACCCATATCTGGAGGCGGAGTTGTTGGATGCATACCTTTCCCAAGGGTTTTATCGAAGTTAAAATGAAAACAGTCTTGTCCTGGATTTGAACTCGTATCACGGTGTCCATTTCGTACCACGTTAACGATTACTTCCCGCGATTTATCTGCTATATTTTTATATAACTTTATAATTTTTGGAGGAGCGTTTATTTTTCTACTTACTAATATTACAATGCATAATTACGAAATAAAGACATAGCTTGCATCGTTACTGGAGAGTTGTTTTGGCTCAGCAGACTTCCAATGCAATCTATATCCGAAGGAATTCATTTTGATCTAATTTTATAAGTATTTTACATTGATCTTCCCCGCATATCTCCAAATGGAATGGTTTTGATTTTAATTAGGGCCTTCATTTTTTGTTTTTTTGTTTCTTGATTTAATAATTATGGACAATTATTTCTGCAAAAATCAGTAAACAGTGGGTTTTAAGTATAATGATTTGTGAAGTAATATTTTTTTAATTGCAATATTCTGAGTATGATAGGTTGACGAGGTTAAGTCATGGTGCTCCGGATGTCCTTTGGATGTCTTCGGTCCTTGATCATCGACCGCTAACTCTTTGATTTGATATGCCCAGTACTCACGTTGTGTCTAACATCTGAAGAAATCTCCGAGTTCTCGGTCAAAGAGAGTTTGGGTTGTCGCCAGTCACAGGCAACAATTAATCACATTGACAGTTTCCGATAGATCCAAATTATGATGAAGTAAACAAATGGATATTCAATAATAACGGGTGCGTGTCATTTTAATGTACTGGTATATAATATAGGTTCTCCCCCCTTCCCCTCTCTCTCTCTCTCTCTCTCTCTCTCTCTCTTTCTCTCTCGCTTGCTCTCTCTCTCTCTCTCTCTCTCTCTCACACACTCACACACAAATACACACACACACATACACAAACACACACACATACAGCAACTATCTATTTATCTATCTTGGGGGAGTCCACGTAGCGTAGTGGCTAACATGCTGGAATGCGACATCGTAGTAAACGAGTTCGAACACCAGTTGCACTATTACTTCCCTTTCAAAAAATAAAAAAGGTACATACTCTCTATTCTTCCCACCTATGGATTAAATAGTGACACTACTATTGTTCTATACAAACGGTCTTTGCATCAAATAACTCAAGAAGTCTGATATGCCATTAAACAAAGAAACCAAGCGATCTCTCTCTCTCTCTCTCTCTCTCTCTCTCTCTCTATCTATCTATCTATCATCTACACACACACACACAACACACACACACACACATATATATTATATATATATATATATATATATATATATGTTTGTTTGTGTGTGGGGGGGTGTTAGAAATATCCAAATACGAAGTGTGTTCAAAAAGAGATTATTTAAAATAGTTTTCGAATAGAATGTAAATAGTGCTTACGAATTACATGTTGTGAAAAGGTATTTTCGATAGTATTTGTTTAACCCCTGGTTGATTCGTATTGACATACTCGTGCAGAAGACTTCATGTTATTTTCCAATGTAGTACAACTTAAAAGTAGCATGTTTGTTTAAAACTAATAAAATAATTTGAAAAAGAAAAAGAAAAAGAATTCAAATACTTCTGTAATGTTGCGTCAAGTCAAGGGAAGGCAGATTGTTTTGGACGTAGTCAATATCACAAATGGTGTAAGTGTTACAAGACAGAAGAAATTACAGTGAAGTCTGGACAAACTTTACCGTCAGCCGACAACATGCGCATACAAAGATTCAACGCTATGACATATCTAAAGTGTCGTTTGATAACGGTAAAGTTTTCCAGATCATTCCGACGGGACTCAGAAAGATACTCTTATGATGCCTCATGTTACAGTAAATGTTTTTTGCCGCTTTTGCTATCAGATAAAGACGAAGATAAACTTTTTCCGTTAATCACGCCTAATCTCTGGATTAAGCCCTACTGGATATTTGTCTTCCCAAAGTTAGGATTACGGCCTCAGAATGACGACTCGCATTAACGCTAAGAGAAAGACAAAGAGCTTTGTCCAGGATAATATCTCGGGTCACCGATTCCATTTTCTCCGACGAGAACCGTGAAAAGGTGTGTGCCTCCACTAGTAAAAAGTAAAGTCGTCGAGGCGGCCTAATATCGGTATCAGCCATACAGCAAGGGAGTCCATCCCCTTTTCACGAGCAGTAGACCAAGAAGATTATTTTAGCTTCTGAGGTGGCGCGCCACACCTACCATCAGTTCCTCACTCCACCGGACAGAACACTGAGTTGGGAAGGGCCGGTATCGAAAGGGTTAATACGCTCTCTAAATGAATAAATGTATTTACCAATCCTTCCGCACGGACAAAGTGACACAAGGTCAATTATAATCAGAGTTTAACAGGTATGCATTCAGATTTTTCCTTCTCCCAGACGAGTTGCTCTACCATGGTTAAAGAGCCCAGTCTGCACTAATATCTAGTAATTGCTGGGAGGATAATAGTTGGACTGTTCCCATGGATGTTAGCGCTATGAGAAATGCAACCAGGCACATCCAGGATTTGAACACGAGTCACCGTGTACATTTCCTACCACGATAACTGTTATAGTTTGGGCGCCTCCATAAAAGAATGAATATAGGGAGGATTGTTCTGGCGTTAAAACAATCAATCAGAATAACTTGTTTGAATGAGTCAATGAAATTAATTTCCCTTTGGAAATATTTCTTTTTTGATCACCTTCTACAATCGATTTTAAATATATTAGAAATCTTATAGAATGCAATCTACGAACCTTAAATGAAAATTAAATATATGATTACAATGATAATAGTGGATATTGAATTTGTTTCGTGACATATGATCAATTAGACACCTAGCTGAGACTTATGGGAGAGAAATAAAATCTATATATTTAAGAAGACCATCTCAGAGAGATACAAGAAGAGATAGGGACACATCCAACCGGGTTAAAGCTTACCAATCACGTATTTTCCTTCGTTGGCGCCAGATATGACTAATATTTTGAATGGATTATATCTCTTGATAAATAGAATGAAGAAGATATAATGTTTCAACTATTACGCGTCTCTTGTTTTTATGGGACTGCATGAGACGTTTTGCATTTGCGTTTGCAAAACTAATTTTGTCTCAGGTATTTTCTCTGCTTTATCTATATTCTTAGAAATTTCTTGTCGATACTCTTTAGCATAAAAAACTACAATATTATATCATTTGGTTCTGTCCAATCTGTTTACTTTATTGTTGGATTATTTTGTAATATAAAGTGTCCTGCAATACACCACCTGAATTTATAGACTAGGCGGGATCACGTGGTTTATTCCTCCGCCAATGAACAGCCATAATGCGAGGCTGATTGACTACTTAAACACTAATACTTTCCATAGTTCATTTGCAACCATTGACGAGGAACTTGCAATACTAAGGAGAACCAAAGGATTCTTTATCAAGAATTTCCGCTGGACAAGCGCTCTTGCTTAAAGCCTATAGGATGACCCATAAAATAATAACATTTATACAGGAGTATCACACATAAATCAAGATAGGTTTTGAACTGAAATTGTAAGAAACTTAGGAAATGTTAGTAGATTCATATATTATTTTTTACAGCTTAACAAACAGTATAGAAACCTTTTCCGCCAATACGTTAGGTAATAGAGTTCACTGTACGTTCATATTTACATTTATGTGTTGTTGTTTCTTATGATTTTTTATCGAATAAGAATAATTCCTCTATCTGACCAATAGTTGGGAGCCTAATAAGTACTACATTTCCGAGTCATAGTGGAAATAGGTACAATGACAACAAACGGGTACTCCAAAATCCACGGATCTCCAGACTTGTATACAGTTTAGCGTCATATCCAGGACACACGTTTTTCTGGTGGTTTGGTCCTGCAGAGAACAAATTCGGCGGTTTCTAAGCACCGGTGCCAGGGTGTGTAAAATGCTGGTGTAAAGAGATATGCACATAAGAATATCATTTCTTTTAACATGATATACTAATGCTTTATAACGGTAAATGAAACTTAATCTTGTCACTTGTCTAATGGGAATGTTTACTGAAAATATAACGAAGAATAATAATTATGTCTCCTTCACACTCTCAAAGAAGACGAATATACTTATTGTGTAGTGGAGTCTAAGGTATATGATCACTTTTCATTACAGACGTACTTGCTGAAAGAAATAATAAAGAAAAATGTGAGTAGAATATTTTGGCTAATAAAGAACGCACTTGATAATCTACCTACACATATTAAAAGACGTCTATAAATCTTATCTTTTGAATGCAGTTTCAGCTACCCGGGGTGCTTGTCTCTTCAATCTTTTTAATGATTATTTTCTACCGTCAGTGCATTTTATGCGTTTACTTTATTTTGTGCTTATGATGTCAGTGCTACTTCTATTTAATTGTCAAATGCCTATCACTTTTCATTGAGATTTATTTCAAGATTTATTTAAAGACAGAAAGAATGAAGCAAAATAATTATTTTTAATCAAAGCGGTTTTTCACATTTATAAACACACAATAATCAAGCAATTAACGCAAATATTTATTTCTGAAAACTATTACCGGAGCAGTTAGAAACTAATTGCACAAGTCACCCAACGGTACATTTCTTAAGAGTATATATATATATATATATATATATATATATATATATATATATATATATATATATATATATACATTGGTTAGGAGGTTGATTTAGAAGGCTATCACTATGCAAGTGTAAAGAAAAGAAAAATATATATAATACGGTAACAATGGTGTTGTGTGTTAACCTGCATTTTATTCTTGAATTTTCGAGATATAATCTATTTTTCAAAAGATCACAGGAACAGAAGTAGTCTAGTTATGGCATTTCTTTTTAAATGATTTTTTTTTAAATGATGGTATTTTTTTATATAACTGTATTCTCGTGTTGCATGTTTACGTGAATGCGTTTTTTGTACATGTGCGTATGTTGTCATGCGCGTGTCCATGAAAATGTGTGTTGGCTGTGACGTTAAGATCATCTTCAGCCCAATAATTGGGCTGGAGATGATCTTATGCTAAGATCGAAATATTCCCACTCTAAGACTTGTTTGAGTTATACTTTTTTGTCCACTATCCTTTTACCTTACCTCATATATATATATATATATATATATATATATATATATATATATATATATATATATATATATAATTTAATATACCAAGCGTGTTGGTAGATCCTTGCGGAAAGAAAAAACCCGGCAGAGAGTTTGATTGTAAAAATATACTACCAAACATCAACCAGGAAGAAAAAAAATGTTTGAAAAAAAGAAAAGACCAAGATATTCGTACCAACAAAAAATAATCTATTGGTATAGTATTTGGCCAAATGAAAAAACAATTTATATGTATATA
The DNA here is from genome assembly GCA_023376005.1 of Doryteuthis pealeii. Classification (NCBI taxonomy): domain Eukaryota; kingdom Metazoa; phylum Mollusca; class Cephalopoda; order Myopsida; family Loliginidae; genus Doryteuthis; species Doryteuthis pealeii. The sequence continues at coordinate 69,112,136 of CM042139.1, forward strand.
TATGTATATAAGATATATATATATTCATATAACCGCTAGGAGAAGCTAATTTGTAAAAAGTGCTCGATACCTAAGTAGAGCCAAGTAATAAGGATATCTACTGAGTCAGACGAACCTACTATTAGTTTCGCATAAAGCTCTTCAGGGCTAAAATCTGACTGAAGAAGAAAAAGGAGCAAGACCAATAAAACTACTAACCACATTAATCATTTAAATTATCAAATCATACTGACCAATAAAAACACAGAACGCATTAGTTTATTGTTTAATTAAAAAATATTTAATTTCTATATTAACTGATTTTTTATTTATTTATTTATTTATTTTTTTTTTTTTTATATTATTTAGAATCAAGCAGAATTGAAACAAAAATTAAGTGTAAGCACCCCGTCGTCATTCTCATCCCCTCAACCAAATGGAACCCAGCACGCCAACGATTGTCCATCTCTTTGCCCGTAGTTAAACGATCCATCGATACGACTAAATCTAGGGAGACGGGGTTTATTCTTTAAACCTCGACATCCCGAAACCCATCATGGGAAAAGCAGCAAATGAATTAGGGGATTGGGCATGACTCCCGTTGCTGGTACATATGCCAATATACCTTTCCCCTGTTGCTACCAAACCCCTGAGGTCAAGGAGGTTAATTTCCACTGCTGCCACTACCTCCATTATATGGCGAGCAATCAGAAAGGCACACGTTTAAAACGGTCGGGATGCGTCCCTTTATTCGAACGGGGTTTTTTATACCCAAGGAAGCAACACAACGTATGCTTAAACAAGCAAATTACGAACAATGTTGGCAAAGTTAGGGAAATGAAAACAACTGAAGAGCGCTCACCCATACTAAATCCATAAAAGTTAACAACTACGGAGAAGCCATGTTTTTTTTATGTATACAGCTGTTTAGAACTTCTAATCTTTGGTTTAAAATTTCTTTATTATTAGGGAAAGTTACTATCGCTAATTTCTCTTCCATTGGTCTTGCTCCTTTTTCTTCTTCAGTCAGATTTTAGCCCTGAAGAGCTTTATGCGAAACTAATAGTAGGTTCGTCTGACTCAGTAGATATCCTTATATATATATATATATATATATATATATATATATATATATATATTAACGTTGGTTCAAGTCATTTATGTTCCAAGATATCACCGTGCACTCGTTTGGGAACAGTATAATACGTGGATTGCATTTCGTGGGTAGTAAGACACTCACAATGCAATGGGGTCCCTGTTGGCTGTAAGCAGTGTCCCATGACATACAAAACTCCACTTTAACCCTTACTTATGTGTCAAACCCTAGTACCCATACGATTTTCCCGACCATATTCTTCAAAGTTCTCTTATGGCTAACACATAACTCTTTTTATCATCTAGGTGTTTGACGTGGTGGTTGAGAATCAAACACCATGTTATTAATTCATATAAAGTTATTTCTTCTAATTTATTGATACACGTGAAGTTAATGACAATTATTTCTACCAAGTTGTTGATACATTAATACACAAATATCTGAACAAGAAATGTGCATACCCTACAAAGAAGAATAAAACAAATGTTTCTCCTGCATAAAATAACCTAATGTTGACATGCCGTAAAATCCAACCAACCAACCAATATTTCAAGACGGTACTGTTAGTTACTTTGTTGGCTGTCAATTTGTTTGTTTATTAGAATATATCGTATTTTGTTTTTCAATTTTCATTATTCATCTGTCCTTTTATCAGGATTTCGACATATAAAAGGGAAGGATTTTTGTGTGTGTAATATGTTCCCGGATGATACTTGGTCAAATAGGGGGAAACTAATCTAGCGGAAATGGTCTTCGTTGCATAATTAGCATACAGAGTTATGCTTTTGTCATTACCATAATAGATTCTTATCGATATAAAACCGGAAAAGTTGGTTATTTATATTATATATTACGTGTTATCGATGTTGGAACAGTTAATTAAATTAAATCAAATTAGTGAAATAGATCACTAATTAGGACGGAGCTTATTCTAGTAGTAACCACCGCAAGCGAAGTTTAACGGGTTTGAATTCAGATTTTTACTTCTCCCAGACTGGTTGCCTTACCAAGGTTAAAGATCCCTGTCTACCCTACTATTTTAACCATAGTTGGAGGGAGAGTAGTTGGATTCATACCTTTCCCAAAGGTATTAGCGCTATGTGAACTGTAGCTTCGTCCAATATTTGAACTTGGACCGACGAATCCATTCCATACGACTCTAACCATTACACCACGCGCATCTAACCGTTTCTGGTCTTATGCAAGCCTTCAGATCGATAAACAAATCATCTTGAATAAGTAGTCTAGCATTTCACATCTTTACCTGAACTCTTGAACACTCATACGTCGTTTATGATTTTAGAGATACATGAACACTAATAACAACCGAGGAATACTTATGAATAAAAATGTAATCCAACAACTCTATCTTTTCACTTATTAATGCACTTGATCTAAAACTAAACCGTTAAGTCCAATCTATTGAACATTGCATAATTTAGATCAATATTCTTTCCTCATGTCTGTATCGGCCTACGCACATATTGAAACGTTCTCGTCCATAACTGACATTTTTGAAGCATCAGAAAATATTACACTATATTTAGGAACGTCACAAAGAGACATCATTCATAATCCTGAAGCATAAAACCATATTTGTCATATATAATGCAATGTACATTCTTATTTGTTTTAACTACGCCAACGCGGATAACATATATATTTTTAACAAATCATTTTTCTAGCTTAAGATACGATAAAGTGATGTTAGAAATATCGGAAAAAGAAGAAGTTTTGGTCGAGCAGCAAAAACTTAACCAATCAGCTTTGTGTAGATTCTGAATGCAAAGTGAAAGAACTGCCAAGAGCAAATACTGGTGAGAGAGAGAGAGAGAGAGAGAGAGAGAGAGAGAGAGAGAGAGAGAGAGAGAGAGAGAGAGAGAGAGAGAGAGAGAGAGACGTGGGTATCCATGTTTTCAACGTGACCTAATGATATATATATATATATATATATATATATATATATAGAGAGAGAGAGAGAGAGAGACGTGGGTATCCATGCTTTCAACGGGACCTAATGATATATATATATATATAAATATATATATATATATATATATATATATATAGATAGATAGATAGAGAGAGAGAAGAGAGAGAGAGAGAGAGAGAGAGAGAGAGAGAGAGAGAGAGAGATAGTAAATTGGTATTTTGCAATTAAAACATTTTGATACAACCAAAAATTGATAAAATCAGTATCTTGCGATCAAAAATTGCGGGGGTCTATACTGAGTTCGTTTTCATCCTAGTTTTATGAAGCGCTCGTTTTGTAACGTTTATCACTACTGGAAATGGAATCCGTGATCCGGGTTAAAATCCTGAACGACGCTGACTGCATTTCGCCCAGTGCTTATACCATTTAAGATATGAATCTAAATAAAATCTATCCCCATCTATGGGTAAATAGTAGGGCACACTGATTTCATTAGCCTTGGCATGACAAACGATTTAAAAGAAGGAAAATACTTAATTCAATACTGCTATACTCCGTTTAAACATGACGTTGTGCTGCATCCTGTTCGTGTCTGAGAGTTAGTTAAATACATATTCTTCATTCACAAATATTTCATTTTTTTCTAATGAATCTTTTTTTGTTTCCCTCAAGGTTTTCTCTCTCGTATCTTTTCTTTCTGAATTAGTATTTTATTCGGATATTTCATTTTGGTATATATCTTAACTTTACGTATACAAATAATATTCATTATATTTCGTTTTTTTTTTCTTTCTTACTCCTGATTGCATTGAGATTAATATACCTTGTAGCGTTAGTTTCGTATTTGCATGGGAGAGTTGTCTGACCAGTTTACTTTGCTGGTGCCCGCTAGGGGATACAGTACTTAAGCGGCTGGTTCAAAACGCTTCTCCCTCTTTTCCTGTTCCAGTAACCACGAGACACATGGGGTAGATTCTGGTCTAACCCTTCTCGTTGGGGCTCGCCCCCCTTACATTACTGTAAGTGAATTAACACAGCATGGACTATCCCTAGTCTTATGTCTGTGGCTTTTATATGTTATCTTGTACCATTCATGAATGTGTATTTATCTTTTTACCTATGTACTTTGTATCTCGTCATATCCATGTGCTGTACTATATTAAATGTTTTGTCTGTTAACCTTCGTCGGAGTCATGTATCCAATATATATAACTTGGAACCTTTCTTACAACCTCATTATATATATATGTGCAGCATTTCGTTTATGTCAAACCCACTACAGTAGTAATATGTGTTAAGGCTGATTTGCTAGGTCTATGCGACATTGAAAGTATAGTAATGTACAAAGCCAAACTTAAAGAAAAACGAATTATTAGAAATATTGCCTTAACTTCGTCTTCTAACAAATGAAAAACTCTTTCCGTTGACAAAAATATTGGCGAATTACTTCCGAGAGATACCTTGTAATTAACCCAGTCTCGTTTGCTTGTGTTGATAGGTTGTAGTGACACAATATCCCTGTTGAAATTTGACTGAATTTAAAGTGAAAATATATGAATGAAAGAAGGCATCAGCAATAGAATTGAATATAATAACTTTGATATTTTTATACAGTTTTAAATTGTCCCAACTGAGACGAAATATTAATCTTATTATAATGGATATTATGTATCTATCTGTGTGTAACCAAAACTACGTCACCGCTGAAATAACGATTACCATAGTCATCTAAGTTATATTCTCAACGATTATGAAATAGTCATTATCTAATCTTAATTATCCTCTTATTTCTTAACGAGGCCTCTCTTAGAGTCTAGTTGTGTTAGATTTCCCGCAAAACTGCCTCATCATTAATGCATTTAAAATCCAGAAATATCTATTATATATCTCTGAGAAATAAAGATTTACATAGTATATGTTTGGAATAATTTACATAATGATTTAAAAAAAACTAGATTTAATAGATACTTATTTGCTGTCACTAATGTATAATATCATCATGTTATTATCGAACGTATTAACAACATCCCTATATATAATTCTTTATAGAAATCAATTTTAAATAACATTAAAATAAGTGTAATATCTTTTATTCGTTCTTATTATGTTTTGTTGGTCTTTCTAATTTAAAATTATATTTTATTACATTAAAACTTAAATACTTGCACCGAGGGTGCACATACTTTTGCTAGTAAATATAATTCTAGTATTAGGCATAGCATCTGACAAATTATGGATGTTAATCCTATGAATTTACTGTATTTCTATTGTCTACAGATGATTGTTGTGAAATTGGAAAAAATATAAACGCATATATGTTTTCAACATTCTTATGATTCCGATATTGCATATGGTTAATGTATAAAACACACATAATATGATCTAAAATGAAACTCCGGGTTAGAAAAAAAATTATATAAGGTATAAGCAAATGTGCCCCATATCTTCGAAGAATATGTTAATCTATTTATGAATTTTTCTAAATGTCGGAATTAATAGCTAATACAATAAATAGTATATTGAGAATCAGACAGTAATCGTACAGCCCACAAATACTTAAACAAATGTATTTAAGTACAAAACTGAATAATTTCATTATCTAGAGAATGCAAGTAAGAAACAATAGTATAGCTATTAAATATTTAACTAAATAGGTGTTTATTCTTTAAAATATTCAATACATAAACTATAAATGAAAACCTAGCACACATAATATACAGGAGTTAAGGGTGATCTGGCATTTATTCTATTTATTCTATTCATGCTTCCTCTCACTTAGGTATGACCAACCACATTTTCAGATCTATAATAACTGTCTTTTAACTGTAGACCGATTTGCATATCGAGGCTTCTTTTGGTTATTTATTAGAAATGTAAACTAGGAGATCATTCCATTAACTATTTTTAATATTCAGTTAAAATAGGAAGTAAAGAATAAAATCACAGTTATTTCTTCTTGTTAATGTATTTTTAAAAATATTTATCCCCGGAATTTTTGCTCATATTCATTAAGATTAAATCGCACAATTAGAAATCAATAATGCTAACCACATATTTATTAAAATTAAATCTTTAATATCAATATGCACATTGGCCATCCGTTCACACTGTAAACTGCTATTTTATTGTATATATCAATACAATTACATATTATTAGTATGTAGATATGGTCAAAGTATTAATAATGTAAAACAAATTTATTAATAATTGAGGTTTGAAAAAAAATAGAATCAAGGATAATGTGACGTTAATATCTAAGGGAATTGTGACTTGAGTAGTAATATAGTTTCGGTTACGAATAAAAACACAGAATCTCCATAATAATAAGATATTCAATTTCAAAGTATAATTTAACAAAAAAAATGAGCTAATTTATATTCCATTATGAGCATGTTTTGTTCCAAGTTAAATTTGCTTATTCCATTATGAATTTGTTTAGTTAAATTGCACTTTCTTATTCCTTTATGAATTTTATAATTCTAAATTGAACTAGCCTATTTCATTATGAATTTGCTTAGTTTCAAATTAAATATAACTTGATTATCTTGTACGTAAATATTTTATGATTTACTCCTGTAGGTGTTTACTGGTTCATTGGGTACAAGGAGCCACTCAATCAGCAAAGTATGAATTATTTTAGAATGGCTAATTAGTCTATGTTTCCTCAGATTAAACATAAAGTGTAAAATATTCAATAAGAAGGTTCTGTCATTATTTTTAGCAAATGCAATGAACCCTTCATAAATATATTATTATAAGAGTGACAATCAGAGCCTAGGTTAGGAGAGTTCAATGTTACTTCAACTGTGATGGTAGTAATACGATACGTTTGATCTAACACTACATGACCGGTTTTGGAAAGATGACGAAAAGTATCATCCACCCGAGGCGGAAGTGAGGGTGTGGTGTTTTGTGATTCTCAAGGTATATATATATATATATATATATATATATATATATATATATATATATATATATATATATATATATATTTGATTCGAATTGTATTTATATTTCGGTGGTTTAGTGCGAGGAGAAAAACGGTGAGAAAGCGAAGTAAAGATATGGGCAGAAGCCTCTTCCCAGAATAACTAACACACACACACACACACATACACACCATGTATATATATATATATATATATATATATATATATATATATATATATATATATATATATACTAAGCTTCACATGACACCACATCCCAACTTCCGCCTCATATGGTTAAAACTTTTATATGGTGACCTTTCCAAGACCGGTCACGTAATGCTATAACAAACGTATTTCGTTGTTTCATTCTCTTTCCGAGGAGAGAATGAAACAACGAAAAGTCCTATCACTAAATCGACTTGTGTTTTGTGTTCTTTATTCCCAGCCGAAAAATAGCCTGACCGACAAACTAGCAACTGGGAAGTGGTGGTAGTCACATACATTTATTTGGTGATTACACTATACAATCAATAAAAGGTTGAATGATAGTTGATAATAATGTAAGATTTTTCTTACATTTTGAAATGTTCTGATTGTGAAATTTATAGGAAACGTTGATATGACTTTTATGTTATTGTTAAGATTTGATATTTCGTCATGTGTATGAAAGTACGTTCAGTATTTTAAGACGTATTGGGCTTATATTCTTCAAAATGTTTAACAGAAAATGTATGATTATTAAATGCTGAAATTTGGCACATGTTTAATGTGGGATTGTAATCATAACATTATTTTCATTATTCAAGTTTCTTGCTTGCCACATCCTCGATTTCTCCAACAACCACGTGCTTCTATCTGGACGATTTCAAAACTAATCACCCTCAACCAGCAAGTAGTGGGCTTGTTTGGCACTATATGACATGTGAACAGTTTTCCAAATAAAGAATTACTTTGACCCTTTCTTAGGCTAGACGGGCGGTCGGAGAGGCCCCCTCCGATCAATCGGCTGGTCATGTCTAGCCCTAGCACCTATATGATTGCCGCAACCCTATTGCCCTTATGACAACCCCCAATCCTTTTTATCATATGGGTGCTAGAAGGCGGTGGCTGAGGGTCTGCATGTCCTATGAAGGACGTTAAACTCTATCTGATGGTGAGGTTACAGTTTTGGAGGTTTGGGGAATATAGAGCACCCCTTCATCACCATTGCTCCCTGGTCCACTCTGACCCGGAGTCGTAGTACCTGTTAGGGTCCCATCTATGGGTTAAATAGAAAAATGTATTTATAAAAAAAATTGTGTATCCATTAAGAATTAATTTATTTCAAAACTTTATCGGCATTAAATGACCACTGAGGTTGATATGCCGTAAAACAAAACAAAATAAACCAAACCAAAATAAAGAATTAATTATTTGTCTGAAACTTTGAGATGAGGCTTGGTGTGTATTTTTTTGATTTTTCGGACTGCTTTCCTCCTCTTTATTGTGGTATGTAAAAACACAAAGTTTCGGCCACTGTATCCGCAAGCCTTCTTCAGTTGTTTTCTGTCCTTTTCTATTTGGTCAGAACATTTAGAGATTTCTCCGACATTAAAATATTCAGCGACATGTTCTTGTGACGGATTTCAAACAAAAGTGATCAATCATTCATTCTTTCTTTTAAATTTTTGGACTGCCGTCCTCATCTTTATTATAGAAATCATTTTGAATAAATTTTGCACAAATAATGACGTCATTATTTGAATGACGTATTCAAAAGTACTTCGACGCCTTGTTTGATCAAAATTCAAACTATTCTAAAATGATTTCTCAGGCTTGTTCATTGCTATGTTTAAACAGACAGGAAACGACTGAAGAATGTCGGAGTATATAGCGGCCGAAACGTTGAGTTTTTATCTACCATAATAAAGATGAGAACAACGATCCAGAAAATCAAAATGATGAATGAATTCATAATAGTCTTTTTCTTAATACGTCACTATAAATCGTAACTGAAATTTTACTATCGAAGATATCGCTAAATGTTTTGACCAAGTAAATAAGGAGTGTATTCATATGAAAAAATAATAAGCATACAACTTCACGTCTAATGAAGTATGCAGTGTTCGCAATTGTCAAATACTTACTTGTCTGATATGGCCCTACAGTGATATTTTTCACCTGTCTTATATTACAAAAACCATCAGGGTCAGAGGAACAAGACACACCGGAAAGTGCTGGAGAAGCAAATACGAACTCATAAATGACATTCTCCTGTGGACATTTACACTGGGACGTACCAGCAAAAACTTACATAAAACAGCTCTGTGCGGATTCATGATGCCGTTCAGCATACCTACCAGGAGTAATGACAACGGGGACCTTTGGCGAGGGAATGTCACGGCAATCCGTGCTAACAGCGTGGCATGATGATGATGATGATGATGATGATGATTACATAATTTGAAGATTGAAAACAACACTATTAATAAATTAGGATTGTTACCAGGTAAATTTAGATGTTTTTTTAAATTTCTTTAACATTTGTGTTTGTTTATACTAATTTACACACAGTTGTGTGGTTTGAGGTATTTCAATCGAACACCAATAATTTGTAAGCAATTACGTTGTTTGAAATATCTAATAATCATAATCCTGGGTAAACACATGTAGCTAAAAGTTATTATTCTTTATGCAAATCATTTGTATACAGTTAAATGTTTTCAAGTATTCCTTTATAACATTAATAATTACATTCAATAATAATCATTTATTTCTACACAGTTATATAGTTTTACGTACCTCTATCAACTACTAATGATTATTCAAACCTCTCTATATGACGTAGAGATAAGACCCTAACATATCCTGACATTCCTGGTCAGAGTTCACCTAAGTGCAATGGTAATGAAGAGGTACAAGCTGTAGAAATGGAGCCTCACCACCCAATGCAGTTTAATGCCATAGTCAGAACAGGTACTACCCCTCTGCAGGAGATACTGTGAACGTATTGTTTGGTCCTCCGTCATGACTAAATAGATAGTTTGCCATTTGATGGTACCAATTATATTAAAATTTAAGCCAGTATATATATATATATATATATATATATATATATATATATATATATATATATATATATATATCGGTCGCGTCTTATATTTTCTCGGTTGCATCTTAACGTGAATCTTTTTTAAAAGTTCTTTTTCGAACATTTCAAAAATTGTCCGCTTTTCCCAACGAATTTTATTTCAAATAAGGATTTATGAAGGTCGAATTTTATTTGTGTGCGGAACTTTCTACATTTTTCTATTATTATTATTTCATTTTATTTCATTATTTAAAAATAATAATAGTTTGAATAATGTACACATGGATAAATTCCTGACCGAAACACGTGTAAGTAAAATTGATTAAAATATCCTATATTATCCATTCTATACTTTATTTCCTTTATTCATTTTTTTCAACATACTGTCGGATTCACGTCCAGTTTCTTTTACATATATATATATATATATATATATATATATATATATATATATATATATATATATATATATATATATATATAAGTAAAGAAATAACAAAAGACTTAGAGATTTAGCATATAGTCTATTTCAGGGAGCTTAGACAAAGTGTCTAACTCTCCCGATTCATCAGATGCGAATATATATATATATATATATATATATATATATATATATATATATATATATATATATATGGTTTAACAGCATATACATGCTTTTGACTTATTTGATGCAGAAATTTAATTATTCTCAGATAGTGTATTTTTCAATGAACATCTGGAGATAACCCCCACCAAAAAAAAAAAAGAAACATGAAAAATAAGTTAATCTAAATATATTTGATTAGAAAAAGAAATGCAAAGTGAATTTTATTGATTAATACGTAAGAATGGCCTATTTTCGGTATCAGCCGGGCAGTGAGGAAGACTATATTCTTTTCATTCGCACTAGATCAGGGAGATTGATTTTGCGTCTGAGGTCTAGCATCGCACCTACCATCAACTCCCCACTTTATCGCACAGATCCAAGCTGTGATACTCATGAGCTGAATCGGTGAGGCCGGTATTAAACACAGAACTTTGAGGTTTCTATTAAGATTCTCTACTGATAGAGCCCACCAGGAGTTTGAAGAATCATTAATCATTGCCTCTATATAGATATCTATAAAGCATTTCGGGAAATTAAGAGAATGATTTACTTATTTCTATTCATTTGAATTTTGGACACTTTTTACAAATTATTTTTTTTTTATCTCCATTCGTTTCATTTTATTTTTATACTGATTATTTTTCAATGTCAAGATTTTAAGTTTAATAACAAATTTGTTTTCCTCAGGAATTTGGGGGAACCAATATACCCATTAGGGTCGTTAAAAAGCATTGATCAACAAATCAGAAAAAATACAATCATTAGCTTTGAAGTTTAAGCGCGGCAATTAAATAAGAAAAAACTTCAATTACGAATACGACGAAGACGGAAAAAGCACCCTATATGAAGACTCTCACTCTTGTTTATTTTACAATTCCCTTCATATTTCCCGCCCAAAATAATGAAGTTGAGATGGGAACTTTCTTATCTTGCAAATAATTCATCATAATTGACACTATCTGCTTATCAAGAGTTTCTATAAATACAATTCTTATTTATTTGGTCAAAACATTTAGAGATTTATTCGATGTTCGAATTTTTTAGTGACAATTTAGTGTGGCGTTTTCAGAAAATAATTCATAATATGGAATCTTCTGTAATTTGGGTGAAAGTTCTTAAAAATCAAAGTAATACTGTTAGCCTAGAATAACCTGTAAAGATGCCAGATTATGATAATTTAATTATTATAACGTTTGATATGTTTACGTAAGAGCTATTTCAATTAGTTCAACATGTAAAAAGTATGATAGTTTTGATTTAATTCTGTTCCACTCGTTTTTTTTCTTTTCATTACGTTCGATTGAAACAGCGTTATTGCTTCCGTTCTCACCCCCTGTATTTTATATTTTTCTCCTGTTCTCTTTTTTTTTTCTTTCTTTCTCCTTTTTTTTCTTTCTTTCTTATCATTTTTTCTATCTTATCTTTCTTTATAATAAAATCGGAAAGATCCATTATATTGCTGAGAAGACGACACTCACAATAAATAAAAAATCGGCATATAAGCATAATCAGATAATCAGGATTTACATTTTTGTATTTTATCTTGAACTATATGGTCGTTTCAAACGGACACGATGAGACGAGTTCAATTCCTGGAGGTTGTTTGTATTTAATATAGCACTAATAAACTTGGGAAAAGCATGCATCCAACGATTCTCCTTCCAGGTATGGGTAAATAGTAGGGTATACAAGTTTGATTAATCCTGGTTACGTAACCAGGAGAAGGAAAACTATGAATTCAAACCTGTTAAACTCCGTTTAAGATACTAAACTTGTGTCACCTCCTGCTCGTGCGAAGGGGTTGGTATATATATATATTATATATATATATATATATATATATATATATATATATATATATATAACTGAAAAAATCACAACAACCAAACTCGGGGTATACCGCGTGCGACTTGCGGAACAATGTACAACTGTTTCGACCTAATTAGGTCCCATCAGTAGTATATGTGAATCAGGGGAATTAATAATAACATTGTTAGAGAGAGTTATCTCGCCTAACGATCAGGACCGGATATACTTGCTGACAAGCAGAGAGTCAGCAAGAACACACGAACGTAGCTGCAGTGGTGAACACATCACATGATACATAGTTGAACTCTTTATCCAACTCATCCTACTGCATTCCCGGTCGCTGAGAATAAATAAAACAAATATTGTTATATGTTAAACATATTTCACTGGTTTTGTTATCTTTTGTTATTCCTACATCTTGGGATATAACAAATTTTGGCCACAAGGATTTTGAAGATTTCATGTACCCACGCGGAAAAAATGTCGCCTTGATAAAGATATTAAAGCAGCAACAAGAGATGTTTTCAAAACAACAACAACTACAGTTCATGGCTATGTTGACTCAACAGTTTAACCAACATCATGGAGCAGTGAAGCACACATATGTACCAGGACAATCCGTACTTACAAAAGACTACCGCAATGGCAAAGAAAAATGGATTCAAGGACGTTTTCTACGTCGTTCTGGAAATGTCATATATGATGTAAATATAGAGTCCACAGTTTGGGTTCGGCATGCAAACAAATTACGGTCTTCTCACCTTCCAGAGACCAAACCAGTCTTCACCTTACCGCTAGACATTCTATTGGACACTTTCAAACTGCCCCCAAATGTTCCGAAAACATACTAAGGGATAATCCTAAGGCACCAAATAAATGTGTACTTAGGAAATCATATAGATTTTGGAGAAAACCCTATCAATTACAAATAGATTCCCGGAACAATTCATATGAGCAAAAAGCTAAAAAGGGGAAGGTGTTAGGGAGAGTTATCTCCCCAGCGATCTGGACCGGATATACTCACTGATCGCAAGAACGTAGCTGTAGTGGTGAACACATCACATGATACTTAGTTGAACTCTATCCAAACTCATACTACTATTTTGTTATCTTTTGTTATTCCTAAATATTGGGATATAACAAAAATGTTTTTTTTTTTTATTGTAGAAGTAATTTTAAAACTAATTCAACTGTCTGTTTAATACTAGGTTTAGAAACTATACTCTGTTAGATTTGCGACCCTGTATCGTCTGTGGCAATCTCACTATTAATGATGACGTCAGAATCACTAAGGGTTGAATTATCTTGTTCTCAATTAATCCTCACCAATGAATGTTTGATAAATCTAAGATGAAATTGGGGATTTAAAAAAACTAAAATCGGTTGTACATATTTCACAACCGAAAATTACCTAAATATAAAACAACAAAAATGAAAAAGAAAAGGAAAAGATAAAAACGGTACATTAACTAAAAATGTTGTAAAACCTAAAACTTAGAATATTCTTTCATCTTAAATTATAAGTTGCTGTTTATCGCAGCTTAAGTCAATCCATCAATCAACGGTAGATATCAAACAGCGCACATCAGTAAAAGAGGATAACCCCCCGCGGTGATACCCTCACTCTTATTCCTTTTGCCTCAGTGAAGTGTGGTTAACGCCCAGCTGCTATTACCGACTGATCTAAGATTAAGCTGAAAAGATAGTAAAATATTATTATTAATATTATTATTATTGGTAGTAGTAATATGAGGAGGAGAAGGAGGAGGAGGAATAGAAGTAGTAGTAGTAGTAATATTATTATTATTATTAGTAGTAGTAGTAGAGTTAGTGGTAGTAATAATACTACTACTATTAGTAATAATAGTAAATAAATCACAGAAAATAGCAAATATAGGTGTTGAGCTGACAGAGATGAAACAGGTAATCATACAATTAGCAAATGTATAAAACTGACACAAAATAACTATAAGACGACGCACGACTGGGTGGGAAAGGTAGAGCACGTAGAATTATACATGAGATTAAAACTTGAACACATTATCAAATTGTATCTACAGAAACATGAATATGTCCAAAAAAATGAGACCCATTAAATCATATTTGTACTTTGAGATTCAAACGAATCAGCCAATCCTACGCCAGCAGATAAGACCAAGAAAAGAACAACTACTGGATTTTACCGTTCCAGCGGACCTCAGAATAAAAATGTAAGAAATAAAAAATAAAAATACATGGATCTTTCCTGAAAGTTGTATAAGCTCTGAATATTAAACTGATAGTGACACCAATTGTAGTTGGTAAGCTTGGAACGGTTAACAAGGGTTTGGAAATAGAACTGGGGGAATTAGAAATCCATGGAAGAATCGATATCATCCAGACTACATCACTATTAATATCAGCTAGATTACTCCAAAGAGTCCATTAAACACGAGGACACTTGCTGTCACTCGGTTATATACGATACCGATGAACATGAATGTCCCGATCCTCATAAATATGGAAGTATTATGCTGAGTGAGTAGTCTTACAACTCTAGTCATGCATGGTTTACCTATTTCACGCCACTGGCGAGTATTGTATTTACTCAGTGTTATAAAGATTCCATTTCATTTCCAGCCTCCGTTTGATTATTTCTCATTTAGAAACCTTTGTTAGGTCACAACACAATCACACATAAGTGAAAATGCACAAGGTAAATATAGTGTCAACAACTCGCTATGAGTAAAATACTATTACTCCCCCTCCTACTCTCCTCCTCCCCCTCCACATACTACTACTACTACTACTACTACTACTAATAATAATAATAATAATAATAATAATCTGGTAATTTTTGCAGTACTAGCAGATCACAATGTACAGGTGAAACAAAACGCAATGATATACAAATACATGGACCTTGTCAGAGAATTGAAAGAAAAACTGGAATATAAGGGTAAAAGTGATACCAATTATGGTTGGCGCCCTTGGAACGGTCTCCTTATGTTTCGAAAAGAGTCTTGATGAATAGGAAACAAGAGTAAGAATCGCGACCATCCAAACAACAGCATTGTTAAGATCAGCTAGAATACCCAGAAGATTCCTGGTGACCCGATGATATTAGGTGTCGCTCAGCCTACAATGAAAGACCAAGTAAAACTCGAATGGAGTGGTAAAAAATAAAATGATGCGAGCTAAGAGCGAACACTCTTGCAAAATAGCGGAAACATCGAAGGTTTTTATAAACTAAGGAATACGTATTATCGACTGCCAAAAAATATGACGATACTTCTTATTATACTCTAGGTTTAATATACGTTACTTATGTCGGTCAGAATCAAATGGAGCTGACAGCATATTTCGTGTTGGTAAACATCTTCTTTCCAACCATGAATTAAGCAGAGGAAACAATTTGAAGATGATTATACACATTTAATTCTCTCTGCACTTCAGTTTTGTTCATAACCAGAGGAAAAAATATCTATATCGCTTTCTTAAACCTAAGGTGTATATGAAAGAACAAAAAAGATGCACTCTATCTACAATGTGATTAGTAGATAAGTTCGTCTGGTACTATTTTTGCAGTAAATAAATTATACCATACGCATTACCAAGTAATTCCCTTTCATATCTACATTTATTCATAGATGATTCATTCACGGTGATGTTTTTCACGTAACGGTTATCTTCGTTGAAAATAGACTCTGCGGCCCGTGTTCAATTCCTGAACGAGGCTGCTTACGTTTCACATAGCTGTAATAACGTATGGAACGGTATGGATATAATATTTCTTCATCCACCTATGAGTATACAGCTGAGTAAATATATCGGTACCTAGGTATATGAACTGGTCTACTGATTTCAATTAAATAGTCTAGGAGAGAGGAGAAACCTCTAGATCTAAATCAGTTCTACTCAGCTCAACTAATAACCTTGTGTTGCTTACGACTCGTAGCGAGGTTGGTGAAATACATTAATTCATACGTATATATATATATATATATATATATATATATATATATATATATATATGTGTGTGTGTGTGTGTGTGTGTGTGTGTGTGTGTGTGATCATCAGCTGACAGCTTTGATACCCGATACTCTTTCTATTTCGTCTTACTTGGATAGTTAGTGTGATATGAGACAGGTGGGCGTACAACTGCATTTGGTGGGTTGCGGCTTCCAGGATTTGTTCAAGGCAACATGCAGCATGCTTGCGTAGTTCCCATTTAGTTTTCTTCTGTAAGATTTACGTTAGAATCTCAGTAGTTCTAATTCATGCTCGATCATATCACACACACACACACACACACACAAACACACACACACACACACACACACACACATATATATATATATATATATATATATATATATATATATGAACACTAGAAATTCGTTCCCAGAGTACACAACAATCAGACATCTCATAAATTGATTGGGTTGAAGAGTAGTGATGTTAAACTCCTTTTCTTGTAAACGTTTATTTTCCATCTATCTTTAATATATATATATATATATATATATATATATATATATATATATATATATATATATATATATATTTCCACCGATGTTTCTTTTCCAGTGAATGACCTTTCTATAACTAAAAAGGAAGAAAAAACATACTAAATTTAGCATTGCATTTTGAGCTACTTCTACACATGCTGTTAAATTTTAAGATCATTTGAACTAGATCAAATTATTAGATTACTAAATTATATCCATTTTTTCTAAAATAATTTTACGAGGGAGAGTCAAACATTATCTGGTATCCTGTTTTTATTTCAATGCATTTACCTAAAACAAGGGATAAGCAAGTACGCTCATTTTTCTATCTTGTGTCATTCCTGTTATATGCACTTGGTCCAGTGTTCCACAAACTTTTTACAAGAAAAATGTTTTTGGTTAATCATGCAACCATTTATATATCGCTTCTTTCACATATTCGGAAATTGATGACCTCATAAATCATCTTTGAAGTATCCAAAGGTATTTCACCATTATTGTTGTAGCGACCGAGTTAACGTTGTCAGGATATTTGTGCAAGTGCCTTGCAGTAAGCGGCCTCTGCACCCATCTCGCACAGTATTTATGGTAACCGATTTCATCGTGGATGTTTCGATAGACTAATCTGCAGTGAACAAGTTCCCTCATCGATGATAACTCGCGGGTTTGCTAAGACAATATCGCGAGCTTGCTGAATCTTCTCATCAGTTGTGGAGGTTCAAGGGCGTCCTGTTCCCTCTTCGTGCGTCACGCTTCTACGGACACTTTTAAACTCCTCTATCTATTCATATACAATTCTATGCGGTAGAGCACTGCTCCCTTGTTGTGCTAAAAGCCTCCGTTGAATTTTAGCCAGTGACATTCCTTTCGAGTATCGAAATCGGGTCATTATCTTAATGCATGCTGGTAGTGGAGCGGCCATTTTTATATGTCAAACACTGCAATAAAAATTGCACGATCAGGGTCAAACTTCGATCTCAAGACCACAACAGTGCAAACAATAAGCTCACATTTGCAGAATGCAATGTGACAATAATAAAGATATGTTATGGGAAAAGAGCGGATAATTTTTCCCCCACTCTTGTATATATTATATCATTTTATATTGGCATTTCAGTCTCGAAATACTGTAATATAGCTTTTGTGGCCCCGAAGGTACAGATCATCATGTGACTGTAAAGATCAATGTTAGAAAAACATTCTCGACCACAGATGTCGCATGTGAAGGCTGTCCCTGAAGATGTTGATGTGCCGGCGCTTTGTTGCCGCTGCATTCTTCAGGGATCCCCTCGGTGGCGGTAGGCTCTCTGTGGAGGACTGTTCATGTCTGAAGTCACTCTGGCGCATCACCATGAAGCTAGGAGGTCATCCTAGCTTCATGGTGTTGCGGGATGGTGACTTCAGACAGGAACAGTCTTCCACAGAGAGCCTGTCGCCACCGAGAGGGTTCCTGACGCAAATTTTCCCAGCTGGAAGGGGCAATACCAAAGCACTTGAGATTGTTCTTACAGACATCCTTGAAACGCAGCTGGGGGCTACCAATCTGTATCTTACCAGAAGAAAGCACTGCATAAAGGGTATCCTTCGGTATTCATTCATCATCCATTCGGCGGATATGACCCCGCCATCGGAGACGACGCTGCCTCACTAGAGAGCACAAGCTGGGGAGTTG
>CM042139.1:69138205-69140705 GCA_023376005.1 Doryteuthis pealeii
AAAACCGAACATACTGACAAAAAGTTAAAAAAAATTACTGTACCATATACTCATTTCTATTGGGCTCCACTCTTAAGTATTTTCCTTTTAATTTCGATCTAAAATTCGAATCTACTAATTTACAATTTCTATGCATTCACCCTACTGCTATCGCTCGAACAAAAGGCATCAACCCGGGTCAAAATAATGAAGAGATCGCCATCTTGTAAATCACGGGAAAAAAATATTACTAAAATCACGTGCGAAGCAGGGCTTTTAACCTTTTCGCGTATCCCATTCGGGACTTACTGCACGACAAAATCTGATCAGGCGTAGTCGCCATTTTTCTTTTACTACTAAAATCACGTGCGAAGCAAGGCCTTGAACCTTTTCGCGTATTCCATTCGGAGCTTACTGCACGACAAAATCGGGAGAATGCAGTCTTCCAAAGACTTTCGAAAATTATCGAAGTACCTAATTTCCATAGGACATTCACCAACATAATATCTCAAACCGGTGGGTTTCTCTATAAAAACCACTTTAATTACCGTTTCTCTAAAAAGATGCGACACAAATCAGGTGAAATTTCCAACCAAGTTGACCCAACATGAAACTCTCAAATCCGAACGAAAAATATATAGCATGGTGATTTAGCACAAAAAAATTATTCCATTTCCAAATAAAAAAAATTACAAAATAGAGATTTCCCTTTTATTCATGGATATACTATTTAAAAATTATCAAATTAGCCCCTCTCAATATAAAGTCATGAGTAAAAATTATTAACCTTAAGCCTCAAAATTCTAAAAATTATATTCGTACAGATTAGACGAGAATTTTTTTTTCACTGTATACACATGCGTTTAATAAAATTACTACTAGGATTTGTACAATACTTATTCTTAAATTGTCCCTCTCGGTATCTCACTCTTTACTTTCGACCCCCTCCAAAAACAAGCCTCTCTCGTCAACACAGCAGTCAGACTCCGAATTAAATTACGTTGATCCATTTCAGCTATCTATATATTTTTCTTTATACTAGAACAACTTTTTTTTTCTACACGAGCAAAAACACACAGGTAAAATCACAGGTCACCTACCTTTCGATGTCTTATCATTGCCCAGTGTTTGTGGGCAGTGTCGTGTCCTCTCGTCCGCAAAAGCAAAATTCTCGTGGTCGATCCTGTGGCATCGTGATCGTCCTTCTTTTGTTGTTGTGGGACCCATTACTACAACGTTGTGTCTTCGTTTCCTCTTCTCTCATACCAACAACCAAAAATCTCAGTCTTGTCTTCTGATATCGCGATCGTCCAGTATATGTAGAGTTGTGTCTTCGTGGTAACTCAGGTTCTACCGAATTCATGCGGAATTCGATTGGTCACGGCGCCAATTAGACGTATGTTGCATAGGGGTCGACTCAGGCCACAAAATCGTACATGTTATATACTGTTGCTGGGTCGTATGTGTTAGTAATGGAGTATAAGGATTCACACGTAGACATATGTAGTAGTAAGACTTTTAACGTTTATTTATTTCCTCTCGTGGTGGGTGCGTGTGGGTGGACGAGCTGGACAACGGCGCTATGAATGTTGCAGGCTGGCGATCGGGGGTGAACGGGGTGGGCGCGCCTCACTGCTCGCAGCAGCGCCCGACCGTGTCGACGGTCAGACACCTTGTGCTTTCTTCGCTGTCTCCTGGGGTCTCCTTGGGCTACCTGATGACCATTTAAGTACTGACGACCGCCCACACATTCTTTTGTTCCTTGACCGGAAGTCCTTTCTCTTTGTTCAAATTCGCGTTTGTCCAGATGAAGTCTTTTGTTGCTCTCAAACGCCTACACGTTTTCTTTGTTCGCTACCACCAGGACAAAGTCCTTTGTTATCTTCGTCATCCCCCTCTCTTTTTAATTCAACCGGAAATTCCTATTTCCGTTTGTACAATACCCAACAAGGGGATGAGTGACAGGTAAAGGGAGAGTAAAGGAATGATTAAGCGTGAATGCTTGCATGTGCATCTATGTATGTGCGCATATTAGCATGTGTTCATGCGTGTCTGACTGTCCATGTACATGAACAGACACATGCATATAATGAAAACAAGTGTACGTGATTCCTGTTAAAATACTGCTTTCGACATGAAACTCGAGTAAGCACAATATTTCCTTTTATTAGTTTTCTTTTCATATAAACATACATACATACATACATAAATATATATATATATATATATAATTTAATATACCAAGCGTGTTGGTAGATCCTTGCGGAGAGAAAAAACCCGGCAGAGAGTTTGATTGTAAAAATATACTACCAAACATCAACCAGGAAGAAAAAAAATTTTTGAAAAAAAGAAAGGACCAAGATATTCGTACCAACAAAAAATAATCTATTGGTATAGTATTTGGCCAAAAGAAAAAACAATTTATATGCATATATATGTATATAAGATATATATATATTCATATAACCGCTAGGAGAAGCTAATTTGTAAAAAGTGCTCGATACCTAAGTAGAGCCAAGTA
>CM042139.1:69143205-69158205 GCA_023376005.1 Doryteuthis pealeii
TGCCCAATCCTGTTCTGACCTTTAGGTTTCGATCCTCCACCTCTCCGCCTGTTTTAAGATTTAAAAAATTAAATTCTAACATATATGGATATTTTTAAGTATTTGCTTTTGATTATCTCTCTCTCTCTCTCTCTCTCTCTCTCTCTCTCTCTCTCTCTCTCTCTCTCCCCTCTCTCTCTCCCCCTCTCTGTGTTTTTGTTATTTAGAATTTAACAAGTCTTTTTAAAATATGTAGTGAACAATTCATGTGTTTAAATACTTCAAATTAATACTTGTATGAGCATGAAATATTTATTGTTTTCTTTCTCTCATGCACTTGCTCATCGACATTGAGAAGTCTTTGTAAAATCACTTCTTATTTATATTATATTTATTCGACAAAGAACCTATTGATATAATCATGGGTCATCGACCGACCTTCCGAAAACAACTACAAAAATCACCAACATAAATCTATAAAAGTTATTTAGAACATACTAGTTCCTTTAAGAATTTCATTGGTTTTCTCTGTTCAATGTGAAAACATAATTGCAAACAATATTATGACGAATTTCTTACAAAATCTTATGTATTTTAGCCTTCTTTCTTAAAGTTATGGTGTCATTATATGAACTCATTAGAATATTTTTAAATATATTCCACTTTTATTATTATTGTTATTATTGTTATTATTATTATTATTATTATTATTATTATTATTATTATTATGTTATTTACAAATTGTATTGCCTGTTTTTTCACGCCCTCAGGGTTGTGATAATATATATATATATATATATATATATATATATATATATATATATATATATATATATATATATATTGTATTTTAATTTCTGCTTACTCCTTACGGATATATATATATATATATATATATATATATATATATATATATATATATATATATATATGATATATCAATATTTTGAAGGCAAGTACAATACATATGAAAAATAAAAACAAAAAGATGTTATTTTTGTCTTATCGATTTCGAAGCATGAGCTTCATCATCAGAGTTTATTTTCAGAAATGACGTGCCTATGTTTTTATTTGTGTGGTTACAATTTCTCTTCTTATTTTCTTTTCCTCTCCTTTTTTTCTCTTTCTTCTTCTCCTCCTTTATGAATGAAATGGGCGAATAACTGTAATTTCTTATTTCTCTCTCTCTTTTTTATTAAAGTTTGTGGAGAACAAATATTCTTAATATCGGCTGTCATCCGGTCAAATGTTGCATTTATGTTGCCAGTGTGTAGCCATGTCAAATTTCAAAAATCAAAAATGAATAAATAAATAAAAACCGTCAATAGAAAAATGTACATACTTAGCTTTTGTTTCGCTTTCCCTTTTCTTTTCTTTTTCTTTCTCCCTCTTTTTGTTTTTTTTTTTGTTTTTTTTTGGTGTTATTTCTTTTTTATCCCCTTTGTTCTCTAATTTAATTTTTTTTTAAATTAGAGAACAAAGGGGATAAAAAAGAAATAACAACCCCCCCCAAAAAAAAGAAAAAGAGGGAAAATAAACTCTGATGATGAAGCTCATGCTTCGAAATCGATAAGACAAAAATAACATCTTTTTGTTTTTATTTTTCATATGCATTGTACTGGCCTTCAAAATATTAATATATCATAACATACTTAACAATGCTTCAAGCAAATTACCAATTGATTTTATATATATATATATATATATATATATATATATATAATATATATATATATATATATATATGGAAAGAGAGAGAGAGAGAGAGAGAGAGAGAGAGAGAGAGAGAGAGAGAAGAATAGAGAGAGATAATGGAAAAGGAGCATAGAACAACACAACAGCTAAAACCGAGGAGAAATATTAATTGAATTTAGTTGTTGTATTGTTGTATCCACTTTTCCCTCCATTTTAACCACATTTTGTCGGCTTTACTCAATCCTTCACACTTAACACACACACACACACACACACATATATATATATATATATATATATATATATATATATATATATATATATATATACATGTGTGTGTGTGTGTGTGTGTGTGTGTGTGAGTGAGTAAAATGAAATTTGATGAGTCATATAAGAACTTCTCTCCGGCTTTTCGTATCATTCCGTATCTGTTTAGACCATTAGATAACACGTGGATATATAATTAACATTGTTTTTAATTACGTATGAGTTTGTGTGTGATCCTTAAATGCTTTATCTTCCAGCGCTTTACATCTTCTCATTTATAATTATTTTGACGTATTCTAAATAAAAATTAATTCTAAATGAATCATGTTTTCTCATTTTTAAAAATTCTCGTAATTGCTCATTAAATCTCGCAAATGAGGAAAGGCAATTAAGATCTGATATCTGAATTTTACACTAAGTGCGCATGTTAAGAGGCAGCTCCTCCTGCTAAATAGGAACAGGAATTCTTAGTTGTACTATCTTGAATTATTTTGATGTCAAGTCTAAAGGAGACCAAGTGAACGCTGCGCCCGATTTACGTTTTTGAAACCATATTCGGTTTATTCATTAGATCGCTTTTGGCTTGGTGGTATTTCATTACGAAGCAATTAAAGAATTCAATCGTTCAAGACGGTATTGACCTGAAATAACTTTTGAATAAAAAGAAAACGATGAAAAATTCAACAAAACGCAAGAAGAAACAAGAGTCGAATTAAAGAAGAATGATTGGGATTCAGGGTTTCATTGGGTGAATACAAAAAGTGAAATGAAACGGAAGGAAAACGAAAAGAAAAGTGAAATCTGAATCTGAATGAGGCAGGAATAGCGATAGAAATGGTTGGGAATTCGAGGTGAATAATTAAACAATGCAACTGAAGGCAAATGGCATGAAATGCGAGAACAAAAGAAATAAAGAAATGATATTAAGAAAAATAATGAAAAATTAAAATCTTTCTTATGAATTATCGAAGCTGCGCAAGAATAACTGAATGGTTTAAATAAAAATGAGACCGAATGCAGGAGGCATTAACAGAGGCGAAATTAATTATTATGCCTGAACGAACGAATCAAAATAATGAAGAGAGAGATAGAGAGAGAGAGAGATAGAGAGAGAGAGAGAGAGAGAGAGAGAGAAAGAGAGAGAAAGAGAGAGAAGAGAGAGAGAGAGAGGGGATAAGAGCAAAAGACAATAGAGATTAATTGAAATTTTATACAAAGAAATGAAGGAAAATATCGACCAAGAGGAAGGAATGACTTGAAGAAATAGAAAAGAATATGGAAGATAATTGGGGAAAACCATAAATGTGTGGTATGACAAAAAGGGATTTATTCTCATAATCAAACAGTTTGCAAATCCAAGAAAAAAGAGGAATACAGCAATTAAAGACAAAATATTATTACAAACCCAGAAGATTTTGATTTTAAATTTGATCAACTTTATTTCACTATTTCTTGCGCCGCACATTTCTCTGTTCTTTTTCATCAGAGTAAATAGTAAAAAAAAAAAAATTAAAAAATGGGTAGAAACAATAAAGTCAATTATTAATAACAATTCCATGTTTCCAAACCAGATGTTGTTCTTAATAAAATAAAGTAAACAATTAAAATTGAAGGGGTTTCCAAATCAAGGACTAAGTTCTTGCCAAACTAAAAAGACAGGATATGGTTGTTGAGAATAGGAAATAAAATCATGCATGCACATAGACGTGGCTGTTTAGGCAAACTACCATTTTTTGATATATATATATATATATATATATATATATATATATATATATATATATATAAAGTAAAGTTGTCGGGGTGGCCTAAAGTCGGAATCAGCCAATCAGCGAGAGATCCTATCCATCTTTTCACTAGCGCTAGACCAAATAGATTATTTTAGCATCTGAGCTGGAACGCCACACCTACCATCAGCCCCTTACATTACCGCTCAGATCCCTGGACTCCTCATACGATGAGTTATATATATATATATATATATATATATATATATATATATATATATATATATATATATATATATATATGTGTGTGTGTGTGTGTGTGTGTGTGTGTGTGTGTGTGTGTGTGTGTTGAAAAAAAATAAAGGAAAGAAAATGCTGAACGGATCAAGTAGATTTCATCTTTATTTTGTTTTACTGACATGTGTTTCGGCCAGGAGTTTATCCATGTACATATGTATTCTATCTATTATTATTTTAAATACGAAATGAAATAACGATAATAGAAAACTATATATATATATATATATATATATATATATATATATATATATATTATAAAATAATAAAATTCGAAGGCAATACAATGCGTAAAAAATAAAGACAAAAAGATGTTTATATGTCTAATCGATTTCAAAGCGAAGCTTTATCGTCAGAGACTTATTTCAGAAATGACGTGCTTATGTTTTTTTTTATTTGTGTGGTTATAATTTCTCTTCTTATTTCCTTTTCCTCTCCCTTTTTTCCTCTCTTTCTTCTTCTCCTCCTTTATGAATGGGCGAATAACTGTAATTTCTTATTTCTCTCTTTCTTTTTTTTCTTTCTTAAAAGTTTGTTGAGAACAAGGCTGACATCCGGTAAGATGTTGCAATGTGTTGCAATGTGTAGCAATCGTGTGAGCATGTCATAATCTCAAAAACAAAAGTGAACAAATGAATAAAAACCGTTAATAGAAATTTTTTTTTTTTACATACTTAGCTTTTGTTTCGCTTTCACCTTTCATTTCTTATTCTTTCTCCCTCTCTTTCTTTTTGTGTTATTTCTCTTCTTTTTTTCTTTTTTCCCTTTATCCCCTTTGTTCTCTAATTTAAATTATTTTTTATAGTAAATAAGTAAATAAAAGATTATCTTAAATTATGTATTAGTATTGATAGAAAAAATAAATGATTCTTTTTTATTATTTTTTTTTTTAAGAAAATATCTTTTATGAGTACTTTTTCTCTTTTTCTTTTAAACTTAAATAGATTAAATATTATATTAATTATATATTAAAATATCATATAATAATTACATATTAGGATTGATGCAAAATTCAAAACAATAAAAATAAAACAAACCATTCTCCCTTAAATTTCAAATAGATTAAATATCATAAATCAAATATTTGAATTACAAAAGGCATAATGTACTGCTTCAATTATATATTTTATTTAACTATTTTTTTTCATTCTTTTGTTGTTATTATTTATTCTTATTTTTTTTCCCCCACTTTTCCTTAAATATTATTAATAGTTCTAGACTGACCGTAAGCCTAAGAGGGTATTATGGTTTGAAGAAATAGTGTCATGGTTTAAAGAAATAATGTCATGTAAAGGAGTTAATAAGTATGTCAATATTGTTAAATTAATCGTAATTAATTTTTTTATATTTCTCTATTATCTTCTTTTCATTCTCAATCATCCCATCACTATATATATATATATATATATATTATATTTAATTTTAATTTAAAAAAAAAAAAAAAAAAAAGGCTATATATGAAACGTGTAAATTTAGTTAATCGTGTATTCTGAGTTTAATTCTAATCTATTGATAGTTGGTAGGTTTAAAATTTATGATAGGGAAAATTATATATATATGAGAGAACATGTGTACTAAATAAACTAAAACCTATATATGGAACGTGTAAATTTAGTTAATTATGTATTCTGTGTTTAATTCTAATCTATTGTTTATATTAGGACCTAATTTAGCTATTAATAAACTTTCTCTAATTCTGAGATTACCAATGTTGCGTATTATAGCCTCTATCTTAACTGAAAAATTGTTGTCCTTATTTTTGCATTTGATTAGGTGTTTATGGAATGAGGATGCACGTGTGTGGATGTGTTCCTTGATTCTAATGTGGAGGGGTCTAACAAAGGGGATAAAGGAAAAAAAAAAAAAAAAAAAGAGAAATAACACAAAAAAAAGAAAGAGAGGGAGAAAGAATAAGAAATGAAAGGTGAAAGCGAAACAAAAGCTAAGTATGTAAAAAAAAAAATTTTCTATTAACGGTTTTTATTCATTTGTTCACTTTTGTTTTTGAAATTATGACATGCTCACACGATTGCTACACATTGCAACACATTGCAACATCTTACCGGATGTCAGCCTTGTTCTCAACAAACTTTTAAGAAAGAAAAAAAAGAAAGAGAGAAATAAGAAATTACAGTTATTCGCCCATTCATAAAGGAGGAGAAGAAGAAAGAGAGGAAAAAAAGGAGAGGAAAAGGAAATAAGAAGAGAAATTATAACCACACAAATAAAAAAAAACATAAGCACGTCATTTCTGAAATAAGTCTCTGACGATAAAGCTTCGCTTTGAAATCGATTAGACATATAAACATCTTTTTGTCTTTATTTTTTACGCATTGTATTGCCTTCGAATTTTATTATTTTATAACATACTTAACAATGCTTCAAGCAAATTACCAATTACTTATATATATATATATATATATATATATATATATATATATATATATATATATATATATATATATATTTAGTATACAAGGAATAACGACCTTTGTCAGAGTAAAATCTTTGGTATTTTAAATCAAAGCGGTTTAGAATACGGAAAGTTTCTGAAATCTTCGAAAAAAGAATCTTTTTTTAAATTGCCCAAGGAAAACGTTCTACAGCGATAGAGAAACAGTGATGTTTACGTCATCGTCGCATGCAACGGGTTTTGAAAAAGAAAGGAAACAGCTAGATAATTTCCAATGAATGAGGGGGGGGTTGAATTTTTTAAAATAAATTTGTTATTTAATTTATGGGTATGTGTGTTGTGTTGGTTTATTAATTTGTTATTAATCTCGTCATAGTGATTTTCTATTAAAAAATGTGTTTTAATAAAAATAAAGTGAGTTATTAAAATTTGTTAGAAACTATAAAGACTTGCGGTTTCATATTTTTAGGGGGTAAGTAATAAATAAACCAACACAACACAATACAAATCAAATAACACATTTTTATTTTTAAAAATTCATTGAAATTGCACCTGATTTTGTTCCTTATATAACGTAGGCGTTTTCTTTCCTTTTCAAAATCCGTCACATGCGACGATGACGTAAACATCACTGTTTCTCTATCGCTGTGGAACGTTTTCCTCGGGCAATTTAAAAAAAAAAGATTATTTTTTCGAAAATTTCAGAAACTTTCCGTATTTTTAACCGCTTTGATTTAAAGTACCAAAGAATTTACTCTGACGAATGCCGTTATTCCTTGTATACTATTTTTTTTTATCGTTTTCGATTATTTTAATTTTATTTTGTATTTAAAATGATAAAAGATAGAATACACATGTATATGAATAAACTCCTGGCCTAAACACGAGTCAGTAAAACAAAATAAAAATAAAATCTCTATTATATATATATATATATATATATATATATATATATATATATATATATATATATATATATATATATATATATATATATATATATATATATATATATATATATATATATCGTACACCTAGTACACAAAAAAAACAAATCACAAATTGCTAAAATTGTCAAAAAAAAACAAATCACAAATTGATAAAACTGTCAACATTGAATTATCTCCCTTGCAAATAGATTTACTTATATCCTTATTTGGTAATTATATATATATATATATATATATATATATATATATATATATATATATATATACTGTCAAAATAAGTAAGAGTAAAAGAAATGATGAAAAAATATTAAAAAATCATCGTATAATCGATTACCGAAACGCCAACCCGAAGTCCACTTCGCGTGGTGAACATGTTCCGCTCCTCATTATTATTTTGTCAGATGATCCCGGAGAGCATTTTTTTATAACTCATCTGCTCACACCGCGGTATCACTCACCTACAATGCTACAATACATTTTTTCATTTTTGTACGCCTAGTACATAAAAAAACAAATCACAAATTGATAAAACTGTCAACATTGAATTATCTCCCATGCAAATAGATGTACTTATATGCTTATTTGATAATTAAGGAAATAGACACCAATGGAGGTCCCAATCTATTAGATTAAATTGCAATTTGGCCTGCACATTCTTAACGTTCAAATATCTTAATTGTATTACGGTAAAGATTTGGTGTTGCTCCAAACTGGATTACGTTGGTCGAAGAAAGCCACACGTTATGAATGAAACTATAAATCATCAAATAAAACCATACTCCTTTTATTCCTCTGTCATGTGACCCCTTAATTAAAAACTTCTCATGGCCTGTGTAGGAAAGCGAGCTTAAATGATATCAGGAAACTGAGTGGAAAGTGCATTTGTTTTCTCAGGCTCGTTCACGCAAGCTGTTTGGCTCTCAAAACTTTTTTCGGCATGCCGTTACGAGCAAAACAGAAGCAAGTTGATGCATCGTTAAACGCGCATGGTTGGCCAACACGTGCTTATCGTCCAAGAAAACACATTTTCATTCCACCGGCAAACGAATAACCGGATTAAACAATCTGTAAGAATCGTGCGTGCCAGAATTTACTTACCTTGTTAAAGAATTTTGATAAATAACATTGATATGTCATCCTGTCTACAGATCCTTTTTTCCCCATCCACAAACTATCTGAAGTATATATTATTACAATTATTACAATTAATAACACCACACAGTCCAAACACATTTTAAGTAATATGTTAGTTTTATTGAAGTATATCTATAGTTGAAAGTAAAATTTAAGTTATCTATTCTTAAAGGTTAAGATATGTATCAATTTAAATTCTATAGAGTTATATTTATCTGACAATAATTTCGTGTACGATCTAAGATATTTTTATATCTTTCATAAAATTCAGGATTCTGTGCCCGTATCGTATCGTGACTGTTTGCATTTCATATAACGTTAATACCATTTGGAAATATATTCATCTAACCATTCTCTCTTCACCTGTGAGTAAACAGTTGGGGAGACTGTACAGTGCAACCAGTCTAGGAGAAGTAAAACTCTAAATTAACACCTGCTAAATTCTGCTTAAAAATGACATATTGCCACATTCTACTGAGGCGTAAGGCCAGGAGAATATTAATAAGAATCAGGAAGATGAGGAGAGGATGATGTAGAGGATGAGTATTTGAAATATGAATGTTTGGGCGATATTAACAAAATCTCAACTCTATAAGTTAAGATGATATTTAATGCAGCGGTAGTTTCATCAAAATGAGCTAACATTCTAGTTGAGATAGCATTTAAGATATGAAGATTGAATGACTTTGACAACGAAGATCTTGGCAGGTAAAATTCATGTAAGCTTGATGGCGAAATTAGTTAAGTCATTAATAAAGGCAGCAATGCAAATGATCTAATAAACGGCAGCGTATACATTTTTGAAAACCATGACACTAGATAAATATTCTTCAACGCAGAAAGAGCTCATTCCTTGTAATACGATGCCGTCTCTATCTTTTTTATTAAGCATTTTATCACTTCTACCCACATACTCTTTTTTTTTTCGTGCCAACTTTTTGGTCCAACAAAAATTGCATTTGGTGAGAACGCGTACAACCACATATATACCCAATTATATCTGGAAATATTTAAAAAAAATATCATTTGGTTATAAATAAGGACCCTCCTCTCTCTCTCTCTCACACACACACACGCATATATATATATATATATATATATATATATATATATATATATGTGTGTGTGTGTATGTGTGTGTGTGTGTGTGTGTGTGTGATAAATACCTATTAGTTCAGGCTTTAGTAAATATACATAAATCAGATGAATTAATGAAGTCAATATATAAATGTAGGTGCATGACACTACTGTGTAATGATACTAATTATATATATATATATATATATATATATATATATATATATATATATATATATATATATATATATATATATATATATTTTGATGACATTAATCATTTACACGAGCAGAACAGCTAAACTGAAAAATTTTATAACCAACTGCACGATGCACGATTCCATCAAATTTTTGAAAAGTCACCACAAGCAATCGCATTCTGAGATTTTATAATATGTATTGACAAGAATACTCAAACACACACACGCACACACGCACACACATCTTCATTTTAGATTTTTTTAAACTCAATACATCTAAAAAAAACAAAAACAACTTCCTCTATCCACTTGCAATTAAACGTAGACGAAACTGTACAGACAACAATGAAATTAATAAACAAACACCAAATAATGAAAAAAAAACCTTTGGGGCATTTAAAAAAATAAACTCAACGTAATGATATTTTTCAAGAACTAGACAAGAACTGACCTCAGAGAAATGATTACCAGCAACAACATACTAAATAATAAAGTTACTCAATAAGAGACCCACAGAAAAACCCTTTAAATTTGTCCTATGCTGCAAACACTTAAAATAAACCAGCTCATTCACTAGCCTCACAAATACAAATCTTAAATTTTACCACGAATCAAATCAAAATATGTAATTTATTTACTGGACTGTACATACTGCCAAACATGATATGTGGATATGTTGCATAATCTATGGTAGCATAGATTATTGACAACACCGTGTAGCAAAAATTGAAAGATACAAACCGTTGGGGACCTTTTGACCCCACAGACGGAAAACCTGCGAATCACGTGAAGTCACATGAGAGCTAGTTAGCTCTTCAGTTACAAGCATGATGTTGGCGAAGAGAGATGTCTCTTGCTTAACTGGAACTCATCACTTGCACGCCCGCTGTGTTAGTTAAGATTAGGAATAAAAGTTTAGACAGTAACTTGGCGTTGTTGGTCAATGAATGCTTAGCTAGAAGAATGAACCAACAACATGAACCCAGACATCACGCCGAAGTCAGTTAAGAGATAGAATTCAACATGGCAACTGGACGATCACAGAATGGCCAGATAAGAAGAAAGAAGTAAGTAATGCAATTATGCATCTCATCTCTCTGATAGCCTGTCTATCTCTCTCTCCTCTCTAGTAAGAGAGCATTGTGTATATACACGCAACATGACTATGTGGGTATGTAACAGAAAGTGGGAAGGTCCATTTTAATTTAAACTAAACAGCTAGAGACACAAAATCAAATATACGAATAACTGTAGAACAACAGTTCTGCTCAAATGGTCAGGATTTTTTAAAAAATGCAAAATTAACTATCATACACATAATTGAAAAGACGTCAATATAAAATCATTAATTGGACGGAGGGAATATAACTGGTTAACAATTTAAAAACCTATAATCCATTTGGACTTAATTTGAAACTCAATTACCCGGCTTTGTAATAGAATAAGGTTGCTCTTAACACCTATATAAATAAATGCATCAGCCTGTAGTATGCAATATTAATCAAAGGATCCACGTCCCAACCTAATAAAAAGTTTAATCGCCAGCTGTTTCCAGCACAGGGGCGACAACCATTTCAGGTCTATCACCCCCCCTATTGGAAGTGACCTACAATATATATTTTCTTCATCGATTCGAGAATACCATTTCACGTCTTATTGACCAGAGATGGGAAAATGCAATATCACTGAATAAAAAGTGTTGGATTCTTCTGTGACCACGTGTCTGATTTCTCTTTTTCTCTTTTCCTAGTGTGAACGTGACGCCATATTCTCATCTTGCTTTTGACTCAGCCAACTTCCTTCGAGATTCCACACCGCTACATTGTCAGCGTCTGACCAATTAAGTATGTATTTACCCAACCCCTCTGTCACGAACAGGACGTGGCATTGTCGTTTATTTTTAAGTGAATACAGCTGGTTGGAGTTTTCAGTTATTATTCTCCTAGTCTGAATGTCATACCCGAGCTAAAGTGCTTAGCCTTAACTACTATGTACTCATAATTTCTGTGAGAAGAGATGAATACATGCATTTCCCAAAGTGAAACGGTAACAGCCTCATCCAGGATTTGAACTCGGGTCACCAATTCTATTTCCTACGACAATAACCGTTACGCGAAGCGCACGAACTTAAGTAATATTGTAGACACAGGAATGATCCGATGTAATACTGTTTTTATAGCTCTTTGGTTATTTAACGTAGTTTTATTTCCTGATGCCGGGATGAAACATTTATATTTATGCATATTTCATTATGATTCAAAGGTTTAGATTTGGTTTTGGTTTTATTTTGCTTTGTCTTATTTTTCCGCATATCAACCTCAGTGGGCCATTTAATGCTGACAAAGTTTTGAAATAAATTCATTCTTAATCGATGCTCAATTTTTTTATAAACACATTTGTCGATTTAACCCATAGATGGGACCCTAACAAGTACTACCACTCAGGATCAGAGTGGACCGGGGATCAATGGTGATGAAGGGGTGCCCCATGTTCCCCAGACCTCCAGAACTGGAACCTCACCATCAGATAGAGTTTAATGTTATTCCCAGGAACGTGAAGACCCTCAGCCACCACCTTCTAGCACCCATATGATAATAAGTGTTGCGGCTTGCGATAAGTGCAATAGGGATTGGAAAATCATATAAGTGCGAGGACTTGACGTGACCAGCCGATTGATAGGAGGGGGACTCCCGAGCGTCCGTCTCGCCTAAGTAAGGGCCATAGTGAAATGTTGCAGGTCATGGACTGTTCAGTCACCTGGCCAAAGGTTTTGCAAACAACAATCTAATATCCAACAAAATACATTGAAAAACATACAGTATAGTGTTTTTGCCTTACTACCATAAAATATGTTTATACTCAATAGCGAAATCTGAACTGGAAGGGGGAGACGAAGCTATATAAAGAATTTTGTCCATTAAGTAAGTAAATATTTATTCATATCAAATTTACTAAATTGTTTATGCCAATTTATAGAATAATTAAACACATTTTATTTGATTTTACCATTAACATAAATCAGTACGGGTTGCATTACTTAGATAACTCAAAAATCAATTTTTATATTCTTTCAGGAGAGGAGATCCAGCCAAGAAAAGATTGAAAAAAAATAACAACATAACAAGAATTAATTTAGAAGCTATACATTGGACACAATTAATAAATCTATCATAAAATGGCGTTTGTGAACTACCATTCACAAAAAGATTTTCAGTAAATGTACTTCGTGAATCTTAAATGAATGGAACAAAGCTAGACTTGTCGGACTTGCCCTCACATTCTATTAAAATAGTATATGGCTTTGAAGCGAATCACAGGCGCGTAATTGCAAATGTTTTGTGTCATAAACTGAGACCTTCTTTTTCGTCTAAGAGGTCTTATATGAAGCTATTTGACTTTAATATATTAAGCAATAGTCAACTATTATTTGTTTTTACATATTTATTTACCTTTTTTCTCGTTCATAAAGGAACAAAATCAGCTATTTTCCTTTCATTAATGTATGCACTGTTACTGCATAATTAATAAGGTAAATCAGCATTTCGGAGCTGTCACTGATAATTGAGGGCATATTTTTAATTTGAATTAATATATATATATATATATATATATATATATATATATATATATATAGAGAGAGAGAGAGAGAGAGAGAGAGAGAGAGAGAAACGTTTTCACTGACATGTTTACGCATTGTTACACACCTGAATATTTACACCCAGAGATAGAAAAGCTTAGAATGTCACAATATTACGTAGAGTGACTGATGCTAAGGCAATTAGATAGGGGCATATACGACAAATCCATACATTATGTGACACTAGTACAATTATCAAGCGAAGTAAAACTGGTTGGGAGCCAGAGTTGTTCTTCTTCTATCATTGTTACGTAATCAAAGTTAAATAACCCAGTCTTTCTTACTAATTACTTATCGCCGGGGAGATAACAGATTGATTAATGCTTAAGATCGGTTTAGCTCAGTCGGTAGAGTGTTCGGTTGGGAAACCCCAGGGTTCCTGGTTCGATACCGGCCCTTGCCAACTCAGCGTATGATTAGCACAGGGATCTGTACGGTAAACTGAGGAGCTCATGGTAGGTGTGGCGCCCCACCTCAGACGCCAAAAACAATCTCCTTTGTCTAGCGCTAGATAAAAGTGGATAGACTTCCTCGCTGTCTGGCTGATACCGACGGTTTTAGTTTTACTTACAAGAAGATTAGCTCGAAAACAATATTTGAAAGATTTGAACACGTTTCGCCTATTCCACTTTCTACGAATATATCCGTTACGCTAAGGGCGTATCTATAAAGAAATAACCAACTAATTGCGCAGTTTTCACTAAAAGAAGAAAAAAAAACAACAACTGATAACCAGTTTTTTGCGCATATAGGACCAACGTCGTGTATTCTTATAATTTCGTTGGATAGGTTGATGGAAAATGTGGAATTTTTGGTTACCTATTAAACTATACTTTGTTATCGTCTATGGGTTTGGGTTTTTATCTATCTGAATTGCTTTGAAATTGTTCTAATTTCTTCCCATTGGCCTGTCTGAACTTCTGACAATTTGGAGGTTTCTGACCCCGACTTCGTCTATGCTATGATGGCGCATCACTCCACTCCGTTATATATATCTGTCTTCTGACCGTTCTGCTCAAGTCCGCTAACACTAATATAATAAGCATTTTATCGGTTAATTACGCTATCTTCTGGTTCACTGCAAGGGACAAGTGGTATTTTAAAGATGAATTAACTCGGAAG
This sequence comes from Doryteuthis pealeii, assembly GCA_023376005.1. Classification (NCBI taxonomy): domain Eukaryota; kingdom Metazoa; phylum Mollusca; class Cephalopoda; order Myopsida; family Loliginidae; genus Doryteuthis; species Doryteuthis pealeii. Next base: position 69,157,704 of record CM042139.1, read on the forward strand.
AATTAACTGATTGGAGATATCGCCGAAACACACAGAGCGGAATGAGAACAATTTACCATCACGGATCGAATAATGAGTTCATATTCGAACTTCTCAGAAAGGTTATTCGTTTTGTTGGTGAAGCTTAGAATACGCTGACTTTAGCCCTCGTAGGGAAGCAAGACTCCCTCTAAATGGAGTGTCTTGATACTATTTCTCTGAATTTTTGACATGAGGCTTGATAATTAGTATTATTTTGATTATTCGGACTATTGTCCTCATCTTTATTGTTATCTGTACAATGTTTCGGCCGATGTGCCCTCCGGCCTTTTTCAGGTATTTCTTGTCGGACTCGGAAACCTTCTCGAACTCGGGAACCATCTTTTCGAACTCGGGAACCTTTTTGTAATCGGGTACCTTCTTGTCGTAATCGGGAGTATTCACGGAACTTTGAAACCAACCCATTATTCAATTTACTGGGATATCTTGTTCTCATTCCGCTAACCATAGTTGGGGTACAGGT
>CM042139.1:69163205-69168205 GCA_023376005.1 Doryteuthis pealeii
CTGCTACCACTGGTTTCATTTTATCAAACCTTAAATGTTTAAGGGGAGCAATCCTCGGGCAGCGAATTTTTTTTTAAATGATAAAGATATGATCACATCTTTGTGTTTATTTTCTTGTATGAGGTTTTGTGTGATTATTATGTATTTGCGTGTGTGGACTATTATCTAAATGCCGACATGAAATTAAATACTTACTATCACACTTCGACCCATAAATTAGCCAATCTACACCTCTACCATCCAAATCAATCCTCTCATAAAAGATACCATACTACACCACTAAGAATCCCGCATATATATATATATATATATATATATATATATATATATATATATATATATATATATATAGTATAATTCAAGGGTAATTAACCACAGGTAGGTTTTTTTTCTAAATTACCACCTCTTTATAATCGCTTTTGAACTAACCCGTTCTAATGACAACGATCTACATTTCTTCAGATCTTAAGTATATTATTCTTTACACTTTGGTTCGTGGTATCAACTAACTTTGACCATCACCTAAAAGCTCGGAAAATATAATTTAACCTGGTCTTTTACAAAAAATACAGCGGCCCGTTAAGGGATGTCCGCTATTCTCGTATGTGGTCTAAATACAGGGAAATAACTACACTGATGAGAGATGATACTACGAAACACGTGTCTGTGGATTACTTATTTATCATATATATACTCCCACTTTGGTTGAGTTCTCTAAATAGGGATTTAATTGTAAAATTCACCGTTCTGGCGTGTAGCTAACCCTAGCTTTGTTTACAAAAGTTTGAGGACTATAGTAAATTCATTTCCGCTTAGAAATGTAGCAAATATTTTCCTATATTTGACGGCTGCCTCTGGCCGCACGGGTAAGAGGCTTGACGAACGAAAGTTCATTCGGGTCTCAAACCCGGCCAGGGGTATTTGTTAGGGTATAACCACACTGATGAGTGGTGATACCTGGAAACACGTGTCTCTGGATTACTTATTTATTATATATATACTCCCACTTTGGTTGAGTTCTCTAAACAGGGATTAATTTTTAAAATTCACCGTTCTGACATGTAGCTAACCCTCACTTCGTTTACAAAATTTTAAGGACTCTAGTGAATTCATTTCCGCTTAGAAATGTAGCAATTAAATATTTTCCCATATTTGACAGCTGCCTTCATTCGGGTCTCAAACCCGGCCAGGGGTAGCTGTTACGGTATAACCACACCGATGAGAGGTGATACCTCGAAACACGTGTCTGTGGATTACTTATTATATATATATATATATATATATATATATATATATATATATATCAAACAGTGAGCTCGATATGAAATAACCCAATAAGTATTAGCATGACATACAAAGAACTAACTAACCTATAATAAGGTTTTAGAATTATACGGAGTAATTTCTTTTCATTTGCAGTGGGGGAGGGGTAGCTAACGAAAGTTATGTTGAAAGTTAGTTATAAAATTAATATCCGCTGTTTAAAATGAACTCCATTTTTAGTTCGACAGGTTTATAAATTTATCTATGTGTCTTGTAATATATATATATATATATATATATATATATATATATATATATATATATATATATATATTACAAAACACACATAGATAAATTTATATATTATATATATATATATATATATATATATATATATATACTATTATTATTATTATTATTTACACCTTTTGAGTTTTCACATCAGCATTAGCTGATGGTCTTTCACTGTCGTCTGAGTGACAGCAAGTCTCCTCATGTCTCCAGGACTCTTCTGAGTATTCTGGTAGATTGCAGCAGTGCAGTGTTCTGAATGGGTTCAATCCTTCCTCTGATTTCCAAACTTTCCAAACCCTTTTCTAATCCTTTTGGGACCGTTCTATGTGCACCAACTACAATTGGTATCACTTTGACTTTCCTATTCCATAACTTTTCAATTCTCTGGCAAGGTCCAGATATTTGTCCATTTTTTCATTTTCCTTTAGCTTCACCCTGTGAACTGCTGGTACTGCAAAATCCACCAGTTGACAAGTTCTTTCTTTTTTGATAATCAACACTAGGGTAAGGTGATCCGTTTGTATTTCAAAGTCCCAGAGAATTGTATGTGTTTCGTTCTCAAGAACAGATTCTGGTTTATGCATATACCATTTTGTTGTATGGTCAAAATTTATTTTCTGCATAATTCCCAGTGGATCACCTTCTCAACCCAGTCGTGTCTGGTTTTGTACTTCCGTTGTGCTAGTTTGCTACATTCGCATAGTACATGGTTTACAGTCTCATCTCTATTACCGCATAATCTACATTTACTATTTGTTGGGTCTTATCAATTTTTGCTTTGATATAGTTTGTTCTGTGCAGCAATTATTAGTGGTTCGGTTTCTCTTTTAAGGTTTCCTTTTCTTATCCAGGTCGAGGTCTTTTCGTGTGCAACTTCTCCAATTTGTCGTTTGAAGTGTCCATAAAATTGTTTTTCTTCCCATTTTTGTTTTCTAGTCTTTGTTGTTTTTCTGTTTGTCCCTATGTCACATCTACTATTATTGGCCACCATAAGTAATTTGTCTTTACTCTTTTTTGTATAATATTCGAGTTGTCGTATTGTGGTTTCTACGCAGTCCTCTATGTTGGCAAGACCTCTTCCCCTTTACTTTCTTGAGACATATAATCTATCTCTATCGTCTCTAGGGTGGAGAGCCTTGTGCATGGTCATTAATTTTCTCGTCCTTTGGACAATCTGTCTGAGTTCTTCTTTTGTCCATTTTAAGAATGGTCCTGAGTATCTTATAATGGGGACAGCCCAGGTATTGATTCCTTTGATTAGATTTCTGCTGTTAAGTTTGGTTTCTAGGAGTTTTCTAGTTCTCTTGAGGTATTCTTTTTTTAACTTTTCCTTTCATTTCTGCTTGCAGGGTATTGTCCGCTTCTAAAATTCCTAAGTATTTGTAGCTTTCACTTTCATCAAGTGATTTTATAATTTCCTGATTTGGCAGTTGTATTCCATTTATTAATTTTCTTTCATTCCGTTTTATTACAAGCATAGCACATTTTTCGATTCCAAATTCCATCCCTATATCTTGGCTATATATTCTAATAGTTTGTACTATGCTCCAATTCTTTTTCATTTTTTGAAAAATTATTTAAGTCATCCATGTACATAAGGTGGTTTATCTTTTCTTGTGAGTTAGTGAATTTGTATCCCCCTGTACACTTTTTAAGTATATGATTGAGTGGCATCATTGCCATAATAAACAGTAGTGGTGATTACGAGTCTCCTTGGAAGATATCTCTTTGGATTTTTACTTCCGCCAGGGATTGTTTTCCAGCTTTTAATTGAACTCGCCAGTTTTCCATGGCTTTTTTAATGAAGTTTATGATGTTGTTGGAAATTTTGTACATTTTTAGGCATTCTAAAATCCAGGTATGTGGGACTATGTCATAGGCTTTTCTTGAATCGATCCAGGCCATTGCAATATTTTTTCCGTCTATCTTTTACTTCTTTAAGAATATATTGGTCTATATAGAGTAAATCGTGGGTTCCCCTTCTTCTTCTTCTTCTTCTTCTTCTTCTTCTTCTTATTATTATTATTATTATTATTATTATTATTATTATTATTATTAGTGGAGGCGCGTGATGGAATTATTCGTAGGAAATGGAATCGTCAACCTGAGTTCAAATCCTGTTTGGGTTGGATAAATAACTGTTTGAAATTCATAAAGCACAGTTTGCATTTCATATAACGTTAATAAATTTGTGAGAGGTATGCATCTAACTACTCACCCTCGGGGTAGACTCTTTAACTTCGGTTAGACAACCAGTCTAGTAGAAGGAAAACTGAATTCACACCTATCAAACTCCACTTGAACAATTGATTTTGTGTCAAATCCAAGCCATGCGCAAGTTTTGCGTATATATATATATATATATATATATATATATATATATATATATATATATATGTATGTGTGTGTGTCTGTGTGTCTGTGTGTCTGTGTGTTATGTGTACCTGTGTGTTTGTGTATGTGTGTGTGGTGTGTGTGTGTGTGTGTCTGTGTGTTTATGTGTACATGTGTGTTTGTGTATGTGTATGTGTGTGTGTGTGTGGAAAGAGAGAGACAGACAGACAGACAAACAGACAGAGGGAGAGAGGGAGAGGGAGAGATAGAGAGAAATAGATAAAATGGCTGAAGTACATGCACAGACCCACACGAAGACACACCCTTTATATAAACAGTATGGAAAGTAGGGAATTGTATAGTTCTCAATTGCACTGTGGGCCAGTGTTCAAGATCAACTAGGCAACAATATGAAATACTGAAGTGGCGCTTGAAGACTCGCGTAGGCGAGGCATATGTCATATCACATTAGCCTTATCTTGTAAACAAAGAAACCGAAATAAGAGATTCGTCATGTCAGTACATGTTTTAGTTCTTTATTTCTAACAACCGGCCATCACTTCTAATACATAACTTTTCTTTTAATGAGCATGAAACGGCACGTATTTGTTATTCGATGTTAGACGAGACTTTCTACTCGTACTATTTTCAGAATAACCAGGTTTCGAGATTTATGTATATCAGTAAGTATTGGTAAAATCATAAGAATGCTTATATCCGTGTTACTCACGAACATACTACATTGTTCAATTACTAATTAAAGCCATCGGTGTTGGCAATATATATAATATATATATATATATATATATATATATATATATATATATATATATATATATACACATGTGTGTGTGTGTGTGTGTGTGGGTGTGTGTGTGTGTGGTGTGTGTGTGTGTATGTGTGTGTTTGGCCAGCATTCTTTCATTTATACATGTGGAATTAAACAAAAGGCAGGTCTCTAGTTTAGTTTAATGATTTTATTGGTGATCTTTTCAAGCTTTCTGGCCAACATTTTTATATTTGGACGGAATTCGTGGATTAGTCCACACACACACACACACACACACAATATATATATATATATATATATATATATATATATATATATA
>CM042139.1:69173205-69178205 GCA_023376005.1 Doryteuthis pealeii
TCAACTATATATACTTATTGTAAATTTATTGATGAATATGGAAATTAGGCCTTTCATTTATTTACATATGATAAACTGTCGTCAATGCGTAATAATATAATTCAACAAGGCTTCATTCTTACAGAATGTTTAGAACAACATTTGTTATTAATCAGCAGAGCCAAGTATCGAATCATAGTTTAATACATCATACATTTTCGGTGAATGCTATTATAATAAACGAGAAACGTAAATTACAATTCAAATGTTGATAAGTAGGCAATTAAATTGGTAACCGACTGATTTATTAGTTGAATTTCTATGAATAAAATTCATTGTATCATTTGCAAATGGTAAAATTAATGTTTACCTTAATTAAATGCGTTGTGCAGGGAAAATATATCTTCGGAAAGTAAGTAGTATAAACAGATGCCTACATATAATAAAGTAAAAAGTAAGTGAAGTGATGGTATAAATTAGTCCGTCTTCTAGATATCCTTATTTTCAAAAATCAAACTTAGCGAATTTATTAGTTTGCTGACGAATTGAATCTTCATCATTTGATAAAATGAAAACTTTTCTCTAAGAGGAAAAATAAGGTAGAACTTTGTTTGAACATTAGGAAGCAATTCTCTCCAGAATTTAGCAAAAAATAGATCACATAATTATACATTAACGAACGTATTTCATATAAAGCGTCCGTCACACAATGTCGATTTGAATATCCTTGGGTTAAGTAGAAATCCAACTATCATTATTCTAGTTATAGGTAAATAGTTGGGTAGACTGGATTCTTTAACCTTGCTATAGCAACTCATCTAGGAGAAGAACTCTGAATACAAACCTGTTAAACCCCGCTTAAAAATTGATCGTGTTGTTAGGTTCGCTAAATATAAATAATATTCAGGCAAAAATTGTAAAAACGTTATTTAGAAATTATAAACGTCTCTGGGATTATTTTAGGTTCTATGGATCAAAGGGCTCGGTGCGAATTATTTTTGTCTGGTGTGTTTTGCTAAGAATATGATCTCTCCTTTATATTTGGATTACATGATACATTGTGCTGACATATTCTACGCGCACAAACTGGTTTCTATATACGTTTTTATCCTTCTTTGAGAAAAACTATTTCATTTTATAATAAGATTTAAAAACAAACATTTCCAACGGAAGGTATATTCAATTGAAGAACGATGAGGAATTGACCAGAAAATCACCGATAAAAACAGAATGGGGTTAGCACAAAGGAACATTGAATAATAGCAATACATCATGTCAAAACTTCAGAAAAATACATGAAACAAGATCATTATGGCGATTTTGTTTTTGGTACCGGTTCACAGACCTAGATCAAATGTTAAGATTCATATTGAGATTTACCGACATTTTGAAATAGGCTTAGTGCACTGGAATTGTTAACTTATAAGAAAACCTACTGTTGAAGATGGGATAGTGATAAGTTATAAATATAATAACTGATTTGTTATTCCCAAAACTCAGTTAATATAAATGCGCGATTGTAACTTTTGTGGTACTTATAAATGTAAATAACTGGTAATAATAATGTGAAAATTGTTGCGTTAATATTCGAAAATATCTAATAAACTAGGTGAAACCCCTAAAGATGCCAATGAAGGTACCTACACTGACAAAAAATATCCATTCACTGGTAATGTGAGGTTCTGTGGATGTTTACTTACAGGCACAGTTCTCAAGATGAAGTTGACTAGGACCATTGTTGCGAGCAGAGATTATCTTTACTACGTGAAAAAGATTTTTTTAAATAAACCATGAATACACACACACGCACGGGCACACGCACGGGCACACATACATATATATAGGGGAAGGGAGAGACAGAGACAGACAGACAGACATATTAATCCGTACAAGTCCAACTTTAATGAATATTATGAAAGAGTAGGAAACACATTCTTTATTTAACAGCACTTTTCTGAAAATTGTTGCAGGATGGTTAAATTTGAATCTTATGCACCTCTTTTATTCCTTTATTCTATTATTATTATTATTTTTATTTTTTGTGAAGAAAATATGTACTTAATTTGATTATCAATCGTTCATATTTTCTGAATAAAAATGGAAATATTTTGTGAATCATAATTAACACAGTTATAGACAAAGAGAGTTACTATAATTATGTCAAAGACTATCTCTCTTCAATACCATACGAACCTACATTCACCAGGAATATTTATATTTCTTCAGACGTTCATTACAGTTAATTAGGTATAATCTTTGCGATAAAAAAATCGAGCATTAGGGTCATTATGATAAAAAAGGTACACACAGACATAAAACATTATTTGCAATAAAATAAATGAAACTACCCATGTGCAATTAATCACGGATCTTAAAGATTTATAATACAATAATATAATGATATAGGAATTCTTATATACAGGTTTGCTAGGTATTTTTATGCTTATATAAGTGATATCAAAATATTGCTGAAATTTTTCAATATATAAGTAAAGTAAGTAAAGTCGTCGGGGTGGCCTACGGTCGGTATCAGCCAGGCAGCGAGGAAGTCTATCCACTTTTCACTAGCGCCAAACCAACGAGATGTTTTGTGTTTGAGGTGGTGTGCCACACCTACCATCAGCTCCTCACTTTACCACACAGATCCCTGTGCTGCTCATACGCTAAGATTACGAGGGCCAGTGTCGACCATGGAACCCCCCGGTTCCTAGTCGGACACTCTACCAACTGAGAGAAACCAGCTCTTCAATCTATTATACACATTTACGAGGGCCAGTGTCGACCATGGAACCTTCCGGTTCCTAGTCGGACACTCTACCAACTGAGCGAAACCAGCCCTTCAATCTATTATACACATCTTCTTCTTCTTCACTAGAGATGAACTCATTCTAGGAAGTAAACAGATAAACGAAGAAACATTTAGTATCGTATTTTGACAAAAATACACAATCATGCAAAATAAGGCGCATCAGCTATATATAGATCCAACACACACACACACACACACACACACATTTATATATGTAAATGAAGTTGAAGAAAACTGTACGTGATCGATGATTGTTACTTGTTTAGAAAGGTGTCAAATCATACTATTAAATGTATCCTAAACGAACATAGACTAAAGGGGTGAATTTTAGCTAAGAAACCAGCATTAAAAAAATAAAGCATATGAAGGCAGATTGGTCAAAGGGGTACGATTTATAGGATTGAAATTCTTGGAATTTGAGACTTGGATATAGTAATAAGTAACAATTTCTTTAAGGACTCTCATGAGAAGGAAACAAATCACATTGCATTTAGAAAACAGTGAGATTAAGTAATGCCATAAAATTGTTTGGTTTCTTTGTTCAATGGCATATAAACCTTCCTGGTTTATTTAAGGTAATGCCATTCTTGTAGCAGAACACTAATTTTGTACTATTGAACCAATACGTGAGAGGTAAATGGGGTCATACCTTTCACAGGGGTATTAGACGAAAAGTGAACGAAATAGCGCAACTTGAGATCGAACTCCCTTACTGCAATATCGCAGTTCTATGGATTGTTGGAAGAATGATGAAGTACTAATAGAAAGAAAAATGAAAATATAGACATTCAGAGACAAACGAAAGATAGAAAGAAAGAAAGAACGTTAACCACTACGCCATCGGGATTCCACCCTACTAAAAAGATGATTCAATGCAATTCCTTAGACTTGACGGAAGCTTGAATAGTGGCCAATCTATCGCATAGCTGAAGGAACGTATGACACCAGAATTGGATGAAGGTGAGATTCTTCAGAACGTCAAGATGAAGAAGATGTCAACGTTTTGATATATTTGCTAGCTCAGAGCTCTGACACGAATACAATCAGGCAAACGTAGGCAGAATTCAACAGAAGAGTTGTAGAGAAGAAAGCATGCAATCTTGAAAAGTTGTGAAAAAAAGCAAAGAAACAGAGAAGGGCATTTCATACATGTGAAGATGTTGATGAATTTGTATGCATACCTTCCCAGGTTAATTCCAGCGATTATTCAAGCAAAGGGAAACAACATGATATATTTACTAATATACATTAACGTCTCAGAATGATGTAATAAATTTTCATTATAGACATTTTTCCTGTTTTAAAACACTTTATTTCGCTGGGGTGAGGTGTCCGAAAACATTCGCACACCCATTTTTCAGAGTTATCTCGCATCTTCCCTTATCATTCAGAGCCACTGATACAAAACAACATAATCAAATATTTAGGCGTAAATAACTCGGTCAATTTTCCTTCTATAAAAGACGCAGTGCGAAATATCCAATTACAAACAAGTAGTTATTGGACATTTACAATAGTTTGAAACAATGTATAAGGAAACAGTGTATAAGGAAACACACAAATTATGTGTGTGCACAATATATATATATATATATATATATATATATATATATATATATATAGAGAGAGAGAGAGAGAGAGAGAGGGAGAGAGAGAGGGAAAGAAGCTTAGCGTCTATTATATTGTGTTTTGTGTGACTTCAGTATTCGATGACGATCTTGAAATTAAATTTAAATGCAAACTCTGTACTATTTAATGATTGCTACATATGCGTAGACTACGTACTTCTATCGTTATTAGATCTAAAAAAGGAAAATGCTTCCCGCTAAAAACCTCGAGGAGTGGGGGATATTCAGCAGAAACTATAACAAATGCTGATTGCACATATGATCAAGTGTGTATCGCAAATGTATCTGCACAAGCCGTATCAGTGCATAGCCGAGAGAAAGACGTTTTTGAAGAGGAGATGACTTAACGGGGAAGGGAAAATGCCGAGCGAGTCGCAAATTTAACCGTCGATAAAATGATTAACCGAAAGTTGTAGTTATGAATGAATATAAATGTGCTCAATATTTTTTAGAGCAGGTTTAGTAAACCGATATTGTCCGAAAGTCTACCCGGGTTTGACCGCGAGGGTCGTTAGGACTATCTGTGTGGAATTAATAAAATTAATTAAAACCAACAGAAGTAAATAAAATGCGCTATCGTGCAT
>CM042139.1:69180705-69213205 GCA_023376005.1 Doryteuthis pealeii
CCTAATAGGCCGAAATGTACAAAGGGAGATTGATTTTTCTCGATTTGTTTAGCCATACATTTAATAGGTATTCCCGACTAATTCATTATTAATTAATTAATTTTCAAAATTAGGTACGACTCCAATTAAGCACTTATTCTCCCAAAAAAATTATTGGCAAAAAGCCATTTTAAACAAACCTTGTTTACAACTTATCATATCGTCGTGTAATAAAAGTCACTAGAAGAGGAATATTAACCTACTCTAAACAAATCATAAAATCTAAAAAGTTCGTTTAGTGTAGGGGTTATGAGATCGGCCTGTCAGCTTGGCAGTCCGGTTTCAAATCACGCACAGGGCGGTCTTCCGATCTATAGCTCTGCTGATGAGGCCTAATAGGCCGAAATGTACATAGTGAGATTGATTTTTCTCGATTTGTTTAGCCATACATTTAATAGGTATTCCCGCCTAATTCATTATTAATTAATTAATTTTCAAAATTAGGTACGACTCCAATTAAGCACTTATTCTCCCCGCCAATATATATATATATATATATATATATATATATATGGGGGGACATATAAAATGAACGTAGACAACTAATATATTCAATTTATTTGTCATTCCTTATTATTTTCTCCATTACCAAAAATATATTTGTTCTCATTCGATTGGAAATGTCAGACCGTTGCACATTTTTTATTACAAGCTTTGACATATATCAATTTTAATTTTTGCCTCAGCAAACACATTTAAATATAATTTATATCATTAAGTTTTGCAAGAGAAGCGAAGTTTCACATCGTAAAAATGCCATTTAAAACAGATCAGCCAACGTCTGACTGCGCATGCCCAAATTAGACACACTAATAAACCTTTTAGCAACACGTTCCTCGCTGCTGAAGCCGAGTAAGTAGTCTGTTTACTGCTCTTGAATGTTAATTATGTTTGTTTCCTTGTAACGTACAAATATTACGCTAGGGAGGAGAAGATAATTTCAGATTCTTGTCAATCGATAAATATTCAATTAATTTTGAATCTGCAAAGCTAAATGACTGATTGGACAAAATTGAAAGGGTCAAGACGTTCAACATGATTTCCACCGGACGTGTGAATAACAAGGAAGTTATTTGGCTGAAATTTTACGCTTAACAAACAATTATATATAACAAAAAATTATATCCAAATGAACATTCATACGCATTATTCGTGGTGATAGCACTATGTATCGTAGTGATTTTGTGTTAGATAATTATGTTTCACACACACACGCACACATACACCCCCATATATATATATATATATATATATATATATATATATATATATATATATATATTAATTAATAATTAATGAATTAGGCGGGCACACCTATTCAAATTTTAGGTACGACTTCATATATATATATATATATATATCTGAGTATGTGTGTGTGTGTGTGTGTGTGTGTGTGTGTGTGTGTGTGTGTGTGTGTGTGTGTGTGTGTTAAAAGAAAGGAAATGAATCCGACGGTATGAGTATAGATAAAATGAGATATGAAAACACCACACAATGCTGTTAAAGCGAAAATATTTTATAACATATTCATAGCTGATATTGAACAATATTTCGATTTTATAAAAATCATCTTCCGAGCTTTTTTATACTCCGTGTTGTCAAGAGCGGTCTTGATAACACGGAGTATAAAAAAGCTCGGAAGATGATTTTTATAAAATCGAAATATTGATCAATATCAGCTATGAATATGTTATAAAAAGTTTTCACTTTAACAGCATTTTGTGGAGTTTTCATATCCTTTTATCTATACTCATATATATATATATATATATATATATATATATATATATATATATATATATATATATATATATATATATATATATATAATTTGGTAATGAGCTCTCTAATTGGTAATTTAAATTAACTCTCACTACTAAGCAAATAAGCAATGATCATTTCTCCAGAAATTTGATCTCTCAGTGACCGAAAAATACATTCCTATGTATTTAATAGTTTAAAAACACCAGTCCCCGCATCAGCTGTCAGTGGGCGAGGGGATAAGATATCGGACTACCATGCGGTCAGTCTGAGTTCGAACCCTACCCAAGGATAGTTGTGTCTAGCCACGCTGAAGAGGCATGATATGCCGAAATACGTGTCTGTGGATGACTTTATTAATATATATGCTCCCATAAATTTGGTAATGAGCTCTCTAATTGGTAATTTAAATTAACTCTCACTACTAAGCAAATAAGCAATGATCATTTCTCCAGAAATTTGATCTCTCAGTGACCGAAAAATACATTCCTATGTATTTAATAGTTTAAAAACACCAGTCCCCGCATCAGCTGTCAGTGGGCGAGGGGATAAGATATCGGACTACCATGCGGTCAGTCTGAGTTCGAACCCTACCCAAGGATAGTTGTGTCTAGCCACACTGAAGAGGCATGATATGCCGAAACACGTGTCTGTGGATGACTTTATTAATATATATATATATATATATATATATATATATATATAATTTGTAGGTGTTGTTCAAGTAGAGAAAAAATATTTCATAATAAGAAATAGTAAGAACCGTACTCTTATACTTCGTATTTATTTTATTATCGTGCGCAACCGGTGTTTCGGATGTTTGAAATTCAATTCAAGCTATATGTATGTATTTGTACATGTCCTGATAGTTTTTTAACTGTGTGTATACACATAAAGTATGTGATGCTATAAACTCCGAACCGCACTCAATAATTTCAATATATATATATATATATATATATATATATATATATATATATATATATATATATTGGTTTGTTGGTTGGTTTTGAAGGCTGTCACAATGCGAGCGTAAAGAAAAAAGATGGTAACTATGATGTTTTTTTCTTAACCTGTCATTTTATTCTTTTAATATTTCGGGAGGAAAAATCCCATCACCAGAAGAATACTGGAACTGAAGTTGTCTTAGCGGCTGCTAAATTCGTTCTGTCTTGGGTCTTCCAAATTCTGTGTTTGTATGTGTGTGTGGTTGGGGTGCTTGCTTATGTGTGTGTTTGTGTGTGTAAGTGTGTGTGTGCGTGCGTGCTTGTGTGTGTAAATGTAAGCGTATGTGTGTGTGCATGGTGCTTATGTCTGTGTGTCTGATCATTTATTTTTATTTTATTTTAATTATCATTCCAGATTTGATTCGCCTCTAAGCAAGGTTTTGTTTTATTTTATTTTAATTTTTTGTTTGTTTATTAACAGGATCATCTGATCTCTTTTTTATTGATATGTGTCTGAGACTAACATTCCAGATATTGCTTGATTGTTTATGGGTGCGGGTGTGTAAATTTACTGTCTATTAGGTGGCCTGTAATCCTGTCGTGTGTGTGTGCGGTGTATTTAGTCAGTCTCAACACCATGAGTGTGTGTGTGTGTGTGTGTGTGTGTGTGTGTGAGTGTTATTTGTGGGGTGTGTTTTGTTTGCGTGTATGCCTTTTTCATGTACATTAATGTATGTGTGTGTTATTTATAGTATAAACATTATATATATATATATATATATATATATACTGACAAAAGTATGTGGGCAAAAATCCTTAGTTCTCCTTTTAGTAACTAGTGCAGAACATTGTTTTTCTGTCGTATTCAAAATTATTATAAACTGCAGCCATGTCAGTGCTAATGCCCGGTTGCATCACCTTAATCAATGGTGAAATAAGAAAAAAAAACTTATAACTTTCATTCTCCAGTTGACACCTACACATGGACAAGCCAGTGCGAGCCAATCTGCAAAACTAAATTGATCAGCTTCACGATGATTTTGGATGCCGTGAGGATGATATGCCAGGAGTGATGACCAACAGGGATGAATGACAAAAACAAGTCATTTGAATCGGTGCTGTCAGCATGACACGATGCTGATAATGATGATATTTAGAATACAATCAAAGTGTGACGGGCATGATACACGTTCAACACTGAGTGTTGCTCCTTTGAAAATTATACAAAAGAGCAGCAGAATGAAATAATATGACTGATGAAACCTAATAGTATGTTTCTGTTTGAAGAAGTACTTGTCGTGAGCGGTGAAACGGGGTGAACTCACCATTACGTTGCATAAACGATACGTAACACAAACGGGTTACGTTCAGCGTATACAAGGATGGGCGCATGGTTTGTTACCAAAACAAATTCCTCCTCTTTCCTCTGTCTGGAGGCAGCGTCTAGGACTACTGTCTCCAGTGTGTGATGATGGGTAGAGTATATGTGTAGCCACTTGCTGTTATCCTGGGAGAGGAAGAGGCTTAAAGGACGCGTGTCAAACACGAGTTTCTTCGTCACGGTCAATTAAGTTCGTTGCGGTCGATTTCCTTATGGAAACAGATTATCTTTTTCTCTCTCTCGCTTTCGGCTTGGGGTGAGTCTGCGTACTGTTTTTGCTTTTACTCACAACAGCTGGACCTTACGTTTTATTTCATTCAGAAGTCTTTTGTTAGCGATGAATTGCAATAGACAAGGGAATTTATTTTTTTTATCAAATGTATTTTCTCAGAAAGGAAATCAAGAGACAGAAAAAAAATCTCTTTGTTTCGTTCTCGATTTCTTACTTAAGTTTGCCTTTGTTCTTTGTTACTTAATTCGTCCGATTCAAGTGCCAGCTGCTTCGCGTTGCACCCAGCCCTAAACTATAACTCTGACCCGTCCGGTCCAAACGTCTAGCTCCAACTGACCTAATTGCTCTCTGAGAATCTGTCTAAATCCTTTTTCTTCAGAACGTCTTAGAACATCCACTCGTGTTTACCAAATTAACATTTATTGATCTCTCCTAACCCAGCTGGTTCTAAAATCAAAAGGCCTAATTTATTTCAATCGCCATTACGTCTAGATATTTGAAAACAAAGAAAAGACGGTCTCGTTTGTTTATTTCTAGCCAGTAATATGAAAATAATTATTTCTCCCACATCAACTCTTTTTCCCATTATCATCTTTCTTTCAGATGCTGGTGACCCCTGTTTAAACCTTTAGCCTATCCTCTAATATCATTTTTCCTACATGCTTTGAGACATCTGCTTATCCCCTTACCTATATCCGAATACATTACAGCGGTTTCCAGGATTTCAAGAGAGAAATACTTACTAGAAAACATGAAACCCATTTTAATGATAACACAATTAATGTTGATAATAACTAAAATTCATGGTGTTGACAACTGAGGATTAAAGGTGTTTAACTCTTTATTTCCGAAATAACAATACGGAACTATTTTATTTGGTACCTCAAACACTTTCAATAAAAATGGACAGGAGGTTATTAGTTTTTGTTTTTTTGTAGATTAAACTATATTTCGTGTGTAATTATCCTAAATACCCCACATTTGAGATCTTATGCCAAAACCTACCTGTATATACCAGCATTGTGTCATCGTTGCAGTCGAAGGAAATTGACACGGCGAGTCGAGTTCAAATCCTGGATGCGACTACTTACATTTTACGTAGCACTAATACCAGTTGAAGAGGTACGGATCCAACTATTCAACCAACAGGTATGGGTAAAATGTAGTGTAGAATAGGCTGTTTAATCTTGTTAGGACAATATGTATAGGAGAAGTAGGATTCTGAATTCAAACCAAAGTGGCTCTCTTCTTGGGAGCTCCTCCTCCCCTCCCCACTGATGTGATATGAAAAAGTAAAAGGCTATTTATTTTTAAATCAGCAAGAATTAGTCAGAACGCAACATTGGTCAACGTCTCACCCCCTGCAATTCGTTTCTATCTAGACAGTAAAAATCATATTTTTTGTGGATGATAATCATTGGATAGGAAAAGTGGATTGAATACGCTGATCCGACGCGTGGAAATTATGCGTGGATCCAAGGTACAGTCAAGATAGCATATTAGTCTCATACAAAAATATTAACCGGGATTATAATGAAGGAAATAATATTTATATATCCTATCATTAGATAATTTAGATGGACTTCCTGAGAAAATATTGCAGACCCTCCATCATGAGTTTTATTTTTAACACGGGGTATGTGATGGATGGTTGAGGAGGGACAATGAAGGGACAGAATAGTGAGCGATATTGCATCAACACACATCCTGTGTTCGTGAGATGGCGCATTCATAAATACGTGAATAAATGAAATTATTTACGAACATAGTATTATGTGAGAAAAGATGGTGGAAAATTATTCAAGCACATCACCCAACAGCATTTATTTGATTTTATGACACCACTATATGCTATTATTTGGATGCTACAAATACTTTTCTTAAAAAAAAACAATGTTCCTGGGGAAAATGTAATCTTGCCAGAGTAGTAACGTCAGCATTGTAGCTGACCCTATAATAATAATACACTCAATTGTAAAATTGTAAATAAGAACCTCATGAGACGCACTTATTATGTAAAGCCTTATACCAAATGTTGTAGTAAGAGTATTGCTTGTAGCTACAGTGATTTTTAAATTCATACAAAAAAATCATACCTTTAACATGCATTATTCTGAAATAAATGTTCTTTCTTTTTATACATAAAAAGGTAATTTCATGGTACATCAACGAAATTTTATGAATGAATAACCATTTCACATAAATTATGAGCGAACATATTGAATGATTAATATAAATCAGATCATCAAAAACAAGTTTATTAATATTGGTACTAAAGGTATTTTTATATACATTGATTCGGGATGGTAGCATAACTCCTATTGCGACTAAAATACTTTTATAATACGGAGTTGTAGATGACTACTCCAGTGAAATACCATCAGCAAACACGTGTGCACAATTCTGTAATGGTAATAATCGCACTGGATTCTGGGTGACAGCAAGTCTCACCAGGTCTCCCAAACCCCTTTGAGAATGTTATCTTAACAACGCTGATATCCGGATAATCTATTTTCTTGTTCCTATTTCCAATACCCCCAGTTTTCTTTTCAAACCAACGGAGAGCGTTTCAAGGACACTAACTATAATTGGTATTACTTTTAATCACTTATTGCATTGTTTTTCAGTTCTCTAGCAAGGTCCAAATACTTATCTAGCTTTTTGATTTCATTCATTTTCTTTTTGGTGTCCATCGGAACTGGAAACTCCACCAGATCACAGGGATTCTTTTCTCTTTAATTAACAACAGGTCTGGTCTTCAGGCTGAGTTTATGTGATCGGTTTGTATCTCAAAATTCTAAAGAATATTATGCGTCTCATTCTCTAGGACGGATTCCGGTTTGTGTATATCATCATCATCATCATCTTCATCATCATCATGTCTTACTAGTAGCACGGATATCTATGACAATCTCTCATCAACCGTCCCTATCATCCATTGTACCCGGATGTCCTCCGCGCAGCATCTAGTATCTGCACAGAGCTGGTCAATGTAGGTATTTGCTGGGCGGCCCGCACTGGTGTGCCTATGTGCTTACTTCCACAGGAGAGCGTGACTTATGAGTTCGTCCTTGCTTCTCCAGACGTATCTGGCATGTCTTATTCGTCTCACTCAGAGAGGTTATATGATACTGGTCAAGTGGCCAAGTGGGCATACAGCTGATGGGTGGTTGTTTCCACGATTTATTTAAGATTACACGCAGTGTTTTTGTACAGCTCACTCTAGGCGGTTCCTAATTTTCCAAGTGATGTAGCCATACAGTAGCACTGATACAACTACGGCTTGGTAGAATTGTCTCATTAACTTCTCAGTTAGATCGGGTTGGATTACAGATTGTATATATATCATTTGGAATCATGGTAAAAATGTAATTTCTTCCCCATTTCCCAATGTATCAGATTTTTCACTCATTTGTGACTCGTCTTGTACTCTCTTTATGTTAATTTGTTGCATTCGTTTATTCTGTGATTTATTGTTTAATCTCAATCTCCACATATCCGCCGCATGCAATTCAGTTGTTTTTTAAAATTTATTTCTCGCTTTGATATACTCTTTATTATTATCCAATAAGAAGAGTTCTTTAGAACCAGATAATTACTTGAAAAAAGATTGACCTCGGCATTACATAACGCAGCAAAGTTTCATATGCCTAAAATTAACCAACCAACCAAGAAAACAAACAGGCTAATTGTTTCTGATCAGTTTAATATGCTTTAGACAGAAACAAAACTGTCACAGGAAATACAATCTTTAAAAGAAATAGAGATAACACGAAGGACCAATAGAAAACTGACGTGGAGAAAGCTATAACGAAAGAGAGAAAATGAAGTAAATGACAAGATACATTTATTATATAATAAATATGCCTAGTTATAAGTCGTGACAAATCAGATATATTTTAATTATGAAGGAATCTTAAAACGTGTCTCAGTGGCTCGTGTTACAATGAAGAATTTACGAATTAATGAGAAGTAGCGTAACTGACACACATGTCTATGCATACATTCACATATGTATAAATGAACACATATATATAAACACACACACACACACACACACACACATACACACACATATAATATATATATATATATATATATGTGTGTGTGTGTGCGCGCGTGTGCGTGTGTGTGTCTCTCTGTCTCTCACTGCATCTCTCTATCTGCATCTCTCTCTGCCTCCTCTCCCTTTCCCTCTGTCTCTCTATCTATATCTATCTATCTCTCTGTGTATTCATATGGTTTACTTTTACTGAAAAAAATGATACTGTCTTACTACAAAATCCGAAACATATTGCTTCATCTAAGCTTTAATATAATGAATAATAATGTATTCGGGAGAGGTGAAGCCAAAGAGTTTGTTTTTCTCTTCATATACAGATTTGTGGAAACACTCGATTCCATGCCGATTATTAACGTCACGAAACTACCCACTTATAACAGACTTAATAAATGAATGTTCTTCCTTTGTCATATGTCTGCACTTGTCTTTCATCACAAGATACACTCGGCCAGGTGTAACGTATTCATAGACGCAATTGGCGGCGTTATTTTCACTTGAAACGTGAATAATCTTAACTGTTATTATAAAGGTTACCTGAGAATAAGAAACCCAGCAACGTAGGAAATAGCAAGGGAAGTAGCGGTAAAGCTTGTGTTCAAAAGGAATTGTTTGTTTTTCATTTTCATGCATTAACAGTATGATGCACGTTTAAGAAATAGAAAGCCAGTCAAACAGAGGATTATAAAGCTGCCTATGATATCGTTGTCTGAGTACGTGACATCATATCATCATCATCATCATCATCATCCCCATCATCATCAACAGCAACAACAACAACAAAAATAATAATAATAATAATAATAATAATATGGTCCCACATACTTGGATTTTAGAATGTCTAAAAATGTACAAAATTTCCAACAACATCATAAACTTCATTAAAACAGCCATGGAAAACTGGCGAGTTCAATTAAAAGCTGGAAAACAATCCCTGGTAGACGTTAAATTCCAAAGAGGTATCTTCCAAGGAGACTCGTTATCACCACTACAAAAAAATTATAAAAAAATTGTGCAAAAAATGAAAAAGAATTAGAGAGCCTAATACAAACTATTAGAATATATAGCCAGGATATAGGGATGGAATTTGAATTGAAAAATGTGCTATGCTAGTAATAAAACGAGGTGAAAGAAAACTAATGGATGGAATACAACTGCCAAATCAGGAAACTATAAAATCACTTGATGAAAATGGAATCTACAAATACTTAGGAATTTTAGAAGCGGACCATGCCCAAGGCTCTCCACCCAAGAGATGATAGAGATATATTATATGTGTCAAGAAAGGAAGGGGAAGAGGTCTTGCCAACATAGGGGAATGCGTAGAAACCACAATCCACAATCCAACAACTTAAATATTACACAAGAAAGAGAGCAAAGACAAACTACTTATGGCGACCAACAATAGTAGAAGCGACAGGTGGACAAACAGAAAAATGACAAAGACTAAAAAACAAAAATGGGAAGAAAAACAATTATATGGACGCTTCAAACGACAAATAGAAGAAGTTGCACTTGAAAAGACTTGGATATGGTTAAGAAAGGGAAACCTCAAAAGAGCAATTGAATCCCTTATAATTGCTGCACAAAATAATACCATAAGAACAAACTATATCAAAGCGAAAATTGATAAGACCCAACAAAATAGTAAATGTAGACTTTGCAGTAATAGAGATGAGACTGTAAACCATATTCTCTGCGAATGTAGCAAACTAGCACAACGAGAATACAAAACTAGACACGACTGGGTTGGGAAGGTGATCCACTGGGAATTATGCAGAAAATTAAATTTTGACTATACAACAAAATGGTATATGCATAAACCAGAATCTGTTCTTGAGAACGAAACGCATAAAATTCTATGGGACTTTGAAATAAAAACGGATCACTTTATCCCAGCAAGAAGACCAGACCTAGAGTTGATAAACAAAAAAGAAAGAACTTGTCAACTGGTGGATTTTGCAGTGCCAGCAGATCACATGATGAAGCTAAAGGAAAATGAAAAAATGGGCAAATATCTGGATCTTGCCAGAGAACTGAAAAAGTTATGGAATATGAAAGTCAAAGTGATACCAATTGTAGTTGGTGCACTTAGAACAGTCCCAACAGGATTAGAAAAGGGTTTGGAAAGTTTGGAAATCAGAGGAATGATTGAAACCATTCAGAACACTGCACTGCTGCAATCTGCCAGAATACTCAGAAGAGTCCTGGAGACCTTAGGAGACTTGCTGTCACATATGATAATAATAATACCTAGTGTTGATTAACAAAAAAAAAAGAAAATATGTCAACTTGTGGACTTTGCGGTTCCAGCAGATCACAGGGTGAAGCTGAAGGAAAATGAAAAGATGGATAAATACCTGGACCTTGCCAGAGAATTGAAAAAGATATGGAATATGAAAGTCAAAGTGATATCAATTGTGTTGGTGCACTTGGAACGGTCCCAAAAAGCTTGGGAAAAAGACTGGAAAATCTGGGAATCAGAGGAAGAATTGAGACAATCCAGAATACTGCACTGCTGCAATCTACCAGACTACTCAGAAGAGTCGTGGAGATCTGAGGAGACTTGTTGTCACTCAGACTCCAGTGAAATGCCATCAGCTAACGCTGATGTGAGAAACTATAATAATAATAATACTAATAGTGCTTTCATATAAATAAATCTTGTGCCCTCTACAGAGACGAAAACGTATAGTTTGTTTTTCTCTTTATATACATATTAATGGGAACACTCACTTCTACACCGATTATTAACGATGTAAACCGATTACCTAATTCGAGGCAGAGGACTAGAAGTAGTAGATAGCTTGCCATCTAATGGAATTTGCCGTTCCAGTAGACTACTGATTGAAAATAAAGGAAAACGAAAATAGAGACAAATAACACTGGTTTACAAAAAATATTTTTTGTCTGAGGCAAGAATGTGAATAGGTGTTTTTTTTACTAATTTAGGTGTGCTAAATTCAAATTTATAAACATTTTTGCTCTATCACCTGTAGTTTTCTGTCTTTTAAATAGTCTCATGTTAGCATATACAGAGTATATACGTGCTTATTTCAACAGTTGCAGCAGCTTATTACAGATAAAACAGGATAGATAAAGAACATTGATGGAATAAAAATACTTGGATACGCAACTGTCGTGAAGTCCCCACAACGCAGCAGAAGGAATTGGCCTTGTTGAGGCATCCTCGATGTTTTGACGAGCTTGAAGCCATTGGAGAATATGAAAAAAAGAGGAAAATTAAATCATATGTAAGGCAATAAAATGTGCGTCGTTGGAAATTGTAATGCAAATATATACCCAAAAGATTGTGTAATACAATTGTCGAGGGACACCTTCCTTCTGCGCTGCGAGAGACAACAACCTCCTGCGCTGACTGCCAAAGCACTACTGGTTGTTGATTGAGACGTGCTGGCTACGTTGAACTGCCAAAATCCGTCTTGAAAATATAATATATATATATATATATATATATATATATATATATATATATAATATAATGTAATGCTATCACTTACATTTATTGTATAAAAACTAAAAAAGAAGACATGTCACACAATATTAGAAATTAACCCTGAATGCATATACGCCTTTATGTACAGTATGTGTACAAAATGTACAATATGCATATCTAAAAACCTAGAGGTGATGAGTAAAAACGGATTTCAGATCTGAATTCAGAACCCCCAAATTAGGTTAAAACACCTATTTTTGTGCTTGCCTCAATTTCTTTTTAAACCAGTGTAATTGGACCTTGCCAGAAAATTGAAGAAAAAAAAAAACAACAAAAAAACAGTCGAACATGAGTTGATTCCAAATGCAGTTGGTGTCCATGGAATCGTCCCCAAGGATTTGAAAAGAATAAATTGTAGGAAACTAAAATCAGAAGGAGCCGAGGTTATTCAAACCACGGAATTGTTAAGATCGGTTAGTACACCCTAATGAGTCCAGGAGACTTGAAGAGACTTACAGTCAGTCAAACTCTACTGAATGGTCATCAGCTAATGCTGATGGGAAAAGAACCCACAAGGAGACAAATAATAATTATAAAGTAAAATGGAAAAGAGACAGCAAAAAGCATAGAATATATATATACATAAACTTCGCCATAGTTCCTGGAAAAAAAGACCCGGTGAAAGATTGTAAAGAAAATGAAAATTAAGTCGAAAATTAGATAATAATAATAATAATAGAAGAAGAAGAAGAAGAAAGAAGAAGAAGAAGAAGAAGAAGAAGAAGAAGAAGAAGAAGAAGAAGAAGAAGAAGATTAGGTTCCAACCAGAACTCGTTCTTGAAAATGAAACGCATGACAACTCCTGGAATAATAAGAAATATAAGGAAAATGTAGATCGTGTTGGTGCGAGGAAAGGATATGATTAATGGTACTAAGGGTAACATAAATTTCATCATCAATTTTACTAATAATAATATTAATAGTAGAAGTGATGATAAAATTGATTATAAGCTCCTAGTACTAAATAACTTCATAGGCATATGATAGTAAATGGGTGATTT
This sequence comes from Doryteuthis pealeii, assembly GCA_023376005.1. Lineage (NCBI taxonomy): Eukaryota > Metazoa > Mollusca > Cephalopoda > Myopsida > Loliginidae > Doryteuthis > Doryteuthis pealeii. Next base: position 69,193,644 of record CM042139.1, read on the forward strand.
GTATATAATAGCCACTCTCCACCATCACTCCTAAAATGTGTGTTACGGTTCTTGTCGCCATTTTAGACGTTTTAGTTCTGCTGTTAGTATTGTGTGTAGTTTCAGTGGATATTTCTTTGTGGCATAAAGTTTGATATATTCATTGATAGAAAAATGTTAGTATCAGTTACTCCTTTTATCTTAATCTGTGGCATTCCTTGTAGTATCAGTGACTCCTTGTCTGTAACCGTTCCTTCTGGGGGGAATCCATTCGACATCTGATCGTTTTTTCATTGGTCAGCTTCTGGAATTTCGTACATATCATACCTCATGTGGTGTAATGGTTAGCAAACTAGATTAGCAAACCATTGTTAGTGATTTCGTTTCTCACTGGGCGCTCCATACTTCTGGCATTGTACCACATCTAAACTAAGGTTAGTAAATAATTATACCTCATGTCGTGTAATGGTTAGCAAACTAGATTAGCAAACCATTGTTATTGATTTCGTTTCTCACTGGGCGCTCCATACTTCTGGCATTGCACCACATCTAAGCTAAGCTTAGTAAATAATTATACCTTATGTGGTGTAATGATTAGCAAGCTAGAATAGCCAACCATTGTTAGTGATTTCGTTTCTCACTGAGTGTCTCAAACCTCTGACCTTGTGTCGCATCTAAGCTACGCTAAGTAAATAACTATATCTTAAGATATTCCAACAGCGCTAATGTAGAGTTTTGAAAGACAGGTGGTGTTTAACTTTTTATTCGATTGGGGCAAGCGTTGAGAAATTTTGCGTTGTAAGTTTTCGAGTTCCGTCCCCGTGGTGCTGCAGAAAACATACTTTTTAAAGGCTTCGATATATTCCTTAGAAAAGGAAATGACAGTCCTTCTTTCTTTGAAAGACAGTTTGATATAGTCGGCCAGGTTTACAGACAACCATGAGAATAACACCGTAAGGTTATTTTTTCCTGTCCTTTTGTCACCGGGATAAAGTGACAACATTGTTTGTCACGTCTTTATCTCGACGTTACTTTGACACTCATTTGACTTCTTTAAATTGTAGGTGCTATATTATCAGATTATCAATAGTGTAAGAGTAACCCAGCACATTTGCCACTAGAAAAAAATAACATTTGAAAGTAACAAAGTTGAAATGATAAAGAATATCAAGAATGGAAATGCAAAGGTATCATCGTCTCTAAGGAAGGAAGACTGAAATAAGTGGAATTCGAAACATAAAAAGGTAAATAACTGCTCAAATATATTCAAACCGACAACATCAAAGGTTTGAATAATCTGATCTATGTAGGAGCAAAGGAAGCAAAAATAGACATATTGATAAGAAACCACAAAAAGTACAGAATCAATAGATGCGTGGGGAAAATGGACCTGGAATAACTTATTAAAAATACAAAGAGATGCAACGATACTAAAAAAAGGTAAATAAATAAATAAATGAACAAAAACAAAATGAAAACAAAAAATAAACCAAAAAATTGAGAACAAGTGAAAGAGACAATTGAAAGAACAGCAACGCAAACGGACAACCCATCTAGAATAAATATGACAAAAATGCTTAGTAAAGTTCAGGGGGTAGAGCATCCGCCTATGAACTACAAGATTCTGAGCCTCGCCAACTCAGCGCATGAGTAGCCCAGCTTGGATCTGTGCGGTAAAGTGGGGAACTGATGGTAGATGATGCACTACACCTCAGACGCAAAACAATCTCCCCGGTCTATCGCTAATGAAAAGGGGATAAACTCCCTCGGTGTTCGGCTGATACTGTCAATAGACCACTCCGCCGACTTTACATAGTGAAGAATATTAGAAGCACAGGAGATAAAAAAAAACTCTCCATCAATAAGCAGAAAATAGCAATTCAACATCGTTATAACACTTGAATCCAAAGGTACTGCTAATTAATAAAACACGTAATCCCATAACAAGCGAATTCATGAAACTGACACAAAATTAATGTTGGCATGACTGCGTGGGAAATGTGATCTATTCGGAACTGTGTAAACTCCCTCATATGTAAAGGATGTGGCACAAATTCAATTTCTAACAGGTTTGAAATCAGAGGTTTTCTTCTCCTAGACTGATTGCCTAACCAAGGTTATAAAACCATGTCTACCCAACTATTTATCCATAGCTAGAGGGAGAAAAGTTGGATTCAAAACTTTTCCAATGGTATTAGCGCTATGTGAAATACAAACAACGTCGTCCAAGATTTGAACTTGACTGTCCGTGTCCATTTCATACGATTGTGACCATAACACCACACACCTTCACAAAATGAATATTGTATATGTTCAAACTAGGATCTGTCTTTGAAAATATAACCCATTCAGCTATCTATGATTTTCATATATAACAGATCAACCGATCTCCGTAAGAAGACTAGATTAGTGTTTATTAAAAAGAAAATACCTATTCGTCGATTTTCCTGTTACAGTTGACTATGGAGGGAAAATAAAATAAAGAGATAAGATTGACAAATGCCTGAATCTTGCCCAAGAAATGCAAAAACTGTGAAACATTTACGCCTTAAGAAAAAGCTGATTAACCGGATACCACCGAATAAGAAAATTGGAATTAATTGCGAGAAGAGACAAGAGACGAAACGTTAACCAGCATGTAAAAAACAATTAAAAATAATCAGAGCACCGGAAGTATATATACCTCTCGAATCGCAAATCAAGAAATTTGAAAATTGGACGGCACCAAGCCACAATGTAATCCATCGATTCTGATTCAGAAGATTCACGTTTATTTACGACAGACTAGTGAAACAAATACACAAATGCCTGCACGGATTGTAACAGGAATCATATTATTATTATTATTGGTATTTCAGTCTCGGAAGACTATTATATAGTTTTTAATCCTCTAACAGGAATCATTACTCAGGTAAAACAAACAAGATTTAAAAAATTAAAACACCGTAAACGAATACAGACCGATAAAATGCCTACTAGTATTGTAGAAAATTAAGATCGTAAATATATCAGAAGAAAAGAACATGTCATAATGGACATGGGAATACTGGCAATGAAGGGGTACTCCACATAGCTCTAAAACTGTAACCATGAGAGAAATAAAAATCACTCACTTGAGTCATGGCCTAGTTTACTTTGTTGGCTATCATGGGAAGGCTGCATTAACCCTTTATATGATGTACTACATAAAGAAAACAAGCCTATCCATCATAGCTAATCAACTAAATAAGTTTGCTTGAACCTTCACATGATGCACCACACAAGGGCAGATAAGGAAAACACGAACACAAACAATTCAGAAAAATCACATAATCAAGATATTGACAGTTACAAAGCGGCATAGATTTCATGTTTTTCAACTGTTAGATATTCATGCTCTATCAAGGATATTATTGGACACTTTTCATTTATGAATATAGCATACTATATCAATGAGTGAAAGTAAATGAAAATAATTATATAAATAAGTAGTCGTTACATCCCTTATGTAGCTTATGTAGTTTTATTCTAACCAACGTGGTGTAATTACTATATTTAAATCAAATAAATATGGTCACGGTTAACATTGTACAAGATTTCGGTCACATGCAGACAAAAATGTTACATTTAAGCACTGTTTTCAAGCGTTTAGTTTCTTTCTTTATTTAATGGCATATCTGTTTGCGTTATCTAATGCCAACACCATACTTGTAGAAGAAGACTAGTGGAAACATTAAATCCATTGCTCAGCGGATAAGGGGACTTATACCTTTCCCAAGGGTATTAGTCCAAAAGTGAGTTTAAACATTTACTGGAGTTTACTACGGTGTCACAGTCCTGCATGTTAGCCATTACGACACGAGGACTGACATAAATATATCAGAAGAAAAGAACATGTCATAATGGACATGGGAATACTGGCAATGAAGGGGTACTCCACATAGCTCTAAAACTGTAACCATGAGAGAAATAAAAATCACTCACTTGAGTCATGGCCTAGTTTACTTTGTTGGCTATCATGGGAAGGCTGCATTAACCCTTTATATGATGTACTACATAAAGAAAACAAGCCTATCCATCATAGCTAATCAACTAAATAAGTTTGCTTGAACCTTCACATGATGCACCACACAAGGGCAGATAAGGAAAACACGAACACAAACAATTCAGAAAAATCACATAATCAAGATATTGACAGTTACAAAGCGGCATAGATTTCATGTTTTTCAACTGTTAGATATTCATGCTCTATCAAGGATATTATTGGACACTTTTCATTTATGAATATAGCATACTATATCAATGAGTGAAAGTAAATGAAAATAATTATATAAATAAGTAGTCGTTACATCCCTTATGTAGCTTATGTAGTTTTATTCTAACCAACGTGGTGTAATTACTATATTTAAATCAAATAAATATGGTCACGGTTAACATTGTACAAGATTTCGGTCACATGCAGACAAAAATGTTACATTTAAGCACTGTTTTCAAGCGTTTAGTTTCTTTTCTTTATTTAATGGCATATCTGTTTGCGTTATCTAATGCCAACACCATACTTGTAGAAGAAGACTAGTGGAAACATTAAATCCATTGCTCAGCGGATAAGGGGACTTATACCTTTCCCAAGGGTATTAGTCCAAAAGTGAGTTTAAACATTTACTGGAGTTTACTACGGTGTCACAGTCCTGCATGTTAGCCATTACGACACGAGGACTCTGGATAGCTGTTAAGCATGCTGGCATCAATGGATTCTGGTTCAAACGATCCATGTCGATTCACGACAGACTTCACTCTCTCCATAGTCAGGAATACATATAGAAAAAATAATAGTCAAAAGTTTATAAATGTTATCTGCTGAAAGTAATTTAATCGGAGAAAGTAAACATGATTGACAATAGTTTATGTATATCCTAGGGACTGGCAAACTGAGCCTAAAATGCATTTTTGACAAAATGACTTTAGTCACCCCTACAGAAAATAATTTACCAAAATTCAGGGAATTATCGGATTTTAATGAAATTTTCAGTGTTTATTTATCAAAGAATGATCTTTATAATGCATTATGTATTTTATTTCATAACATTCTATTTTTTTCAGGTCACTTAATTTTGACCCCCCTTATGCCGGGGGCGTAAAATTGTTTCGAGTTGGTCTTATATTGTACTAATTACAGTATAAATAAAGAGATAAAGACCAAGGTTATGAATAGAAACAAAACATTTTTTTACGGTTGCTGTTCTATGAGAAAAAAAATACCGAAAAACGAAAAATAAAATGTAAAAAAATAATAAATAATTAATTTTTTGAAGATTTTTTTTTACTCATTTCGATAATTATTTAATTGGCTATTATCTTATAAAATAAAAAATTATACATCGATATTTTTTATGCTTGAAAAGGAGAGGGGGTACATTTTCAATCGAGTTCTTTTTTTCAAAACATATTACTTTTTGTATCTAAAATAAGGTTTGCATTGAATAGATATTTATTTCTAGAATCTAAAAATATAACATTTTAAACTTAAAATCTGAATATTCTTATTTTAAATAAATTTTATATATTAATTTTTCATAGCAAAAATACTAAATTAAAGTTTTGAAATGAAATAACTGATGCATTATAAAATTCCTTAATTGATAAATCAATACTGAAAATTTCATTAAATCGGATAATTACCTGATTTTTGTTAATTTTTTTTGCTATCGTGAATGTTATATTAAAATGTCTAAATAAGCGCTTAAAACCCTTGAAAAAGAGACAAAATGGTGGATCGCGATGAATTTGACCAAAACAAATGGTTTTAAATCTTTTAAAAATAAACTGCATATGTAATGATATTTTTCTTTTTTTTTAATGATGGTCATTATGTTACTACTTTTCGATTTAGCCAAAGTTTGATCTTAAATAATAGATTTAATTAATTTTAATTCGCTTTTACAACTCGTAGAAGCTGATCTTTTTGCCAGTCCCTAGTATATCCTGATGTGGCAATTATCAGAGGTGTGGGAGATGTCCGCTGAGACACGGAGAACGAAAGTTAACAGATTGATTAAATTATTGAAAGTCTCCGAAACTTTTAGTAAAACATCGTATTTATCTGTCTGACTGTCTGTCTGTCTCACACACACACTCTCTCTCACCCTCTTTCTCTGTCTCACTATAAGAATTCATGTGTCTCTCTCATATGTTATATATATATATATGTCCTTGTTTTTTATATATTTGATTGTTGTTATTATTATCATCATAAATATTATCATAAATGATAAGACATATTGGAGCATATATATATATATATATATATATATATATATATATATATATATATATATATATGCTCCAATATTTCTTAAGATTAATAAACACTGACAAGTAGAACATTTATTTAGTGTTATATTTTTCGTCATTGTTCTCAGAGGGATTTAATCTTAAGTCATATATATATATAACAAAAAAGAAGCTAACAAACTGAACTGGTGTGGTAGCATATTTATTCCTTAAGTGAAAATTATTTTTAGTTATCCAAATGTCTTATATGATCTCTGCTGACGTAGTGACCTGACACGAAGTGTTTCTTTTCTGAGATACATGTTAAGCACTGATCGGTATTTTTCAATTTAACAGCGAAAGCTTTTATCAAGGATGAATTTATTTAGGTGCTAAAGTGTCGACTTAGATTTGTCCAACGAAGTAAGTGGTATTTTGAGGATCATTTGCACTGTTATTAAAAGCATGTATAGAATATGGAAACACTGTATCCATTTATCATCGTGTGTTTATATTACCGACGTTGTATTGTCATTTTTATTTCTATCACGAACTTCATATCTCACCAGATTCGTGTAATTTAAAAGAAATGATATATATATATATATATATATATATATATATATATATATATATATATATATATATATATATATATATATATGTGTGTATATATATATATATATATATATATATATATATATATATATATATACGTATTCCCTACATCCCGTTAACATAAAGGAAAGCACACCCAAACATACATACAAATGTATGGAATATTCGAAAATAAAACCGATTTTTAAGGAGATCCTGCTGTAATGGATTTCCTTGATGCAAATGGACTCGGTGGCCCTAATTCAAATCCTGGTTCGTGGCTGCTTGCATTTTCATTGCTCTAATATTTGGGAAAGGTATGGATCTAATTGTTCTCTCAGAATATAGGTAAATTGTATATAGAAGTGAATAACTGACTTTGTAAACTTGGTTTGGCAACCGCACTAGGAGAAGAAAAACTCAGAATTAAAACCAATTGTACTCCGCTAAAAAATATTTGCTTTGTATCACGTCCTGATCATTGCAGAAGGGATGGCTTAATGCAAAATGGAAGCACAATTAAACTTTTATTTATGGCAAGATTTTCCGATATTAAACTTTGTTTTTCAATGTATTCTTTGGGAAGAATCCTCGTGATGTGCTGGGCTGGTGAGGTATCGGAGCAATGGAGTTCAAACTCTAGTTGCGCTATTACGTTCGTTTACTTTTGGTAAAGTTTTTCTCCCCCCTCATCCTTTCAGCTATGGGTTAAATAGTACCGCATTTGTTCTTTGGCATTAAATTAGACATGATGTTTGATATGCCATTAGATAAAGAAACCAAACCAAACCAAACCTATATCATCTTCACTGCTGACTATCCATTTTAGACAGTGATGGATTAGGCATTTTATGAGTTGTTCATAAAAGGGTCGGCCATAAGGAATGTCAATTTTTTTTTCATCTCACGATGTTAGAATTTGATGATTATATAGAAGTCGTGTTGAAACTTCCATTTTCAACTATCATTTTCTAATTTTGTTTGAGAAATTAGCTGTGTCGCTTTCTAACAAAACGGTGTCTGACATAAAACCATACAAGCGATAACGAATTGGATAGTGTCGAAAAACTGGTACCCATATATGACACAAACGAGAATCTCCACTTGCGTTTAAAATCTATTCATACATAAAAAGACATCATTTTGTTAAAATGAAAAACATTAAAACCAAGATTCTGGATGACTTTTTCTCCTGATTTTATTTATAAATTCAAATAAAGGTTACTGGAGCTACGCAATTGATGTCAAAAATTGTAGGTGCGGGAAAATAGCACTGCATAATGTCTCCAGAAATGAGTTGGGACAAGAAAATTCAGGGCACTTACAAAATTATTTTCTGATGTCAAAAATGGTAAGGACCGATTCTGTCGGAAAGGTTGAAGGTTTTTTTTCCTTCACCCTCAATCTATGTGATATTCAAACTCACTTCGCAACAAAAAAAAAAGAGGTCAACACAATCTCTGTGAATGTGAGCTGTCATCATTATGTAGCCAGAGTATACGATACAGGAATGATCCGTAATTGACTGACCTATCCGAAGTGTTTAAGTCTGCAATTCTCTTTAATGAAGTAGAGGACTTTAAACTATTTAAAACCGGAGAACAGCGGCCAAGGGAGAAAACAATACTCTGAAAATACCACCAGATGACCTTGTCCCAAAAAGAAGGCTACTCTCCTCTCGGCCTCACATCTCTCCGTGCCTTGCTTAACGTTGAGGCGCCAGGTCACTCTATTTTTTGCATCTACCTCCCACGTATTGTGTCAATATGGTATATTCTCATAGCTCTCCTGCAGATATCTTTAAATCGTAGAAGCGGTCTACCAACCAATCGGAAGTCTTTTGCTAATTCGCCATACAAAAGATCTTTTGGGATGCGCCCATTTTCCATTCTCCTGACATGTCCAAGCCAACGAAGGCGCCTCTCACAGAGAATGAAGAACATGCTGTTCGTGTCGGTGCAATCCAGTACGACTGTGTTGGACACTCTATCCTGCCAACGAATACGTCGTAGACAACGGGGATGGAAACTATTGAGTTTCCTTTCGTGGCTTGTATATGTTGTCCACGCTTCACTACTGTAGAGTAGTGTACCGAGGACACACGCTTTGTAGACACGCATCTTTGTTTTTTTAGTGGGACTGGCATTATTCCAGACCCTCTTACTCAGTTTGTCCATGACTACTGCTGACTAAAGTTTTTTTTTTAATTTACTACTGTATATAGTTGTGTAAACATATTTAAATTTTTAAAATGTTAGAGTTTTATTGTTAACCAAGAATTGTCTCGTTATTGCAATTGCAAACATCTTCAGCAATTCATTCCAAATAAGCCCCTGATCAATCATGAAAGGTTCTGACCTATTTGTGTCAATACCCTGTCTATGGATCTTTAAAAACAGAAAGCATTGAAAACACCACCAGTATGAAGATGGATGTTGTCATCCCATGCGTGGATATCCATCAACATTTCCTGGTGGTTTACGGAACGGAAACTATGTATTTGAGCAAATATAACTGGTGGTTAATGTGGCATAAGATATGTGAGTAAAAAAACATGTTCAACACAAGTGTCAATTCACTAAATGAAAAACGAATGTCACAGCTTATCCGAGTGAATACGATGGATGAAAAGCAATTACTTGAACAGAATACATTGACACACACGTCGTTATTTCTGCTTTGTTAAGTGAATCGACTAAGCTGGAGCATATTTTCGTGAACTCGGCATGAAGATACCTTTTCATCGCAGGCAAAAATGCATACACCATGCAGTAGATATAGTATTTTCTAGGTGAAATGTTTATTTTTCTTAAGGTGTTAATGGGCTCCCCTCTCGAAGTTGAGCTTTCATATACAAACACAAAGATAGAAAGATAGAAATATAGAGGTATAGAGATAGACAGATAGATAGATAGATAGATATGCATACATATATAGATAGGAATAAATGTAGAGAAAGAGATAGAAACAGGGACATAGAGAAATGAAAAGAGACAAAAGATAGAAGGTAGGTTCTGTTTTTATCGCTATCCATAAGCTGACTCAGATATACTTACTCGAAGAATATATGGAATTAGCTCACATATATTATGTTCACTTAAGGTTTTAAAAAGTAAATAAGCTAAGAACGGATACATTGCAAAACATATTTAATAGCCGAGCATTCTAACTGTAAAAATGTTCCTTAAAAACAGATTCAATTATCGAAATTAATGGCATGCTTTTTTTTAACCCATGCAGAAGAATAGATTGACTCCTATATTTTTCCTTGAAAAATAAATGGAATTAGCACAAATATAGAATATAAAATGTAAAGTCGTTGGGGAGGCCTAAAGTCAGTATCAACCAGGCATCGATGGAGTCTATTTCCTTTTCACTAGCGCTATACCAAGTAGATTGTTTTGGCATCTGAGACGGAGCACCACACCTACCATCAGTTCCACACTTTACCGCACAGATCCCTGTGCTACTCATATGCTGAGTTGGCGAGAGCCGGTATCGAACCCGGAACCTTGTGGTTCATAATCGGACACTCTACCGACTGAGCTACACGAGGGTTTTTAAAAGTAAATAAGTAAGGAACAAATGAATCGCAAAACATATTTAATAGCTGGGCATTCTAGGTCTATAAAATGTTCTAAAAAAACAGGTTCAATCAACGAAATTAATTGTATAACTAATTTTCAACCCATGCAAAAGAAAAGATTGAATAGAGGAAAGAAAATGGAATGATCTTGTAATTTGTTTTCCTAAAAAATATCAGCAGAAGTTCATGTATTCAAATTGGTCAACAATTAAATGACAATTCATGCGGAACCCAACAAATGGTAGGGCATATTTATTTGAAAGTAAACATGGCTCCAACAAACAAACAAAAAACAAAGCCGAATGAAATAATGCAAATAATTGTTCAGGGAAATCAACAGTGGAGTGTGGCGAAATAATTGGTTGTTCTCAGTCAGCCGTGTCTAAGATTTTGTGCAAATGTAAAAGAAATGAAGCTGTTCAAAAAAGAAAAGCACACTGGTAAACCACGAAATACATCAAAGCGTACTGGTAGAAAACTCGAATGCCTTGAAAATAGAAAATCTACTTCAAAACAAATGAAAAGCAAATTGGTCGGTCGAGGAATCAATGTTTGTGCAAGAACTGTATGAAATAGACTGAATAAAATGGAATTGAAATAGAGAAAATCCAAGAAAATAAAAAACCCTAATCGACTAAGGGAACATACTATAGTTCATGTAGTCTAAAGAGAATCAATCATGTGTGTGGATAAAGGATGAAAGTGATATTCAGTGATGAATCACTAAATTGCATTGGCTACGGCGATGATGTTGGAACATGTTTTAGATGCATTTCTAATAAAATATATACAAATAACTACCTTAAGAAAATAAATAGATTCCTCAATTAATTCCTCATATGGAGTTACATGTCATTTAATGAACCAGTGGAGAGAAAAATCATTACCTCAACGTTTAATCGACATGTGTACATTGAATTCCTCGATAGAATAATTGTCTTGGTGATGGTTCAGTCAATTTTCAGGACAATAATGCTTGTTATCCACAGGGCAAATAGGTTTAAGGGTTTTCCTTAGGAAATGCATAAAATATCAATGACTAATAGTCATCTAGATCCAATTGAAGATTTATGGTGGAACCTTTTAAAAAGAGATCAATGAAAAGGCTTCATCGACCTTTAGCTGTCTATTAACTACTATCTGAAAAAGTTGGAACCAGTTTGATAAATTCTATTGCTTTAGATTAGCTAAATCCCAGCCCGTGAGAAGTAAGTCAGTCAGACAAGCTGGAGAAGGGTAACTAACTATTGAATTTCATTTTTGGTCAATCAATTCCATACTTTAATATTGAATTATTCCATAATATTTCATTTTGCATGGCTCAGAAAAATGTATCGTTAATTTAGATAATTTAATCTACCTTTAAGCAATATTCTATGAAGCCATAATTTTTGGCTGTGAAATAAAATGTTATCCATCTTAATTGCTCATAAAATAAAATAAAAACATGGAGAACATTCTCTAGTTGTGCTAATTTTGTAATTGTAGCGGCTATCGTATAAAGAAAGCGTCATCTAAATATACTAACTATATAGAGTAATTTAAATCTATAGAAATGAATGAAGTGTACATCATCATTTTTAAGGTATTATAAATTCTGCAGAGATTTGGCGACTGTATCTCTTTCTAAATTTTCTCAAATAATAGATATTTTACTGAAACACTGTCATTATCATCCTCATGTCGTGCTGTCAAGATATTCCTATGACCCATTTCGCCAACGGTCGCTATCTGTCATCGCTCTTGGTAGGGCTTCCCTGCGGCATCCAGAATCTACACAGAGCTAATTGTTGTTAGTGTTTGTTAGTCGGCCTACACTGGTGTGTACATGTGTAGGGTTCCAGAGGAGAACGTTAGTCATGTAACAATGCCCAGCAAGTCTTTCTCAAAGCATTTCTTTAGGGTCCAGGTGGTGCAACTGTAGAGTAGCGCTGATAATGCAATGGCTTGGAAGAATTCTCGTTTTATCTTATCGGTAAAATCAGTTTTCCTTATGATGGATAATTTTTCTATACCAATTTATGCCTTTCCTATGCGTGGATCAGATATAAGTACGTAGGTATTTTAACTGGCCTACTAATTTTAGACACTTACCATCAAGCGGTAGGATGTTTCCTTGTTTAACATACATGAATTCGGTTTTGTCTGACTTCGCATAGATGCTAATGACTCTTTCAGCCCTCTCTGGTTTATGCATCAGTGATTCAACTCATGTAGGTATGCCTACTAGAAGCGCGAGATCATCCGTGTAGTCCGCTTATGTAATTGTGTGTGCGGTGTATCGCCTGCTTTTTGCCAACCAGAAGCACTATAAAATCTTATAAAAGTCCGAATAATATAAATAATACTAAAATCTTTTTTCTTCACATTTTTAGTATATTTTATCTTATGAATTAATTTCAGGTGAAAATGATCGACCTTAGTAAACTTTCTCGGAAAAATATTTTATTCATCAGCAAATTTAAATATTTGCATCATATGATGTTTACAAATTGACAGGTTTTCTTTTTATGTGGGCAAGGAAAGAAAATCTCTTTTTTCGATGAAAAATTCATTTTAGGCAGCAGAGAGAATATTTTTATTTTAATTTTATTTCATGCTTAAGCCAAAGGGATTGTAATGTTAAATTCGGTTATCGATGATATTCAATTCATCAGGGGGATAAAGTCCTAATCCTGCATAAAATAAAATCTAACGTGAATGCGTTTGCACCTGCATGTGTTAATATAAATATAAATATGAATATATATATATATATATATATATATATATATATATAGATAGATAGATAGATAGATAGATAGATAGAAATATATTCATATAGATACACACACACACACACATATATATATATATATATATATATATATATGTGTGTGTGTGTGTGTGTGTGTGTGTGTGTGTGTGTGTATGAGATATTTATTGAATATAACGTGAATTCGTTTGCACCTGAATATTATATATATATATATATATATATATATATATATATATATATATATATAAAAGATTAATTCCCAAACGGTTGGTTTTGTCTGCTATGGGGCATTCCAAACGTAAGGTGATAAACCACAGCATGGGGAGGAATAGCGGGAAATCTAATCAGTTAAAAATTTTTTTTCAAAATAAGAAATTCTATACTCTGTACAATTTGAACAAATAAGATATCAACATACAGCAGCATAAAGAATATGCGAAAAAAAAAACAGAACAATATGATTAAAATTATTTTTTTTTGTCATTTGGAAATTACTCATGTGGGAAAAACATTGTTCAGAGATCGCCATTTGAGAATAATCTGTTCCCATACCTACTATAAAACATCTCTGAAAATATAATAGGGAAAAATAACTTGATAACAATTTAATGTAGGAGAGTGATCAAAGAGAGCGCACAAAGAGACAAATGGGAACTAGAGTTTTGGAAAATACAACGTGGAATAAATACCACGTGCGGTACCCGGTCCTCATCAAGTCGCTAACTAGATGGGGTAACATAGTTTCGGCGGGTAAAAGCGGGACTGCAACACCTAGTACCACCAAGCAATCTTTTTGCCCAACGGACAGGGTATTTAATATATATATATATATATATATATATATATATATATATATATATATATATATATATAATAGAATAAATAGATGAATAAATAAATCACATCCATTCATCTTAACAGTTTAAAGTTGAATGTATTATTGAATGTTTTCTTAATGTATACTATGTTACTTTGATATGAGTTTTCGGAGCTAAAAGCAGTCAATCGGTTGATTTTGTGTTGTAAGCTATAATCTGATGTACGATTGGGCTTCACATACGTTTATATTAATAAGTTCTCAAAATACATGTAAATTTCCAACTGTTTGCACCAAGGAAAACTATCATTTATAAAAATATAAGCATACAAATATATTAAAGCACGTAATTCATTACATTTTTAGATTTTGTTAACAAAATACAGTGTTATTTTCATTATTTAAAAGAAACACTACGGTGTTTTTGGGGGATATATGATAGCATTTCACTTCATTTCAATGGCACAAATGAATGTGACATATGAGGAAGGAATTAAATTCCTAGCTTAGGATACATATATATATATATATATATATATATATATATATATATATATATATATATATATATATATATATATATATATTATTGCAAAAGGAAACTGTTTTTCATCGACTAGTTTTAATGTGACTCTGGTGAAGCGACACCAACAAAAAAATGTTCATTATTGCGGTCCAACGGACATTTCTGGATGATTCATTATTCATCCTAAGAAATAATGATTTAACCTGTATATAGTATTTTATAAAAAAAAACAATTCAGTTCGCTTTATTTGGTGTTCGCTAAAAGGGACTAAATACACACATCATTAAGCTTTAAGTTTTAAACGGATGCACAAAATACATTAACTAATATATCAGATGCAGTTTACCTCATTCCATATTTTTACCATATTTTTACCATATTTTTCTGATAATCGATTCAATGGAAATAAAAATTCAACATGAATTGAGAGTCATTAAAACCTACAGAGTTCATTTCACAAAGAATATTTTTTTAAATTAATTTTATGTTGACACAATGTGTAAATCGCGGGCACTTCACGTGGTGTAATGGTTAGCAAGCTAGATTTTTTGACTATGGTTATTGAGTTCGATTCTTATTGGGTACCCCATACTTATGGTCTTCTGTCACATCTAAGTCAAACTTAGTAATGAACTATGTGCAAATCGCATCTTTCAATTATTTTGCTAAATAACAACTAACAGTGTTATAGTTGGTTCGTTAGTTGGTGCTTAATGGCATATCAATAGTTATGGGTTACTTAATGCAAAATCTTTTCATAATTTCATGTGTATTAATAAATTGTTAGAAAATGTTTTCATTAACTTTCTATGTTAATAAATTGGTATTAATTATGTTCTATACCTTTAGGTGCATTTATAAATTCGTTAAAAATAATTTTCATTAACATAATGTGTGTGGCTGAGGGTAAACCACCAGGACTTATTAGATAAAAAAAAGTACTGGTGTTTGATATAAGAGCAATTTAAAAGGGGGTGTTGCATATCAAAGGACAACTTAGTACCCGTATCACAAACTGCATAGCCACAAGAATCATGTTCTCAAGCATTACGAGTCGCCACCCATGGTCCACAGGTGGCCCTACGAAGCGAGGGCGCTTACTCCGATGTGCTGGTGCTGTTGGCGTATTTTATCTCTTCCTTTATACCCGCATAGTGACAGCCTCCAAAACCAACCTAAAAAACATTTTATATCTTACGTTCGCCGAAATCCATATTGTCCTGCGCACGTTAACGTATTCCCTGCTTGTACAATCAATATGTTACGTAGCACCTTTTCTTTCACGGCACTAAATAGACATATGTAACGTAGTGGGTTTTTCACTGCGTATTCCAGTGCCTCAAAATGTACGCACTGTTAAATTCACACAAGTCGCTGGACGCTTTCAAGTCATGAAATACCGACATTTTTGGCTGAAAGGAAGATTTATGTGAAGCACATTCTTTTTTTCATATATGTACGAATAGTGTATCCTTTTTTCGAGTCTGGCATAATTTCGGAAAATCTAACTTCTAGTTCTAATTCAACAAAATTGTTTAGTGATTTTCAAGTATCTGACTATGAATAATTATTCATATTTGTTATGGTACTTTACACTTATATATACCAACGTTAAATAGCTGCACATTATAAAATATTTATTTAAGTAAAAATGGGTGTGTAGCATACTGGCGCACCCTACCCGGGAACACCATATTTGTGGCCTTGTGCCAGACACAGAGAAACCTTAATAGGATGTAGCATGATTCTCAGACCTTACGGGAGTGGGCAAGCAAGACGATAATGTAATTCTCATTATCACCTGTGAGTCGATTCGTTGCCAGAAAGTCTAGGGTTTTGCTATTAAAATTTACTTTAATCGGTTTGTCAGAAGAAAGATGGTTGACCCGTTGACCTCTTAATTGACACGTGCAATTTGGTAAAACAGTTAGAACATTCAAAAAGTTCCACGAGTCTAGAATGTTCCACACCCATTTCTATATAATGAGGGAACCTTAGATTTTAAAGACAGATGGGCTGGCAGAATTTGCCGAGACAGTCGGGACGGAACTTGCCGAGAGCAGTCGGGGTTGACAGTTTGGCCGGGTCAGTGAGGTCCTGGAATCGAGACTGGTGTCGCTGATGTGTGGAGCCTGATAATTGATGCTGACAGTAGGGGCGTTACTAAAAACTTAAGGAAATCGACTCTCTCTCTCTCTCTCTCTCTCTCTCTCTCTCTCTCTCTCTCTCTCCTCTCTCTCTCTCTCTCTCTCTCTCTCAATAACAGCATTAAGTGAATAAATTGATGAAAAGCACCTTATCGTCATCTCAGTTACTACGTGAAAGTAATACTACGAGATCTTTTATGAATGAGATCCCCCTGCCCAAAGATACCTCGTGGAGATAGAAAGTTAATTGACCGCAACGAAGAACCACTTATCTTGTAAGGTTATAACTTTCCCTGACCGTAAAAGAAAAGAGGAAGAAGGGTTCTTTCGTGGGCTTGAAGGCTGACTACTAGATTCCGTGAGTGCTGAAGTTTGCATGCCTTGTAAGCGTCCAGCGACCAGGGAATAACTTTTAATAGTGCACATACGGAGTGCACGGTGTAAAGACGCACAGGAAGCGCATTGTGCAGAAAGACCCAACTACGTTAAACGTTACGTATTTAGCATCGTGAAAAAGCCATTACATAACATATACGAATTAGTAACGTGACAAACCACGCCACGTTACAGGTGTAATTATTATTGTACTGCAACATCTGCGAATTTTGTATAATCTATACTGCGTGTTAATTTGGACTTCCTGGAGAATACGAATATACAAAAAATATTAACTGTAAGTTGAACGAATTGGGCATGATATATTAGAAATTCTACATATTCATACTTCCATTTTCAAACTAACAGATAATTTATTTCCATATCAGAAGCAAATGTTTATTCCCTGCTGAGTATGTTAATTCAATTTGAACCCAACAAAACTATTAATTTATTGGCAAAATCTCCCGTTTTAAAACTCTAATTATACACGAATGTATTAAATTATTAATACACATATTTGGCGACAAACCATTTTTCACAGGTAACATTACAATGCTCGGAGCGTGTGCAGTATAGTGAGGTTATGTCAAAATTTTTAGCAAGCCATCGATTCCTTTACAACTTGGGCTTTGCACCAAAATTCAATAAACCTATCATATGTAAACTGTGTTTGCATCTAAAAGTTGAAAAGCGTTAAAGAACACAACTCGGAGAATCCCGAAATCTTCTGCATAGACACAGAAAAAAAGAAATAATAGATTACGCCAAAGAATAACAAATGCGAATTTAGGCTAAAAAATGCGAATATGGAAATTTGTTTTTCTGTGTTAAGATATATAGAAAAGTTAAACAGAAACATACTAACTTTTTTTCAGTGTTTAAAAAAGAAATTCAGTTTATCTGATGAATCAGCAAAAACGTAACCTAGAAAGGTATCTGAAGTAAATTATAATTTCAGTTCTTTTTTATATTTGGAAATGTGTAGGAAAAAATGTGTCATGATTTTTGACAGCTAAGCAAAAACAAAGAAGAAGAAAGAACAGAAGAAGAAGAAGAAGAAGAAGAAGAAGAAGAAGAAGAGAAGAGAAGAAGAAGAAGAAGAAGAAGAACTGATTTAAGACAAGATACTGAAAGAAATCCTAGAAGTTAAAACAGACAAAACAGAAATAGATTAGACTAAGAGTTTAAGTAAAAAAAATAAAAATAAAGATACATAATGAAAAAGATGAGATAAAAATCATGGAAGCCGAACAGGGTGTGATACAATGTCGGAGCTGAGATGCTTACTTGATTCACAAAGGTGTCAGTTAGTTGAATTTTCAGAACGAGTCAGGAATCTGAAATCTGTTTTACAATGCCAGAGTCCATTTCCATTGGAAAGTATACACAAATAAAACTAGTTTAGCTTCTTTATACACCTTTTTAAAGAATTAGCATACATAGTAGATGTGTACTTAAGGGCTTTTTTTAATTAGTAGTATATAAACTAATAACAGATAAGAGGCAAAACATGTTTACTTAATATCTGAACATTTTAACTTCATAACATATACCTTAAACAAACTATATTAGATTATTCAGATTAAAGGTAGAATATTTCCCAAGCCATGTAGACTGATAATTAGTTGATAGTTTTTATCGGCATATAAACCCGTCTAGGTTTATATTATGCCTTCAGGTGGGTAATCGCCTGTATTGTTAATTGCTATTTACATTTCTTGTGTAGCAGTATCTTAAGTGGTTCTCTTTTGAAGACTGTCCAATCGTATATGAATAATTCTAAGACCTATCCATTTGACCCATATATTGGACCCCTAAGTTGTACTGGCACTGGCTCTGCGGGTAAGAGTGAACTTGTGTTTAATGTCAATGAAGGGGTACTTCACTTTCTCCAGAGTTCCAAAACTGGAGCCTCACCTCCAGATTTAGTTTAGTGTTATACACAGGGCAGCAATTCACACAGAGGAAGATTATGGAATCCCTTAATATGGAAGGGATAAAAATAGAATAATCTTGTAATCTGATGGCAATATCTGGGGTATAATTCTAATATTCTATTAAATGTTGTTCTAAATAACAGAAACCATATTCTTTTGATGTAAGAAAATCCATTCGGCCGTTTTAGCAATTTTCTATTAGCACACACACACACACACACACAACACACACACACACACACACAATATATATATATATATGGTATTTTAGGAAATATTATAAATGTTTAATAATATATCGCAACACCTCTGTACTTTGCCTCGGATTAATAAGTCGCTCTGTGAATGTGTGTATTTACTCACCCCCCCACACACAAACACACACACACACACACACACACATATATATATATATATATATATGTATATATCATGTCTTTAAGAGAAGAGTTGAAATGTATTCACACACACATATATAACATACTCATACTCATATATATATATATATATATATATATATATATATATGTGTGTGTGTGTGTGTGTGTGTTGTGTGTGTGTGTGTGTATTTGTGTGAATGTGCATGT
>CM042139.1:69218205-69223205 GCA_023376005.1 Doryteuthis pealeii
CTCTCTGAAGAAATTCGAGGAATTCTGATGTACGAACGCAATCATATCGTCTGTTATGTTGCTTTCTTCTAGGCACAGCCTCGTAGTCTCTATTGCAATTCTCCAGTTCATGCCTGATTGTTTTTACAATGTTCAGGAAACATTGCAATGCAACCATGATCTCCTTATTTTGATGACCGGCGCAGATCATCATGATACAAGTTATTCTCTTCCATGATTCAGGTGGGTTCCATTCATCAATTTTTCTGTCATTACGTATATGAATGAAGAAGGGTTCAAGCTTTTAAATGATGTGTAGTGTGCGTCAATACCTCCAACCTACGAAGAAAAATAACCAAATATAAATATGTCAAATTTATCCCGAACGCCCACTATATATATAATATATATATATATATATATATATATATATATATATATATATATATAAAACGGGGGAAATTCAATACATACGCTGGATTTAGCCTTGTAAGTTGAAAATATGAAGTTCTATTTGATTTGCCACAATTTATTTTTAGATGGAGTTAAAACTACTTTTGCGTGCCTGAAATAATCATTGCAATAAACCAAATTCAGACAATTGAAAATCTATATTAATGGAAGAATGAAAAATAAATCCATTTTGACTTTTTAACATATATATATATTTACCAACCCCTCCACACGAGCAGGATGCGACACATGGTCAATTTCTTAAGCGGAGTACAACAGGTTTTGAATTCAGCCAGATATTACAAAAATAATCCGGCAATACGAAAAAACAAAGGACAAAACTTGCAGACAGAAAATGGCTGCATTATTTAACAATATATATATATATATATATATATATATATATATATATATATACGAAAATTGGGAATATTGACTCGGATTGATAAGTTGAGGCTAAATACTGATATGATGTAGGCCAGTTACAGACTGTTCCTGTATATTTGTGTATACGCGTGTGAATTTATGAAAGTAAAAAATGCACCTATATAATAGTTTAAACTTGAGTATTTTCAACATTTTCCATTGTGTTCATTTTGCCCTGAACAAATGGACTGGTGTATATTATAAATCGAACGAGTAATCTCATTTCGCGCTGAAACAAACAAAATTAACGACATTTAGATTGCACTTACATCTATTACGGATACAATACTGTATATAGTTTATATC
Source organism: Doryteuthis pealeii (assembly GCA_023376005.1). Taxonomy (NCBI): domain Eukaryota; kingdom Metazoa; phylum Mollusca; class Cephalopoda; order Myopsida; family Loliginidae; genus Doryteuthis; species Doryteuthis pealeii. Next base: position 69,219,370 of record CM042139.1, read on the forward strand.
ATGCAAAGAAGCAAATACAGACGAAAGATATATTACATAGGAGCGTAAGGCGATATTACTTTGTCTCTTGTTACTCATGTCATGGGATAAAACTGTATGAATTATTTTATATTTTTATGGTCTTTTTTTTCATAGTTTCGTTTGAAGCATATTCCTGACATTCATTCAGATACAGCATTATTCACACATAAGGATACACATGTATGAAAATGAAAATTTAATGGTAAGAGCACTTATTATTCCATAATAACGATTTTGCATATCACAAGAAAAAAATACGATTACTGACGTTAGTTCTTCTTTCGAAATAGATAATAGACAAACGAAAACGATACGCACGCACGCACACACACACACACACACACACACACACACACACACACACACACACACACACACAACGCATGCACACCACCCACCCACACACACACACACACACACACACCCATACGCATATATATATATATATATATATATATATATATATATATATATATATATATATATATATATATATATATCGGACTAAATGTTACGATCACCTTTGGTTGTTTATAAAAAGGCTAATTTTGTATAGTTAGATGTATAAATATACCTATTGTCCATTTGCCAACCCTTAAATAAAATTACAGCATTTTTACAAGCATTATACATTCATTTGGATTAAGCTGTAGAATTATATTAACAAACTATTACCTTCTCTTAAATGTCGAGCAGAACATTACAACTATTTGCCTCCTATGCTTGTTAGAGATTCATTTCCATCTACATTGGTGTTCCATTGAAATTAAACGTCAGAAACTGTTAAAATGTTCAGAACTAAACAGATTGCTGTGTGATTCCATGTCAAATCATCCAGAAAAAAGTAAAATTTTCACGAAACACATCAATGTTTATGAAATTTTTTAAAGGTGCTGACTATGTTAACGTTAGACAATCCCCAGTGTCTTTTTTTAATTGGAAGCTGAAATTTGGAGATTGTCTAACTTTATCATGATTCACACTTGGATAAAATTTCAGAAAAATTGAAGGGGGGGGGGTAACATGCCCTGGATCATTTGACATGGAATTACCCTATTCTTGAAAAATGAAGAAAAGTGGATATTCTTTCTATAGAAAATTATTCCGAGCGTCAGACTGCTAAAAAATTAGATATATATTTAAAGAAACAAAACAAACATGTGGTCCGTTATTGCCTGCAGCAACATACACAAACCAGCGCAAATGTTGACAAAAATTATCTAGGAGATCCAGAGTAAGACTCCTTGCAGAGAATAGACACTTGATCATAGGTATAGGAGAGAAACAACACTCAAACTAACAAGACTCAAACTAACTTCTGAATTCTACACATCAACTATCTGTTAAAACTGTTAAAGAAAGGATTTATTTGTAAACTTTTTAGTTAAATTCTTGTTACTGAAATAAAGTGAAAGTAAAAAATATTTGTTTTAAATCTATTTCAAATTTTGCAAATATTTTCCATTTAAATAATAATTCAATTTTTGAAGTTAATTTAATAGTTTGTTTATTTAAATTGCCATTATTACAATGGAAAGGATTCAAATATTGAATCATTAGGAACAGTTTTTATTTATTTTATCAATATTGAATATCTAAAAAAAAAAAAAAGATATATAATACAGGGTTGTTCTTTATTCTATGTATTAACAATTCTGGGTATTGTGACGTAAGTAGTGACGTATGTCAGAAGGATGGAATGGGATCTTTTGTATGGCGAATTAGTACCACGCCTACGCTTTAAAGATGTATGCGGAATGAGGATATGTCACATTGACACAAAAAAAGAAAAATAATTTGAAAAGATTTCAATAGGCACAACAGATTATGGATTGTACTTTAGAAGATTGGAAAAGGGTGATATGGACTGATTTGAGCTTTATGGAAGAGTCTTTATCAGAGGAACACCTTCCGAACGAACGTATGAAAATTTCAGTGTGCCAAATGTTAAACATGGTGGTGTTGCTAGAAGGATATGTGGATGTTTTGGAATTGACATTGCTGGAGGCAATGTTCAAATTAAAGGTATCATGGAAGAAGAATGGTATCATCCAATACTGCAGAAACATGCTATTTTTTTCTTGCTTTGAACGATTCTTTTTTGAATATTTTTTTACAATGAGATAATGATCCAAACACAAATTGAAACTGTCTACAAATTATATAAAATCAAAGGAAGATAAAGGAATTTTGCAAATCCTGACTCGTTCCTTCAGTTTCCCAATCATTCAGCAAATGGATCGAAATTGATCGTAAATTCGAAGTGCACCACCTACTAATAAGTAAGAGTTGATTACACATCTATTCATTACTTTTGAATCGCTTCCACTAACAAGTTTTTACAAGTTATTAGAAATAGCAACAAGAATTTTTCCACAGTAAGAAATGATAGTGGTGGATTCTTTAGTTTAATTGAAATCATAACAAATTTTATAATCATTTTAATTTAAAATATTGTCTAATTGAATAAAAACAGAAATATATATATATATATATATATATATATATATATATATATATATGTATATATATATATATATTAATTGATATTGATAATATGGTGTGCTATGTTTATAAGTAAAGAGTGTTCAATATCATGGCCAGAACATGTATATTTGGTTTAGAGTAGTGTGGACATGAATTATACTGCGCATGGTTACTGACAATTTCTCATCTATTCGATTCTTAAACCTAACTTTATTGACGATGTTAATTCATGCATATATATATATATATATATATATATATATATATATATATATATATATAGAGAGAGAGAGAGAGAGAGAGAGAGAGACATGTAAGTGCGTGTCGCTGTGTATCTGTCTGTATTTTTTCTGTTTGTGTGTAAAGATGTGCGTGTGTGTGCGTATGCATAAATGTTTGTACCTATATGAATACACGTACATATATATATATATATATATATATATATATATATATATATATATATATCCAGATCCTGACCATTCGCCGAATCATAGAAGGGGTCCGTGCAAAGAATCTCGAGGCAACACTACTATTTGTAGACTTCTCCAAAGCATTTGAATCCATACACAGAGGAAAAATGGAGCAAATACTGCTAGCATATGGCCTACCCAAGGAAACAGTTAACGCCATAATGATGCTCTACCAAAATACAAAAGCAATGGTATGATCACCAGATGGCGACACAGACTTCTTTGACATTGTCGCCGGAGTCTTACAAGGGGATACACTAGCGCCATATATATTCATATTATGCCTAGAATACATACTCCGAACATCACTAGACCCCATAAAAGAAAAAGGCCTCACACTAAAAAAAGCAAGAAGCAGGCTATATCAAGCACATACTATTACGGACGCGGACTATGCAGATGACGTAGGACTACTCGCAAATACACCTGCACAGGCCGAATCCTTGCTACACAGCCTAGAAAAAGCAGCACGAAATGTCGGCCTATACGTAAACTCCGATTAAACTGAGTTCATGTCTTTCAAAAACAAAATCGACATCTCCACCATCGATGGCAAACTCCTAAACTCGGTAGAACAATTTAAGCAGTAACATCTCCTCCACAGAAAACGACGTTAATGCATGTATAGGAAATGCATGGGCCGCTATAAATAAATTATCGGTCATATGGAAATCCAATCTCACAGACATGTTAAAGAGACAGTTCTTCCAGGCGGTTGTCGTATCAGTGCTGCTATATGGCTGCACCACCTGGAGCCTAACTAAGCGACTAGAGAATAAACTAGATGGGAGCTGCACAAGAATACTGCGGGTGATCCTGAACAAGACGTGGAAACAACACCCTACGAGAAAACAG
>CM042139.1:69225705-69238205 GCA_023376005.1 Doryteuthis pealeii
GTGTCCAGAGTATGACATTAAACTGCATATAATGGTGAGCGTTTGGGAGTGTAGGATACCTCTTCATTGCCATTGATTCCAGACCCACTCTGACCCGGAGTGGTAGTACCTGTTAGGGACCCATCCATGGATTATATAGTTTTTTTTTAAACTTAGTTAAGACGTGTTTAAAAAACGAGTAAAAAAATAATTCCCAACAAGAATGACTCAAACAAACGTATTCGACATAAAATAACCCAACGGTTAACATGCCGTAAAATACCACCAACCAACAAACAAATTTTATTCGCTTCCTCCCATTATACGGCCTTATGTATACAACAAATACCTATATCAAAGTAGGAAGTGCTTGGTATAGTAGGAAGTGCGTGGTGTAATGGTTAAAGTCATAGGAAATGGACTCGTCGCTCCGAGTTCAAATCCTGGACATGGTAAATTGCATTTCACTTAGCGCTAATACCCTTGGAAAAGGTATACATTCTACTCTCCCTCCATCTATGGATAAATAGTATGGAAGACTTGGCTCTTTAACCTTGGTTAGGCAACCGGTCTAGGAGAAGGTAAACTCTGAATTCAAAACCCGTTAAACTCCGCTAGAAAATTAGACCATTGTTCACAATCATGTTAGTGCGGAGGTTAGGTCACAGAAAATGAGTGGACTTCAAGCATTATGATTTATTCAATTTCTTATTTATCAATTCTTTTTAATTCTAAGTCTTAGATTTCAAACTAAAGTGATTTATCTATCTCCAATTATTTATCGTCAACATCAGACATTAAATAAATAAAATCTTCTCTGAGTAGATGACAAATGTTTAATCATTTATCTTATAAAAATTTAAAGGTATTACTAGATATTTCCAAAAGATAAGATTATATAATCTAATCGCCTTTGGTGTAATAGTTATTATTATTTTGATATCTTAGCATCTTCTGGGTGATGTTATCGCAAGTTTTATTAACTAGTAATACTATATATATCATTGCCATAATATATATTAAATTAGTGTCAGGACTGTAGATTTATATCAGTATTAATTATCTTATTTCATACAAAAACAACATTATTGAAGTAAGATACTATAAACTTAATAGATAGTGTTTATTTTTATATGGACTTTGGTAAGTTCCCAGAACAATAATTTCTCAGAATGAATGTGGAAAAATGAGATAAAAAAGTGGGTGTTTTGAATATTAAAAGTTACGACTTCAATCTTTGAAAATTAATCTATTTAACTTACTCTCTCTTCTCTCATTGAACGTTTTCAGGTCTCAACTCGTCATCTGTTCACTCTCATCATGTTAACTCGTCTTAACTTTACACTCGAGGGGGCCTTATATAATTTGTTCCTATTTTTCTTCTTCTCACCTTTTACATTAAATTTCGACTCTGAAAAAGATTAGCGTTATGCTGTAAGCCGCGTCGTTCACTCTTCGTCTCTAATTTTTCCTTACTCTCTTTTCTTTCTTTTCTTTCTTATGTATAGATTTTTCTGTGTTAGCATTCTCCTTTTCAATCCCGTTCTTTCTTAGTCTATATTAAAGGCTCGAATCCTCGTTATTTAGCTGAATTGTAAGCATCATAATCAGGAGATTCGGTGTGGATGAAGCAAGATTCCAGGTAAATTCAGGATTTAGATGTTTACTTTATCTTGGATGTTTTGAACCGGATTTAATTTTTAACCAGAGGGTGTTGTCAAGATGAGAAACGGTCAGAAGTTACTGTGGAAGAAAGATGATGTAATATATATGATAACTTTAAAGTATTAGTCACCAGGGGTGCGTAATATTCACGTATCAGAAGAGACAGCGAGGGAGGTCCTATTCCCTTACTTCACTGAGCTCGGTGAGACGCAAGCAGATCTTTTTTGGAGTCTGTCGCTGTAGCGCAATTAGCTCCTCCTTTTACGCACTCCAGATTCCCTCTTGCCTACTCATAATCTACCACCCCAAGTTAGAGTCATGATCTGTAATTTTAAATTGCTGATGGAAGGTGTACTCTACATATACCATAGCATACCAGAATTGAGTCTTCACGCATCAGATAGTTTAAATCATACATAGTGTACAATAAAGTCATTGACACAACCTTCCTTCGGGGAGTACAAGGGGTTGGCTTGGTTGTCCATAATTAGGGACAGACAAATTATCATTTCTTCCTGGCCTTGCGTGAAGACATGTCGCATTGTGTTTCGAGAGATCCTACTAACCGCTCGTATTACCGATCGCTAAATCTTTTTTTAAAATTATACAATGGATTTTTATTTATCTATTGTGAGAGCAGTATCCATACAGTGAAGATCAATCTGTGAATTCAATAGTCCGAACGATAACTGATGCAAACGCGGTCCTTAATGTATAGTAACCATACTTCATATTACAATATATTCTCCAAATTATATCTTCTTAACGATATAACATTTTAAAACCTCCTCTCATATATACTGATAAAATAGCGATAATTATGACAAAAAGGGACATTAGATGTACTGATCACTTCTGCAATAGACTTAAGCACATAGTATTAACACATTTTAGATCGTGATTATGCTCCAACGAAATTAACAAATAAAATATGATTTTCATCGTACACATGAATGTTGTATTATATGGTCTGTATGTGGAATATATGTAAATTAATCCTAATAGATGATTTACTATATATGAATAAATATCGATCGCATTAGATGAGATCGGATATTGAATATACAGAGCAGTTGCCCATCTCGATTAAATACCACCTGCATTCGGTAGCAAACTTGAAGAACATTTTAGTTCTTAAAGAGCTAAATATATTTTAAAAGAAAGCCGGTCATTTTCTTTTTAAGTAGCACGTTTTGGATTTCAGATTCTTTTTCATCGCCTATTTCGTGCTAAAAAGACGCATCGTTAATAGATATTAATTTGGGGAACATTTGTGTGAGTTGGTGACACAAGGCCAATAGAGGTATATCATTCAACGTTATTAAAGATCCACTGGAGAATTGGTTTTAGTATTCATTGTTTAATGGCATATACAACCTCCGAGGCATAATGCCAGAGTGTATAGTAAAAAAGTATGGAGAGGATTAATCTGTAAATCTCTCATGATCACATCATAAGGAATGGACTCAGTGTACGAGGACAGTTTGTAAGATTTCGATAAGTAAGGATAATCCACCCATGATTCACTTCATTATATACTTACCCTACGTATTCTTCCTGTCCGCGGCTAATGGATAAATAGATTAGGGAGATGCATGGCTTCCCTTAACATATACTATTATATATAAATATATATTAATATTATAACCATATATATACGATCTATATATCTTTTCATATATATATATATTATTAATATATATTGAACGTCAATTTTTTAGACAGAGACAATATCACTAATTATATATATATATAAATAATATATTATAAAATATAATATTGATATATATATATATATCGAATAAGATAGATATATAGTTTAATATATAAATTATATATTAGACCATTATTGTATTATAATAGTTTCAATATAAATAAGTAGAAATTACAATATTTATCTGCAATCCACAAATATTTTTTAATAATAAAAAATAGTATTTAATGTATATTTTCAATATATATATGTAGTAAATAAATAATATATATAATAGTTGTTATTTTACTCTATTCTTAATATACCGTGAGAAAACGCTTCTTCCGAGTTAAAATCTTTTCAATGAAACACTCGATCAAGAAAGCTGTAACAATTATATATGATATTATACTATATACTATATATATAATAGTATATTATATTATATTCTTTATTATATATATATACTTATTATAATGTGGTTGTGTGCTGTCTGTAACCGAAGATATAATTAGCATACTAATACAAAAAGTCACAATTCAGCGTTTGTTGGTTATCTCCTAACATCGAATTTTATATACTATATACTCTTTGTTATTTTCTGATTAGTCTCTATATTTAGAACCATTGAAAATTATTTATTAATGTATGGTTAGATATTGTTTCTCAGACATTATATTACTTTACGTCACTGTCTGACCATATCTATACAACTATCCTTTAATAACTATGCTATGTATTCGTATTAAATATAACAACAAAAAAATTAAGAGGCTTTAACTAGATTATTTATTTATAGACCTGAAGGCTAATTCATTTAGATTATGTATTAACACTAATAGATTAAAATAAAATTGATCTTTTAAATTCAAAATATTATGTTCTTAGTATATTGATTTCTCTTATTTTGCATGTTTTATGGTTATTTGAATTACGCCAAAAAAATCATCATTCAAATAGAATCTTTAAAATAAATTCGCCCTTTAACTGATAGAAAAATCATTAACATGTAGATATTAATATTGTTTTATCATGGCTTTGCTTCAATACTTTAACAAACAGTTTAAATAAGGAAACTATTTAACCAATTGAAATAGAACCTGACGAATACAGTGAGAAAAAATCAGAGACTCGGAAAGAGTAAAGTGCTTCTAATATTAATGTTGTTCATAATTCATATTTCAATGTCCATACCCCACTCTTGTTCAATAACCTCTATTTTTCTCAGATAACCCTCCTTTTATAGTTATAGTTTATCACTTTATGAGCCTTTCTTATGATTATAGTAATCATAATCTATTATTATTTAGTGATATAATTAATATTTACAACCTAATAAAGTAGCTACTTGTTGCCATCTCCTGGAGGGGTCAATCTACTGGCTGTATGCATTGATTTTAATTACTACTAAGAGGGGGCTAATCCTTAATAATACATTAATGGTATTATGGCCGCCTGTGATGAAGATTTCCAAAATTCATTTTTTTATAATAAGGGACGTCCTTTCTCATCCTGCGGAATCTACTTAGTGCGCTACCTTCGTAAACAAAAAGAAACAAGGGTCATCAGCTTTGAAACTATTCGATTTTCAAAAAATCCCATTTAAAATTGATCATATTTTAACTTTTAAGTTCCAAACAATAGCTAGACTTATGGTTACGTATTTTTAATATTTGAAAAAAAGATTATTTGATTTGCACAGTGGGTCTATTTTATAATTTTTTTCTCTAATTTGTTATGTCATTATACGTACGACTCACGAGTTAAATACCTAACGATGGTATTCAGTTGTAGATGGTTGTTGCCTTATTGTGGTTGTTACTGTGAAGGTATGGACATTTATCGGATGGTTGTCGTAACATATCGAGTTAATTTTACCACCATTCTTGAATTTGGAGAGAGGAAATGTCATTGTACTTAATTTCTTTCGTAAGCCAACACTGAAAAAGAGAAGCCATGCAATTAACGTTTTTTGCAAGAGGATATATCGGGGGCTCAGTTGGCTAATGGAATAGTAATGTTCTTATGACTCCTACTTATCTCACTTATTAATTTTATATTACTTAATTATACTGTAGTTAGTGATTTAGTGAGGTTAAATGCTTTATATAGTATATTTTAACATTTTTTTATATAGATTTGTTCCTAGATTTTAAATAAGATAACCATATTCCCTCCTCACCTAATGCTCTATAATGTCAGTCCATGATATCCCAACTAATACCATATGGGTATTATAAGGAAGACACATATATTAAGAGCTCTGTTATTGCCGTTTATCACTGATGTCATGAGTATAGAAATCAACAATACACGCACATCCTTACATGTTAAATTACACGAAAAATCAATTGAATCACACGCGCGCAATACTATGGGGTAAAATGTTATTGTAAGTAGTTATAAAATGCAGAATATCTTGTATACCCTTACTTATATATCTAGTATATTATATCACTACTATAGTGATATACTGAGCAGTGGTTTTTCTCGCCGAGTGGTGCGAGTAGAGTTAGGATCATAGTGTGGATCACATAATATGTGCAATTTGGATTTCCTCAAGGTCTCCTGGTTATATCTTCCATATAAGTAGTCATGAGATGTCCTATGTGAGATATGATTTGTATAGAGGAGTATGCTTTGATATTTAGTAGAGTAAGTAGAGAGTCTCAGAGTGGCATAGACAGGCATAGCTCGGGTGTGATGCAGTAGTACGGGCAAGAGATGCTAGATTTTGGTCACGCGCATAGGCTGTAGTTGGTGGCGCCGAAGAAATTATAAACCCTATTTTTTAGGAGTCGTTGGGGTGGGGGATATATTTTGTTGGTGTACATATCCTAATGTATTGTTGTTTTTCGATGTGTTTCCGGTTTATTTCAACGTTATTGAAGAAAGGTTCAAATTGTATGTGCGGTTTTTTCGAAATGTAGATATAGGAAATGAGATTACGATTCTGTTAAATGCGCACCAATTGCATGGGAGTATTCCCAATGTCGAGGTGTAAAGAAGCCCGTCCTAAATCTGGGATAACATTGTTTTACTCCAGATATTCGTATGCTATGAATTCCGAATGCCTCATTCATATCTTATTTGGGTTTAGTAATCAGGTGTATGTGTGTGAATTGAATGTAGTATGTTTGAATCTACTAGTGTGTGAGATAGAATATTATAATATATTATATAATTATAATATAATATATAATAATTAACAGGTGTGGTGGTTGGTGGTATAGTGGGATTGTGTGTTTATGCGGTGTGTTTCTGTTCTGATTTGGGCGAGTCTCCTGGGTATGTGGTCGTAGATGCGCATTGGCTTAGTCTAGGGACTAACAATTGGGTGTTTCACACCAAATAGTAGCTATGTTGGATTCAATTGTTGCATGGGAAGGTAAGTAGTACATGATCGGGGCAGTGTACAGGGAAAGACAGGCTGTATGCCGTATGGGTGTACTAAGGAGGCCGTTTGGTGACGTGTGGAGGGAGAACTGGATGTGATGGTCTTTAATTGTCGTGGGATAGGGCTTAGTTTTGTTGTTTAAATATAATATCTACGATTTTTCCCTAAGCACACGTTGTATTATGAGTATTGATCGTAAAAGTTTGGTTGTGCTTTTGTATCGTATGGTAGGTACAGGGAATTCGTAGAGGTATCAGGTGAGAACTGGTTTTTATAGGGGGTAAGAGTAAGGGCAGGGGTGGTGGGTGTTTTTTGATTGCTTTGTTTGGTTGAGAGTTACTATTATCTGTCCGCGCCTTGGAGGGAGGTTGGACAGTTTGAGACACGAAAGAAAATGGGTGATTATGGTATTTTAACAAGCCTCGATGAGGGGAGTCGTCTATTGTAAATTTGGAATAATTTTCATCTGTACTAAGTAGGGGTTGAGAAGTACGATATAACGTAATCGCCATTAAGGTAGAGAGCATGATATATATGGCCCGACTTTGGCTCTTGTTTGTGTGTCCCTCCTCGAACTGAGAAAAAGTGAATATATAGATCAAAGTTTCTATCCGTCGGTGGATTTCGGAGATTTTGAGGATTAGTTTGTGTTGACGATAAGTAATTAAGTATTGATGTCCAGTGAACCCGATAAGGTATTATTAGATTCTTCTCTCACAAAGGTGGATTTATGGTAGGTTCTACGTGTAGATTGTATGGCGAATCCTCGTATCTATTGTGTCTTAGTGAAGGAGCGATACTGAGCATATGTCAATCAATCATAGTATTGAAAAATGTGGCAGATTGCTTCTGGTATATTTCTAATATTCTCCCGAAGGGCACCTGATTCATAAAAAAAGACGAATGGTACATGGATGGATTATCAGCAACAGGCTAAAAGCACAGAAAGACGCAAGACATTAGTCCTGCGGGCATATGCGCCCATATACGACAGGATTGCTCAGCGTTTTTGGTTCGGTCGATAGTGGCTTAGTTCATAGCTTGTAATATATTATTAGAAGTCTCTCGTTAGGTTTCGTGAACTAGTAGTTTGGACGTATTTCTCGTCATTCTGGAGAATATGACTGTAGTCAGCATGCAGCTGTCTTCTTCAATTATATATATAAGTGGGCTCGGAGGATGTGTGAGTTCGAGACGAGTTTTTAGAGCATTTACTTCACATGGAAGCGTGCTTATAATCATTAGATTAGCTAACTCAGGGCAGCCCACTACACATCGAGACCAGACAGTCTTCACCTGCTGCTGCTAAATGAGTTTTTGACTAGTCTTTGATCTTGGTTAAGGAGACCTTTCGGCACGCAATTGATTTTTAATACGGAGCAGGGGCATAAGATTAGTACCTAATGTAGGGGGAGTAGTATAACTATTTGCCGGCCACCAACTACCAAGACTGACGGCGCGCTTCTCGTATGAGTAGCTGCTATATAACCTCTCAATTGCTAGGGAGAATGATAGGAGTCGGTGAAGAAAAAAATATTCTTTTATGTATTCTCTGGGAGACCGGGACCCGCTCTAGTCGTGAGGAATTGTGGATGACTGGTTTTCTATTTAAGGGGATCATATTGTTCACGTGTTATATGTTCTTTTGCCGTATTTTTCTTTATCTATTCTTTGAGGACCTCAAAGTAAGTTCCTGGATAGAGACATGCTTTGTGCTATGGTGATTTCAGCTCCCGGTGGGTAATGGTGTAATCACGAATTGAATAATCGTCGGCCTAATTGTACTCATTTGCTGGATTTATTTGACTATGTATCTCTGATTCTCCACGCTATGATAACTCCACGGCAACACCGCTTTATTAGTAATGGCGAGAGGACGAACTCATGATGATATCAGGGTTCTGGCTAGTCCTGCTCATGGGCCTGATAAATGTCTCTTCGGTAGTGTTTTTTCTTCATCAGCTCTGCCGAGATGATACATTCGGCATAGATACTGATTGCCCGCGTCTATTATGGACGCACAACCTGAGAATAAACGATATGAAGAAGTCAGAAAGTCTTCAGCTAACTACTTCTGTAGTAACAGTCTTACGGAATGAGACGCAGAGCTCCCGCTGGCTTGGGGTTTTGGAACGTGATCTACGCCGGGGCCGAACTTAGACCTCAGAGCCTCTACATTTCGGTTCCGTTTGAAAAGTAGATCGTTCAAGTTACAGGACCATTCGGCTCCCCGCCGTTTGATGAGTTTCCATGAGCTATCAGATATTAGTCGGGGGTTCGTTGGTGTGGTGGTGTTAAATTACTTTGTTATTTGAGTGATTTTAAGGTGAAATTGTGAGTGTAGGGTGGGTGCTTGTAGAGCTTCAGGTCAAGTGAGTTTGCTTTATGGAAGAGTGCCATGGATTGGTGTTGAAGAAGTATTTTGTAGGCAACGAGATATTTATGTATGTGCATCGGGAAGATGTGATGTGTCCGTTGGTAGAATTTCATCGTGCTTTTTGGTATCACCTTCTCGTCTATGCAGTCTTGTAATAGGTACTTCTGTTTTTATGTGAGTGAGCTGCAATGAGGGGAGTTTTGTATGTGCGCAATGTGTTGTTAAGCGTGTTTTTGTCCATTCCCGACAGTATGAGGATAGGAGAATTTGAATAAATCCGACTAACACATATCCACAATCTGACCTTATCACTTTACCACTTGGTCAAATTCCTTCTCTAGATCAATCCACTAACCCTAGAAAAAAAAACCTACCCAACAGTGAATCCCCCTCACCCATTCACCTTCTTCACTATAAAAGCAATTGTATGTGTACCAATGTTTCAAATAAAGGCTGAAGATGTTTTTACCCAAAGTCAAACGAAATATTCCACTACATCTACTGCTTGTTTGTGCTGTTTTTGTCCACATTTTTTCCTCTATTCTTAACACACACACACACACACACACACACACACACATACACACACACACACACACACATGTATATATATATATATATAATATATATATATATATATATTATATAATATATACATATATACCTCTGAAGAACATGGAGTTGTCAGTTGACATCAAATTGAACTCAACAATAGTGAACTTTAAAGACGTTACGTTCAATCTTATTACATTTTACGTACATTTGAACCTTTTATGATACCAAACACAAACACAATATATGTTAACCCTGGGTTTACCGACCCACCCTCGACAATGTTCTCGCTAGCGTTACCGATATTTATAATAAAGCACTATATAATAGGACACTAAATAGGAAAAACAGAAACAGAAGGATTATGTGATATTAATCACCACTGAACATGCTGGTGATAACACAAAAAGGTAAGATATTCTGAAATTTACTCATAAACATTTCCCAGTTAATCATATTCTACACAATTCTTTTTTTAAATAAGAACAGCTTAAAGATTTCTTTCTCCTGTATTGATAATATAGAAACGATAATTAAGAATATAACACCAAGATAATAAACAATCATACAAAGCATAGAAATAAGGAAAGGGATAGACAGAACATCTTCAACGGCCGAAACCCTAATATGTGCTTCATAAAAGGAAAATTTTTGATTCAAGGTGTAATTTACCTTGAATCGATAACGTCTACACAGAAACCAGACCTTACTACATTTTACGGGCGTCGTACAAAATTAGAAAATAAAACTTGGCAAATCATAAATACTATTTTTCAAATATTAAACTAAAATATGTAACCACCATAGTTAGCTATGTTTGGAACTTAAAAAGTTAAAATATGATAACAATTATTAAATGGGATTTTTTTAATCGAATGTTTGCAAAGCTTGAGTGACCCTTGTTTCTTTTGTTTACAAGAAAGGTTAGCGATAATTAGATTCCCAGATGAGAAAACGTCTTTAATAACAAAAAATGAATTTCTAGGAAATCTTCATCCCAGGGCCATAATACATTAATGTATTATTAAGATTAGCCCCCTCTCTTAGTAAGTAATAAATCATCGACTACAGCAAGTAGAATTACCAAAAGACAAACTCTAGTGTTTAAATAAACAAATAATAGTATACACAAAAGATTTTAAACAAAGAGTTGAAGTAGAGGTATAATATGACAGATAGAATTACAAATTACTTTTGCCTGAAGGTAGAAGATATGTAAATTTACAGACAACAACTTTTGACTTCAAAGAAAAATGACTAGAATTGGAAACTATAGTATATAAAATATAATTAAAAGACAGAAAGAGTAATGAAAATAATTCGAAACCAGACTAATTCCCATGCTGAAAAGTATATATAAAATGTAGCAACCCTAATTTTATTAGTTCTCCTTAAGAAGGTGTACCTTGAGTACCGAAATTATAGTAGAGAGAAAACAACTTTTTTCTACAACTATATATATATATATATATATATATATATATATATATTATATATATATATATATATATATATGAAGATAGGATCGATGGGTATAGAATCCGACAATATGAGGTAGATAAAAGGAAAAGTCATTTCAAAACCTTGATTTGTTTTGAGTTGTTTCATTCTTGCCCACTTTTCCTTTTATCTACTCTTATATATATATATATATATATATATATATATATATAATATATATATATATATATATATATTTGGAGGATATGTGCTTAATTGAAGTCATACCTAATTATAAAAATTAATTAGTTAATAATTAATGAATTTTAGGCGGGCATATATGTTCAAATGTAAGGCTAAACAAATCGAGAAAATGTCAATCCCTGAATGAACATTTCGACCTATTAGGTCTCATCAGCAAGGTTATAGACATGGGAGACTGCTCCGTGTGTGACTCGAAACCTCAAGAACAGTTTCCCATGTCTACAACCTTGCTGATGAGACCTAATAGGTCAAAATGTACACTCAGGGATTGACATTTTCTCGATTTGTTTAGCCTTACATTTGAACATATACGCTCGCCTAAAATTCAATAATTATTAACTAATTAATTTTCAAAATTAGGTATGACTTCAATTAAGCACATATCCTCCAGAAATTGTCGGCTCAAAGTCATATAAAAATAAACACATTTGTTTGTTTACCTCATATGTTTATATACATATATATATATATATATATATATATGATATAGATCAAATAAAAAATATAAAACAATACAAACATTAGTTAATTTCCTTTTGAATAAATATTCTATTATTTAGAATGTAACATTGTACATGCAACATTTATATTTTTTGGGAGTATTGATAGATAAATCTTAGTTTGGAAATACTAAAAATAAAAAAGTAATATTGCCGCACCTCTGTGGCTTATTTCTCTTTTCTTCAATTTATGCCTAAGGTCGATAAAAGCCTTATTTTTAAAAAAAGACTGTGATGGTTGGAAATGGCGGAAGCGCCAAGAAGAATCTTATAACATGATCAGTAATATCACAGTATTTCAATTTAACACAATTACATTGAGAAAACCCTCAATACATAACGGTTATCCCCCAAAGGAAATGAACACGGCAATCCGATTTCAATTCCTGAATGATGCTGTTTCTATTCAAGATATCGTGAATACTCTTGGGAAAGGTAAGGCATCCCATCGTCGTGTAAGGGTTAGCAAAATATTCACGCAGATCCATTTCTACTGAAAAGAGAGTTCAGTCCTCGTTGGATGCCCCATACTTGCGACATGGTTTCTCATCATACCATTTGCCAACGGGTTGGGTAGACAACTTCTACGTAGCTTCTGAACTAAATCCAAATATAGCTGAAGCCATATGATTT
>CM042139.1:69240705-69324537 GCA_023376005.1 Doryteuthis pealeii
TGAGAGATGGAGTGTATACATTGGGTTATAGCGTAGAAATCAAGTTCTAGATTAGTTTATATTTTAGAAGAACTATATATTTCAATACTTAAGTGCAAATCAAATTTTCATATTAATTTCAGAAAAAAAAAATCCCGCTCGTTGATTACATGGTAATATGATACTATGTATCCATTTAATTATTTGGATTTTAAATTATTTCGTCAATTTTTTTATTAATAATATAATGAATCCTAGATTCACCAGGAAATCATTGCTGCAGAAAAAGGTATCTCATGAACTCATTATCAACCTGATGGTAAGCCAAAATACTGCGTCATTTAATGCATATCGAATTCACAGCTTTTAACGTCACACCCACACTCATGTACACATGCACATGATACACGGATTGAAGATATCCAGATCGTTGGTATCTATATTACTCTTTCTTCTTACAAAATATAATTATTATTTTTTGGAATTGAATTTTACAAAAGAATCTATGAATTCTAATTAACAATATTAAAACATGTTAATGTATATAAAGAAACAGAAATGTGAGGCATACGTATGTATTTCCTCACTTTAATGGAATTCACCTATCCAGATCTGGTGTAAGTAATTAATTAAGTCATAGATCATTTACCTAAAGTTCATTCATGTGCAATATTGCATTGAAGATATTCACGAATGCTCTGCATTTATATCTGCTAGACTTATAGAGACGAATTTCAATGGGATTTTAGCTATAATTCCTGCAAATACGGGATATAGAAGGGTGATCCACAAAAGTAAGGTCTCCAATGCTCTGGGGACACCAGGAAACTGTTCTGGCGGTTATTGGCAACACTGTTTTGTTTGTTGTGCATGAGCCTGCGACTGGACATGGAGACACCTCGATGCCACTCCCAATCTTTGCTTGGAAGTCGTTTCAGATCGAGCTCCCGATTGATGCTACCGCCTAGAGTGAATTTCAGGCGATTTTTATGTTTTTTAAACGCAAATAATTGAAATTCATCGCCAATTAACCGACGTGTATGTCGGGTCGTGCAGGGATTTTAGAAACTTCCGCAAGTGGTGTATGAAAATGTCACTTTTGGCAGCTGAATAAAACTGAAAAGTGTTTGGTGATTCCCTTCTCCTAGACTAATTGCCTATGACTAAAGCATCCACTCTGCCCTATTATTTACCCATAGTGGGGAACGGAGAAGATATGGATGCATGATTTTCCCAACAGCATTTTCACCAAGTGTGACACACACAGCCTAATCGTGGATTTGAACTCGGGTTGCCGATACTATATCCTGCTTGGATAAACATTACGCGATGTATATAGCTATGTATATAGCGTAATGTTTATATATATACATATACTAGAAAATACGTGACCCGTTGGGTCACCCATTATGCTCGGTTTAAATTGTTGGAAAAAATCACATGATAATATTATTTCACTAATTTAAAGTTTTTCCAAACTGTCCAAATAAGTTATTTAAACTGGAGTAAACATTTTCAAATGACCAAAGGAAGAACAAGAGAAGGGTCACTTGGTTAGTTAATTTGTAATTAAAGGTAAGTAGGATTCTAATCATAGATATCCATGACAATCTCTAGCCAACTCTACCCTATCAATCATTGTTCTCAGGAGGTCCTCTTCACAGCATCCAATATCTGCACAGAGTTGGTCAATGTACATCTTTGCTCAACGGTCCACACTGGGGTGCCTGTCTACTGGTTTCCATACAAAAACATCATGAGTTTGTCCTTGATTCTCCAGCAGTGTCCAGCATTTTACTCAGATTGTGTGTGTGATAAGTGGCAAGTGGCCATACAGCTGCTTTCTCATGGGGGGTTGCTTCCACAACTTTTTTGAAATTACATATTGCATTCTTGTGCAGTTCCCATGTAGCTTATTCTCTAGGTGCTATGTTAGTGTCCAAGTGGTACAGTTGTACATTAGCAATGATACAGCTATGGTTGTGAAGAATTGTTGCTTTAACTTGTCAATGAGATCAGATTTCTATATGACTGATAGTCCATGGAAGACCATGCCTTTCACTATGCATTGATTAACATGGCTTTCTTTAGATAAGATATTACTACCTAGGTACGTTAATTGTAACACCAATTTCCAGGGTTTATCATCGAACAGGGAGATGCCTCCTTAATTTTAAAAACACATGAACTTGGTTTTATCGGAGTTCACATAGAGGGTGATGTTCCATGCTGCATTCGGTGCAGAATATTGCCTGCTTCTTGCCTTTTAAAAAAAATTATTTATAACATTTAATGTTGTTTACTTATGTAGTCTAGGCATATTTTAAATATATATGGTGCTAACATATCTCCAAGAAAATATATTTAGTATTGTAAAATAATGGGTGCAAGAAAAATAAAACATTTATTGCAAAAACACAGACATAAAATGAGGGTTCAATTTATTTTATTGTAGGAATTTATGAGGAAATTGTTCTTCTTTACCCAGGTAGGAAGTTCATAAATAGCACGGTTCGAATTTTCAGAAGGCATCATGTAGCGTTTTTTAGGGCAAGGGGCCAGAACGCATTAATGCGATATGCACCAATATGTTTCGCGCGTTGATCCCCCGTACCAAGATTTTTTTATTTTTTTATTTTTTTTTTTATTTGTACATAAATAAATTTTACATTTTTCGAAAGACAATTTAATGATGAAACATATGTAAAAAAAGATAATTCACTAATGAATCGGTTTGGGAAATAGGGCATCTTAAACATTGAAACTTAAATCTCGTAAATAAGAAAAAATATGTATCTTTTTCTTTTTTGTTGTTGTTTTTTAATTGTTAGATTATTTTCAAAAGAATTGTATATTAAAGTTCCTATTGTCTACATTTTTATTTTATTTTTCATGGATTTTTAAAAATTTATAAGATGTAAAATAAATACTTTTCTTTAATGTACAGCAAAATCGTATTTATTTAATCAAAGAAAATATTGTATAAAAAATATTTTGCTTGTGTTCTGGCTCCATAAGTTAATAGGTTCGAATCCGTGACGCATGTATATTTATACTCTGTAAAAGAAAACTCAAACAGTGTTTGATGAAATTTATCATTTTATTTGGAAACAAATAATTCTCCCGTTTATATCCAGAAAGCAGATATTACCGTTCAGTTAAAATTTTATTATAAATAATTTCTAATATTGTAATTCTGATTTTCCCAACTTTCTTTTTCAATGATATTAAGAGTTAAATCGTGAGGCATTTACCTATTCTTCTAGTAAATAAATTATGTCGTAGCAGACAATTTAATTCTAAACAACTTATTTTCTAATAAACTCTTGATTTATTTTGTATCAAAAACTGTAGGAAACATAATAATTTTTTTATAAGTATATATTAACATTACCGACAAAAACTTAGTTACAATAAAAAGACATTGGTTTGTTTGTGTGTGTGTATTATTTATCTCATACATTTTTAATCTCAAAACAATCTTAAATCGGTTCAACTTGCAAATCGTCGTCAAAATTAAAACGGAAACTTATTTGGGGATATATGACAGTTGTGAATTAACTTTTTTTGCGAATTCTGTTACGGTTTAGGGGTTAAGGTAACTAAGTTTTTGTCCGTAATGTTAATATATACTTCTTATAAAAAATTTGCGAAGTTTAACCCACGAACAAAGACAATTTATCTACTTACCAAATAAGTTGATTGATTCACTAATTTAAGATAGATAAATTACCAAAAATCAAAGAGTTAGTCAGCAATGTATTCTTTTAGTTTGTTTTAGTTTGTTTTTGTTAAACGATGGGGGGAGTCAACGTTTGCTCATTTGAATAAGATCCCATCACATTTAAATATATAACTACTTTTTTTTTTACCCAACATGAAATATTTTAAAGTTTAATAATCATGTTAAATTTGACTCTATGAATTAATAATTAAAGTAATTAAAAAAAAATTATTTTAAAGTCTGATTTACGCCACTTTATTAAAAAAAAATCTCTTTAGCCTGGAGAAATGAAAGGGGGGTGAATCTACGTACGTAGGTACTTGGGTGTGGGCGTCAGTGCTGATTTTTCAGTTATTACAGGCACTCTCACTAACTGACAAATATAAAGTGGGAGGAGAGTTAACTTAACTGATAAAGCGAGATGGGAAGAGTGACAGGTAGTCTCCAAAACAGGGATTGGTCGGTCGTTGACTTAATTGCTAATTACGCCTAATTAAAGCCAATTAAACTGAATTTTTTTTCATACACTTTGTAGTGCTAACACCAAGGAATATCTAAGTATAAATATTGTGTCCATAACATAAATAGAAAAAAATCCTTTAGCTGGAGAAGGTTGATAAACTCAGCTTTAGTATATATATATATATATATATATATATATATATATATATATATATATTTCCTTCTCCTAGTCTGGTTGACTAACAAAGGTAAAGGACACAATTTGCCCTAATACGTACCCATAGCTGGAGAGTGTTTAGGTGGATTCATGCCTTTCACAAGGGAATTAGCGTGATTTGCAATGCAAGCAGCCTTGTCCAAGATTTGAACTTGAATCGTCGAGTCCATTTCCTACCAACAGTAACAATTACACAACGTGGTTTAAGATAAGCATGTTATATTAAATTTACAATGATAGAAGCATAATAAACCCTGGCACAGTTATCCTACAAATTTAGTCTACATTTATAAGTATTAACATTTTGGCATGTATCGTCATTTACTAATGGTTTTAATTTTCCATTGTATTTTCAGTTAACCTACTCGTAATAGGTGGCATTTGTCGTGATTTTACCAACCATATATCAATCACATTGGCGGTGATTCATGACATTGGTTAGATGTCAAGAGAGGATTAATGGCGTTGTTCCTGTGCAACGTTTTGCATTTTGATAATAGTTTCGAGTGCGTATATTAATGGATGACAATAAGACACCACTTGCTCTCAGATAGATCAAGCCAAATAAGTGAAGCTACGTTGACAGTAAAAGGGCAAAATGTGCTATGATTGATTGATGCATAAAAAAAGAAAGTTACGTTCTCCTTCCTGATATCAAGTATTAAATTATCTTGTCCAAAGGAAATTATATTGATTGCTTGGTCAGGATCATCAATCAACGAACTTCATTGCTTTCTGATAATATCAATTGATATCACGGAAGATTAAGCCATTCTAGAGTATTCTTGAGAATCCACTCCAAAAAAATGAAAATAGAAATAATACAAAAAACAGAACAGAAACTACAACAAAAAGACAAAAAAAAATACTATAGTTGAGATGAATATTTATACATGTCCTTGGCTAGAATTTAATTTTACTTCATGTCGATGATCGAATGACAACTCCTCGTTACCAGTACCTTATTTATTTTCTATCAAAGATAACAGGATTTTTTAAGAGGAATCTTATTCAATCAACATAGATATTAAGTTCTTCACTGTCGCCCATAAATGAGTATACACTACCATTTGTTTGTAAAAAATAATTTTCTTCTCAATAAAAGATACTAGGATTTTATTATTTCTAGTGAAAAATTATAAGATAAAACTGATATTGTTTTATAGCCCTTTCTTTACATAGACGGTATGTATAGTATGAACGCAGACCCGGGATTGTATTTCTAATAATCACCTTAATCTTGTAGAATACTCACATTTCTTGTCTGGTAGCGTAAATTTCTCCTTACTTCGAATCTTGTTCTGAGTATCTCTTCTAATTTGGGCTGGTATCTTAAGACTGTGGGCTGTCTAACTTTCTAGCTGATCCTAACTGTCTTCTTACGATTCTAGTTGAGACGTTCAACGTTGTTTGTATGTTTCTGATTAACAAGACAAGATATTTCTTTGATGAATTCACATTAATTCTATTTGAGTTTTATTTCTCTTTCTTGCATTCGGATCACAAATCCACGCAGTGAGAATCTAGAACGAGAGGCACTATCGCGAGCTTCATCCTTACACGACCAGCTAGTAACTGATTATGTAATTAACTCTCTCACGCTTGCGCGGCAAAAGAGGAAGAGGAGGACACAATAAGATTAAGAGACTATTATTTTGAATTTAAATAAATTATCTACACCAATCAAGCATAATTAATAGGGTACTCGTCGATTATACAACAATATCATTAGGTATTATTTATTACTAATCTCTACGGCATTTAAACCCAGTAACAGGAAATGAGTCATCCAAAATCGGGACAGGGAGAAATAAAAAATAAAATCAATGTTCAAGATATTGCATCTGTTTATGTATACTGTGAAGTGTATGTACGGTTCCTGATAAACTCAAAAACTAATTTTATGCTTACAACCGTTGCATATTTTTCAAATTTTAAATTACTATTATTCCTTTTTCTGTTCATGTGATTATAGTAAATATCGGACCTCTATTTAATCATATCAACACCGCTCTGGAATTGAATTTCTCCCCATTCGATAAAAAGTGAAATATGAACAGATTCATACGGGGGGTGGGGTTACGTTCACGTATTAAAAAAGTCAAGATTGTCCAGTCCCCACAACCCATACATGGAGGTGCGATACTACTATAACTGAAAGTATAACAGTCATTGGCATAGGAGATGGAATTGGAATCGAGGGTTCAAATCCTTAACGATTCTGATCACGTTTCACTTCAGAAAAGGACCTTAGAAAATCCATATCTCGATATCTTCCCCACTGATATAGGTAAACAGTAAGTCATTCCGTATTCTTTAGCCTTAGATAAGTCTATGAAATGAAAGACAGAATTCAAACCAACTCTATTACACATAGAATATGATCTTCGAGGTGAAATGGTTGGATTAATAAGAACATTATCTGTATATTTTCGCGATTTCAATGATATTCTTAACCCTCTGCTTATATAAACATGAGTCAGAGGAAATAATTCTATTTCGACCTCAAATAGGTATTTCCTATTTCATGATTAAAGGCGTCTAATCGTGGTGTAATGGTGAACAAACTGGTTTCGCTGTTCGATCCTTGTTGGATGTTACATACACATGACCTTGTTTCACACTCCACCAGTGACGAATAGATTGCTTTCATATTATTAATAACTTGACCAAGTAATCGTGAACGGATTTGATTTGAACCTTAAAGAAAATAAATAATTCTTTCAGCTAAACATAGTAGTTTTCTTTAACAAACCACTTCACCAAGCGGAATGGTAG
This sequence comes from Doryteuthis pealeii, assembly GCA_023376005.1. Classification (NCBI taxonomy): domain Eukaryota; kingdom Metazoa; phylum Mollusca; class Cephalopoda; order Myopsida; family Loliginidae; genus Doryteuthis; species Doryteuthis pealeii. The sequence goes on from CM042139.1 coordinate 69,247,866, forward strand.
TACCTGTTAGGATCCCATCTATGGTTCAAAATAAATAAAAAAAGAGTTTTTTATAATAAAGTTTAAAAAAATCATTTTTTAGAATATTAAATACCCATCAAGAATGAATAAACAAATCGTCTTCGGTATAAAATAAACCTACAAGGGTTGGCATGCCGTAAAACCCAGCCAACCAACCAAACAGGCATTTAAAACAGGTAAGATATGAAACAAGTTCATCATATAGGGCATCTATAGAGGATCGAACTGGCAATTCAGTAATAATGGACTGCGAGATTAGCTTACTACTCATTAAACGATGTATACTTTCCTGTTTTCAAAATAATTTCAAAACATACAAATAAGGTACACCGTTTTAAATGTGTTTTTGCAATCACAAAAATGAAAAAAAATCAAATTATAAGTACGAAATCTTTCTCAAGTGAATTACAATCTTGCGCTTTTGAAGGCCACTTTTCACTTACAGGTGTTAGGTTTTACGAGGATACTAACTTGGTGGTATAAACTCAAATATTTTCACCTCCACAACACCTGTTATTGTCTTGATTAAATATTCTACATTTACTTACTGAAATAAGCAATCACACGAAAACTTATTGACTTTCATGTCATTAGCTTTTAACTTTTATTGGATTAACATAGACAATTTTGAAAGAGTTAATTACTATTTAAGCTAACGCATTTAAAATTAGGTCGGTCATAACGAAGTAAAAACCACTGGGTATGTGTTAAAACAGGATATTTTAATTTATTTTTCAATCGAAATTTCTGTTTATCTTTTTCTTTACTAAGTTTACAGCTTTAATGCGAACGCATTCTATGACATTGAAGATAAAGGCAATACCATTATTAGTCAAATATTGGATCTTCAGGATTAAATTGTACAAGAATGTGATCGTTCACAATATCTTTAGATAATGAATTTTGCTTATTACACTATCGAAAATAATAATCGGAGAAACTATATAAAAGGTAAATTGAAATATTTTGTTAAAATCCTTGGTCATAAAAGTTGACTAAAATCAAACGCACGCACGCACACACACACACACACACACACACACACCACACATACACACGCACACACACATACTCACACACGCACGCACACACACGCGCGCGCATATATATATATATATATATTATGAATAGGCAAACGATATTGATATACGCAGTAGAATGCTATGCAATCCTATGGACAGATTATTGATCATATTAAAATCTAATATCACTCATAAAAGGTAGCTGGGTCAGTACTATTGTACGGTTGTGCCATTTGGACACTAACAAAGCACTTAAAGGAAAATGATATAGGGGAGCTGCACAAGGATGCTGCATGCTGTCTTGAACAATACTTGAAAGCACGACACCACAAGAAATCAGATGTGTGGCCACTTGCACCCTATTTAATTAAGACGAAAAAGACATCCTGGACACGGCTGGAGACGCAATGACCAACTTATAAGTGACGTTTTCATGTGGACTTGTACTCTTGGACATACCAGTGTAGGTTGACCGCCAATAACCTTCATTAATCAGCTCTGTGCGGATTCTGGATGCTGCTCGGAGGACCTCCCAGTTGTGTTGGCTGATAGGAACGATTGGAGAGAGAGGGTGAGTATATATATATATATATATTATATATATATTATATATATATCGAGAAAGAGGGTGAGAGGAACAGAGACAGAGACAAAGACAGAGAGTGCTGGATATTCGCGCTTTGAGCGTGACCTGGTAATGAAATATAAAAGTACATTATTTGAAGTGTTATATTTCGCAGTGAAAATTATTATAAGCCCTGTCTTATTTTCGGGGAAAGAAGATAACAACTATCGTTGATTCATCTCTGGATGAGAATATGAACGAAAAGTTCTTCATTTTTAAAAATTTAAAGCTATATACAAATGATGCACAACTTAATACCCCTCACCCACAACCGCATCCATACCAACACAAACAGACAAAAGTAAAAAATTGCCAATTTTTGAATATATATATATATATATATATATAATATATATATATATATATATAAATGAATTCTCAAATCGGCAATTTTGTTACTTTTGGCTCTTTCGGCTAATAAGCAGGTTAAAATGTCTCTGTAAATAACAGGAATTGAGATAATTTCGTTATTAAGAAAATAACATAATTCTAAAGGTCAACTAAAAGACAAATTTTATTCACATTTCCTTACTTCCCCGAGATTCGGTAAAAGAATATATATCTCAAAATCATGTAACTTCTTTTTCTAATTTTCTTGTGGCCAATTCCGTGACCTCCCCGAATAACACTTATTTGAAATTCTTGAATAATCATGCTTAAGTTTCTGTTGGACACTTGAATATAAACAGTGACTAATTTCCATGGTGATCGTTCCGACCTTTACAGGAAATTGTTGCTAAATGATCCAGAATGACCGATTATAGACCCTGCGATAAATGGCGATTCCATCCAATGCTGACATAACGCATCATCATTTAATCATCTAACTTTTTTATTAAATGCATTACCACCTGAGTGATTTTACATTTTAAAATTTTATAGGAAATACATTCTGGTGCTCTATTAAACGTGTAGGTTGGGATTTAAAGCGTGTCACTTCTTTTGGGGTTATTTAATGCCGAAGGTATATTGTTCTGTTTATTCTTGTTGGGTATTCGTTTTTTTTTTCAAGCTCAACTTTTTAAAACATTTTTTGTCACTTTAACTTATAGATGGGATACTAATAAGTACTACCTATCCGGATCAGAGTGGACCTGGAAATAATAGCGATGAAGGCGTACTCCAGAATTGGAACTTAACCATTGCAGTTTAAAGTTATGCCCAGCACACTAAGACCCTCAGCTACCACCTTCTCGAACATATATGATAAAAAGTGTTAGGTGCTTGCAATGAAGGTAAATAAGATCGGGACAATTATATAGCTGGTAGGACTGACGTCATCAGCTGATTGATCGGAAAAGGTCTCTCCGACCGCCCTTCTAGCCTACGTAAAACATTGTATTCTTTTGTCGTCATTTTTATTCCCTGAAATAAACATAAATGATTTTAAGTACAAATGTAATATACAAAGTACAAATGCAACGTGACTGTTGGCATTTCACCAAACGCTAATACATTTAGGAAATGTACGAATCCAACTATTCTCTCTCCCGCTATGTGTAAGTTGTAGTGCAGGCTGGAATCTTTAAGATTGGAATGGCAACCGATCTAGGAGAAAGAAAACTCTAAAACAAACTAAAACCGCTGTCTTCTCTTTAGTCAAAAACTATTTTGAAAGCTCCTCCTCCTTCTACAAATGGTCTGATCAATAATGACAAGTGAAGTTTATTGTTCGTTCTGATCTTTGAAATTCAACTATATATATTTATCAAACCAACCGCAGGAGTATGATGTGACAAAAGTATATATATATATATATATATATATATATATATATAATATATATATATATATCATCATCATCATCATGTCGCGCTATTAGCACGGATATCCATAACAATCTCTCGCCAACCTTTCCTATCATTCATTTTCCCAGGGAGGTCCTCTGCGCAGCAACCTGCATCTTTGCTTAGTTGGTCAATGTAGGTCCTTGCTGGGCGGCCCACACTAGCATGTCCTGGCTTCCACAGGAGAACGTCACTTATGAGCTCATCCTTGCTTCTCCAGCAGTGCCCGGCATGTCTTGTCCGTCTCACTCGAATGGTTTGTGAGATGGGGGGCAGGTGGCCATATAGCTGTTTCGTCGTGGGGTGCTGCTTCCACGATTTATTCAGGACTGCACGCAGCATTCTTGTGCAGCCCCATCCAGCTTATTCTCAAGGCGCCTCGTTAGGGTCCATGTGGTGCATCCGTACAGCAACACTGATACAACCACCGCCTGGAAGAATTGTCGCTTTAGCTTGTCAGTGAGATCGGATTTCCATATTACTGATAATTGTTTGTGGCCGACCACGCTTTTCCTATTCGTGTATTTACATCGCTTTCTGTGGATAAGATATTACCACCTAGGTATGTGATGGAAATACGGTGAGGAAAATAATCCGACAATATGAGAAGAAAATATTTTCAAAAATATAACAAACACAATATGTTACGAAAATTGTTTCCCTGATCGTAACATCCTATCTTTGTTATATTTTAAAAAAATATTTCTTCTCATATATATATATATATATATATATATATATATATATATATATATATATATATAGATAGATAGATAGATAGATAGATAGATAGATAGATATTTAAAAATGTGTTTTGGGATGAAACAAAGAAATCACAGTGCTCAAACACAGATTTGTAGGAGCCTTATTTATTTGTTAAATCTTTTAAATATAAAAGTTTTTCATAAGCAACTACCCAGGTTTCGGGTTATTTCACCATCGTCAGGTTGCTCAATCTTTATTTAGATTTGTTTATTCTTTTGGCTGAGGCGTAAACTTTTAAACGAACCTTGTGTTTATATATATATATATATATATATATATATATATATATATATAATATAATATATAGAGAGAGAGAGAGAGAGAGAGAGAGAGAGATATGTGTATCTTGAGTCCCTGTATGCCTGACAATATGAAAAAAGTGTTAATGATCATACTATCATACTATTCAAGCAGAAATAAAAGAATAATATAAATTGATTTTCGAATTACGAAAATAGAATAAATTCAGTATATCTTAAGATCTACAATCAATGTTTGATAAAATGATATATCTGATGCGCCGGGAAGATGATATTAATTTTTTTTACTGTTTCCAATTTTGGGGGAAATCATATTTTTAGATAACGAGTGACGATTTTATCTAATTGAGTTAATTTTATCTGATGACTTCAAGTTGAACATTTCCCATTCTTCTGCAGTCATATATATATATATATATATATATATATATATATATATATATATATAATATATATAAACACTTCACTTCCCGGATTATAGTGACCTGTCAAACACTTAAAGAATTATTCAAATTTTTTAAAACTCTTTAAAAACAATTTATTCAACAAGAAATTGACACACCTTGTATGCTGACAAAATAACGTTCCATTCACCTTTTTTTCAGAATACAAGGTGTGTCAAAAAAGTACAAACTTTAAAGCTGCATTTACTAACATACAAATGAAGAATGAATGGAACATTATTTTTCCAAAATACATGGTGTGTCAAAAAGTACAACAAATCTTGATTCTTTTTTGATGCACCTATATATATATATATATATATATATATATATATATATATATGTCATCAACAGACACTGTGTTTCAACGTTTCACGTCTATTCAGTGTGGCTAGACATAGCAACTACCTCTTACCAGGAGCGAAACCCGACTGACTTTTCTTCAGCCTGTTTCGTTAACCTCTCCGACATTTGACAGCTGCCATTAAGGAGCGGTGTTTAAAATATTAAATACATACATTTGTTTATATATTTTTACGATCACCAAATCATACGATCATTGCTTTATGCTGGCGGTGAAAGTTAATTCAAGTCATCCCTAGAGAGCTCTACCATATATGGAAGCATATAATGAGTCATCCAAAGACACCGTGTTTCGACGTTTCACGTCTATTCATTGTGGCTAGACATAGCAACTACCTCTGACGAGGAGCGAAACCCGATTGACTATTCATCAGCTCGATTCGTTAACCTCTCGGCCATTTGACAGCTGCCATTAGGGAGCGGTGTTTACACTATTAAATACATTCATTTGATTATACATTTAACAAGCACAAGTGTTATATATCTTATTATAATGGAGATTGTGTGTTTTTCTGTCTGTAACCGAAACTAAATCACTACTCAAGTTACAATTCCCTTAATTATTGACGTCACATTCACCATGAATTTATCCTTATTTTAACCTCAATTATTAATAAAATGGTTTTACATTATTAATACTGTTAACCATATCTGCATACTAACAACATGCAATTGTATTTATATATACAACAAAATAGCGATTTACAGTGTGAACGGGAAGGCTAATTTGCATATTGATATTAAAAATGTAATTTTAATAAATATATGCTTAGTATCATTGGTTTCTAACTGTTTGGTTTTATTTTAATGAATATAAGCAAAAATCTCTTCAATTAATCTTAAATGAAATCGATTAACAATAAAAGATAACTGTCATTTTATTCTTTACTTCTTCTTTTAACTAAATACTTAAATTAGAAAAAATAACAATGAAAGACGACAGTGATGAAAGAGTAAATTTCAGTTGTTCTATTTTTCGATTATATCCCGCTCTGTTTCAAATTGTTTTTATCTGCATTCTTATTTAGTTTCATTGGCCTTTCTAATTTAATACGATATTTCATTACATTAAAACTTAAATACTTGCACCCGGAGGGTGCATATATTTGCTAGTATATATAATATTTGTACTAGTTAGACTTTATTTTATGCTAAACTTGTTTTTGTGAATAAACTAGATGGGAAATAAATCTCAAACTATTCTTATTCTGAATTAAATGAATGCTATTATCATAGTCACGTAAATATATTCATTTCACGATAATGATGGAAGTATACAATTTCAGTCAATTGAAGATACAATGTTATCTTGGTTAAAGAGAAATCGTTACTATCCGTCAATGAACAAAGCCCCGAAGTGTCTCGCTTTATAATTCGGATAAGATTAATTTGGCAATTCCTGATGTTATAATTGGACCGACACAACACCAGCAGCACATAACAAACATAAAATAAGTAAACATCATGAAACAGTATGCGTTTCTGGTCAATTGTGTCATGAAATATGTTTCCTTATATTACTTAATTTGTATAATTATGGATAAATGGGTTCTTAATGAATCGCCATAAGCAATAAAGTAAACACTGTTAATTCGTCCTTTTGATTTTGTTTCTTAATTAACCGTTTAGGAAATAGATAACAATTGTCTACGAGGTTAAATCAGACCTAAATTCCACCATCGTATGTTACCCCGCCGAAAGAAATTTTTTTTTTTTAAATCAAGGAATTAATTGAATTTAATTAGATTTTCAGTGCTGATATATTAATTATTAAATATATAATGCACCAGTTATTTTATTTAAAAACTTTTTCCTTTTTCAGGTCAGTTATCTTTTGAGTCATGTATCTTTGAGGTGTAACACAGATTCTCAAAGATACGTGGTTAAATTGATACAAGGTGTGTCAAAAAAGTATCGAGATTGAAGCTGTATTTACCAAGATAGAAATGAACAATATATGTAGCGTCATTTCTTTCAGAACAAGCGTGTCAAATGGTACAGATTTTAAAGCTATATTTACCGAGATAGAAATGAAGATTGATTGAAACGTAAATTTTTCAGAATACAAGGTTTGTCAAAAAGTAACGAAAATCTCGATACTTTTTTTCACACCATATATCTATATATCTATCTATCTATATATATTATATATATATATATATATATTATATATATTATATATATGTATATATATATATATACAAGCAAAAGTACCCGGTCCATGACCGGACTAAAAATTTTAGGAACACCAGTGAGAACGGGAGAAAATAGGAGTAAGAGAGAATATTTTATTAAATTACAAAAAAATTGCCGAGAAATTGTATATGACAATGTTTTTTTGTTTACATTTAAGATTATTTTTTAAAAACGTAATCCTAGACTTACATAATTTTATTTATTAAATTAATTTCATCCGTTCAACATTTTCTTTCCTTTATTTATTTATCTGTTCAACATATATATATATATATATATATATATATATATATATATATATATATATATAAATATATATATATAATATACTCGTACACACATACACACATACACGAAAAAGTATAATTCACTAATCTTATTTTTATTTCTAATAATGTATTTGACGTCAGGCCAGTGAAATTAATTAAAGAGATAAGTTTTAGATCGCATCCTTTTACTCAGTACCTACATATTTCGTTTAATTGAGGTATGGTCAGTGTTCTTAGTTGACATTCGACGCCCGCTAAAAAGAACCTGCCAACGATGATCAGATATTTTTCATACTAGCTACACGTTCCTGGAAGGTTTTGTTTTCAAGTCAGACTATAGCATAGAGGCGAGGTAAATAACAATTTATACGATGTTTACAACCGACCGATTTTGATAATGATATCCGATTGTCCACACTTATCCACTTATACGACGGGATACACAAAAGTCAGATGAACATCGACTGCAAACCTAATTGATAATTTACCTGTAATCCTACTGAAAAGCTATCCCTGTATATAACTACAAAAGCATTAAATAGACGTTAGTACAAATTGCTTCCATCGTATTCTGAGATGAGTACAGTAACAACTCTATCGATAAATCTCTCTCCTTCTGTAATTGCATTTGTGTATAATCATAGTCCTGCTGCAAGAAATGTATCATATAATGAAAAAGGCTATCTGGATTTTTGGCGTCGAAGAGCCATTATTGCCAACCCAACGTCCAAGAAAACAATGTCATATTAGTACCAACATTTGTAGATTGAATTTGAATCGTATCTCTTATTATATGATTTCCAGAACAAGCCGGAGTCGAATAATGTTTTCCAGGGAAATTTACAAGGTATTCAATTAATGCTAAGTCATTCAATTACATGAAACATGATTTTGTTTTGACACTCAAACATCTTTCCATGTTAGAAACACTGTGTCATATTAAGATGATCTCCTGTGTCCAGTTGGGTATATGATAACGTATATCTAATATATATATAGCCAATATATATAATATATATATATATATATATATATATGTGTGTGTGTATGTGTGTGTGTTTTATATTATATATATATATATATATATATATATATATATATATATATATATATATATATATAAGATCAACAGTTCTCAGCACGAGGATACTCCCACACACTAATAGATAACCAGGTAGCTAAAGCTATCTCCATCCCTAGACGAGAAACCCTAAAATCAAAACATAAAAAGAAGATACATCGCATCCCCCTAATAACGACATTCAATAATACTCTCCCACCACTAAGTCAAATAATCAACACTAGAGCATCTTGAAAATAAACCCTGAACTAAGAGATATTTTCCAAGAATCCGGTATAGTTACCTATCACCGATCTCATAACCTCAGAGAAGATAGGAAGTAACAATAGATTAAAGAATAGTGTAGTCAACATGAGACTCACAATTAACTCCACAACATTCTGCCGACGCTGTAGTACAAAAAACAACCTATGCTGCAAACAAATAAAAACAACAGACACATTTGTTAACCCCAACAACCAAACAGAATACCACGAACCGAACTTCAAAAGCAAAAACGTAATCTACCTACTCGATTGAACCAAGTGCAAGAAGCAGTACGTTGGGAAGTCTGAGTGGGCATTTTATTTTAGGCTTAATAATTACAGATATCGCATAAAAAATACAGATCATAGCAAGCTCATCCCAGTCGAGCAACACTCCCAACTAGATGACCATGACTTTGACAGAGTCACCACATTTACTCTTATTGAAAGAATCCGAAAAGATACTGACACTAAATCTGTCATCGAAAACCACGAGTACGGATGGATAAAAAACATAAGTTTTCATCCGATTGGATTTAACCAGAAATTAGACTCATTACCCTGGGAATAATATAAAGTCGATGTGACAAATATGTGGGACCAATAATGTCGAAATAAACAAACACCGATCGCCCCACATCAAACAAGCCACTCTGGACCCATTTAAAAACCTAAAAGTCACGCGCACAGTACCGAGATACACACACACTCACATTCACACACATATATGTATGCACACTCATACATTTATATGCATACATATATGGTCATATACACAACTACCAAGAACCCTCCCTCACATATATAAGAGTATTCAAAGAGAACCCATCTCAAAGAGGTTTTTTTTTTCACGGGACAGATGGACTTTCTACTACTAACACACTCATCTACCCAGATTATAATGGCATATCAAACCCGCAAAAATTAATTCAATTTCTATAGTTCTTTTTAAAAAAACTCTCTAAAAACAATTTCTTCAAACAATAAATTTTCTCCTGACTATGACCTAAGCTAAACTAGTTGAGAATAAATACAATAAAACAATATTCCTGTTGTCTTATTACTTTTTGTTCATACTATATATATTATATATATATATATATATATAATATATATATATATATATTAGTGAACATTTTTGGGTTATTTTAGAAGCATGAAACAAATGAAGATCAGAAACAAATGATGAATATTGTGTTCTTAATATTTTATGGTACACCCCTCTTTATCAAAGATTTAAGATAGACTGATCGTTCGTTTTTTTGTCTGTGTTGTTGGTGTCACGTAGTGTTCTGTCCGGCCTTGTGGTTAATTGGACGTATCACGTGAACCCAACAGAACAAACAAGAGAAAAAAACAGTCAGTCTATCTTAAACTTTTCAATGCATGTTAATTATTATTATTATTATTATTATTATTATTATTATATTATTATTATTAGTAGTAGTAGTAGTAGTAGTAGTAGTTCACTCTATTCGAGTTTTTCATACCAGTATTAGCCGGTGGTTCCCTGGAGGCTGGGTGAAAGCAAGTTTCTTTAGGTCTCCAGGACTCTTCTGGGTATTCTAGCCGATCTCAATATTGCTCTAGTCTGGATGGTCTCGATTCATCCTCTGGTTTTTAGTTATACTCCGATTATTATTATTATTATTATTATTATTATTATTATTATTATTATTATTATTATTATTATTCATTGAAAGGAAGAGATTTTAAGCAGAATTTAATCACATTAATTGAAATGCGGAATTAATCTGTATTATTTGGATTTTTTTTAGTATTATTCTCGCTAGAATCATGGACAAGAAAAGATCTTAATAAAAACCTATATAAGAATATAAACCAAACGTACATTAATTTAAACAGTAACTCTAGATGCCGTTAAAAGTAATAAATCATATAATTTTCTTCGGTGAAATGTGTTTTTCACTGGACAGAGTAAAATTCATTTATAAGAAAAAGCAGTTAGTAATGTATTACGGTTCCTAAGTAAAGAATAAAGTACCATTATTGGAACATTGAAATCGATATTATTCCAAAATAAACAAAAGAGAAAAATCCTCTTCAACAGTATTTTATACATATTTTCAGGTTCCAACAGAGTTTATGTTCAAAAGTGTAGGTAGATAGAATTCTTATCAGAGTGTTCATATGTTATGATAAGATCAAGCGAGAATTCATCCAAGCTTTTGCCGTGTCAGTGCTATTTAGACACTAATGAAACGCTTAGAGAAAGGGCTACACAGGAGGAACACAAGGATGGTGCGTGATGTCATGAAAAAAACTAGGAAGCAACACTCCACAAAAAAGCAACTGTACGGTTACTTACCCTCTGTCCCACAAACCATACAAGTTAGTCAAACAAGACATACTGGGTACTGCTGGAGAAGCAAGGACGAACTCATAAGTGACTTTCTCCTGTAGACACGTACACATGGACATATTAGTGTAGGCTTACTACATCAATCTATGTGCGTATTCTGTATGCCGTGCCGATGACCTGTCAGGAGCGATTACCGATAGGGATTGATGGCAAGAAAGACATGGGAATACGTGCTGTCAGTGGGGCCTGATGATTATGATTGATTTTAAAAACTTAATTTCCTAATATATTTCTTTATATAAAAATATGGGCTTAGCTTTTGCTCAATATTCTTGATAAGGAATATTTTATTGACCTTTAAGTATCTATAATTTTCCTTCTCAGTCTTTTTCTCTCCTCTTTCGATCTTTTGTTTTCATTGTCATTGTAGCTGCGTTTGTCAATAAGTTGTTGTTTATAAATGCTTTTGGGAAAATTCATTTGTCCTTTCCTATAAATTTCTCGTAGGGATATGAAAGATTTCAATAAACATTTCCGTTAGAGTCGGGAAATAAAACAAAAAAATGGAAATTTAATCAGGAAAAAGCGGTAAATCACGACATGAAAATATATATTCATGAATGAAACATTCTCAGCAATTGACGAGGGAACAACAGGTACATGACATATATTAAAAAAGATTTCAACTGTCATTTACAGCGGACAAAATAAAGTACTTGAATAATTAATACAGCAAGTATTCAAAATGAATTTTAAACACACGTTAATGTTTTTATTTTATTATTACTGTGTTTTTATTTTATTCTATTTTTATTTTAGTTTCATTTAATTTTCTACGTTCTTTGTATTTCATGACGTAGTTTATTTTGTTTCATGTTCATATTTTAGGAAACATGTTAATCCTTCCACCTAACAGATTTATTTTTTGAGCAGAGGTGCTTTTTAGCAATGTTCTCGGGGAATTTATTTATTTTCATGAGGGGAATTCATGAGGGGGAAAGAGCTAGATGAAATATGGATCATAAAGGCGATGAGGAAAAGGTTTCAAGCACTTGGAACAGTCACAAAAAACCTGGTTAAGAGAATGGGAAACTGGAGATCCGTTGTAAAATTGAGACCGTCCATACCACAGCACTGCAGATATCAGCTAGAATACTTAAGAGTTCGAGAGAACTATAGACACTTGAAATACTGAGTAGACTCATTGCTGCTTAACGTTAGAGATCTGATGTTTCATTGTTGTTCACCCCCATTCTTTATATATTCACAGAACCACCCTCACCCTTCGACTTTTCCCTTCCTTTAATTTCCTTAAACAAGATTTCTTCCTCAGACATTTTATAAAAATCATTTTCTCTTTCTGGCATAAATAACTCAATTATATAGTTGTGAGATCTGGTGAATAAGACAAACGACTAAAAATGCTGCAGCCAATTTATAACAATTTTGCCATGTCAAAAAGAAGAGAAAAAAGAAAAAAGGGACACATAAAATAACAACAAAAAAAAAAATTATTATATATGTATTATTTAGATTTTTCGGCATATTGTAGAGTTTACAGGTTTGAATTAAGAGTTTTTCTTCTACAAGACTTGTTAAGTATCTGGCCGCCATCCTTGTCCAGTTGTAAAGAACTTAAAGTAAATAAGTAAGTAAGTCCCAAGTTATAGAATCCTTTGGTAAGTGAATAAGTCCTGTGATATAGAATCCTTCGGTAAGTGAATAAGTCCTGTGATATATAATCCTATGGTCCGTCGTCCAAGAAGATCCAAGTAGTAATACCTAGGTATGACCAGAAAAGGCCAGTATAAATAATAATATCAGCAACAGAGCACTGCCAGTGATTGAACAAGAAGTTAGTCACATGACTATCACCTAGTCTATAAATAAGAGTGGTCATCTAGCACACACCTTATATACCTCTCATAGTGTAATGGTTAAGAAGGTAGACTGGCAATCCATGACTAGTGAGTTCGAGCATCACTGGGTGCCCCTTACATTCGGCCTTGTGCCATATCTAAACAAAGCTTAGTAAATAACTATATACAGAAAAATTAAACAACGTTTCAACCAATGTGTCCACTGACTTTCTTCGGGCGTGTCTTGTCGAACTCGGTAACTTTCTTGTTGATGAGAAAAATACTTCGAAAAAAAAAAATAATACAAATTATCAAGCTACATTTCAAAATTGCACACACATAAGCGGCCTGATATATTAATTTAGAGTCAATATGTCCATTTAAGAATTTCGTGCATATCTTTTAGCCAGAACCGTTTTTCATACGTCGTATTTTGTTCATTCATTGTTATTACTAAGCGTTTTTGATATTACTAAGCTTTCGACCACATTTTCTTAGAAAATTATATGCATTTTTATCCGGTACCTACATTAGCTTCTGGGCTTTCAATAAGACAATGTCGATATCATTGTTTTTATTGTTGTGCAATTTCAATTGTTGCCATGAATCCGTTCAATATTTACAAGGAGTTCACAGACAGATATACTGATTTTTCATCAAAAGTCAGTAATATTAATATAGGTTTTGAGTTGTGTTCACGAAATTGCACTGAATTTCGGAGGTATTTATCCTTGCTTTACAAATGGCTTCTTTTAATTCAGGTGGAAAGCCCATTTTCCTAATTTATCAATGCTTCGAAGTGGCTGCACCCAATACAGTTGAACGACTTGTAAACATGCTTAAATTAACTATACAACGATAACGGCGGTATTACTATCACGTTCAGACAAAAGCAGTTCAACAATTTTACTAAGGAATAAGTTCCCATTTTCTGAACATTTCAAACCATCTGAAATTGTTTTTGGTTGCGGTATAATTCTGCATAAATGTCTTGGATGCCTTCATTTAACAGTAATGTCTTATCTCATTGATTATTAGGCGTTCGGGTTAGCTCAGTCAGTAGAGCGTTCGGCAAGAAACCACAAGGTTCCTAGTTCCATACCGGCCCACGACAACTCAGCTTATGAGTAGCAAAGGGATCTATGCGGTAAAGTAAGAAGCTGGTGGTAGGTGTGGCATTCCACCTCAGACACAAAAACAATCTCATTGGTCTAGCTCGAGTGAAAAGGGGATATACTCCCTCGCTGATTGGCTGATACCGACTTTAGGCCACCCCGCCGACTTTAATTTTTTTTAAATTCATATTTAGGATGGTTAAATCATTATTAACATGGTTTTATATTACTTTATCTGTCTTAACTCACCCGTTTTAAATTATATTAACTACAATGCATTGTTTTTATTGAACCATATAGGACTGTACATTTTTATGTTTGACATTATCCAGAATATATATATATATATATATATATATATATATATATATATATATATATATATATATTCTGGATAATGTCAAACATAAAAATGTACAGTCCTATATGGTATAGGACGTATAACAACAAAACGGGAGGTCACTCAGATTCAAAATCTTGCATGCACATTGATATCGTTCTAACTAAGAAACAAATTTGGTTATTGATATTTACTGATTAAGGGATATAATCAATTAATCGAACAAAAATCAAACGATTTTTAGAAATAAATCGTATAGCTGCTGCTGCTGATATTCCAGCTACAATCATCAGGCACGCCCCACCCTGCCCCACCTTGCTGTCACAATTCCGCGTTGTTGAATGCGTTTGCAGAAGCTTGCGTGCTGAAGAAAAAGAAAGAAAGAAAGAAAGAAAATCAGCTTCCAGTCATGACTAAATTTTAACGTAAAATAATTTTTTTTTTTTTGTCCAAATCTTTAAAATACTTATTTCATAATCTTTCTAAATATTTTAATATATTTTGCTTTGGAGAGCCGATTATACGAAAAGTAAAATCAAATCTTTGTCCACAAGTTTACGGTTACATTTTTTTAAAATAAGATTTTAAATGTCAATAAAAATCAGTCACCAGTATAGGGTTGTATAATTGTAAATAAAAAATATGAAAACGTTTTTATCAATATTTTTACGCATACTTTCATATTTCTTCGAATAAAATATATCCATTTTTAGTCTTTGTTATTTTTGTTGCTCAAATAAATAAATAAATAAATTACAATGTTACATTTTATTTCTAACTCAAACAAGCAATTAAAAATTAAATTTACAATTGTCTACGTACAAAAAAGTTGGAATATTATTCTGAAAGTTGTAAACAAACAAACAAAAAATCGTAAATCATTAGCGCTAAAAAAACGGGGGGGGGTATTTAACACAATGAAACTTGAATAAAGGTAAATATTATCTTCAAAATTACGAAATTCACACAAACACTTATTTACTTATTAAGTTTACTTATTCTAAATAAGTAAATAGTGTTTGTGTAAATTTCGTAAGTTATTTACGAAATTCTTTTTTGTCAAACAGTAAAAGAATGATAAATATCTAAATAAATACATACATATAGTTGTCGAAAGTTTTTTTTAGTAACAGCATAACATAGGTAGACCCAAATTGGGTCTAAAATGCATTTTTGACAAAGTGACTTTAGCCCCCCCCCCTCCAGAACGTAGCATAATGTAGCAAGTAATACCAATATCATCATATCATCTAATATCTCTCACTGCTCAGTTATATACCCGAGTATGTTAGAAGGGTATATAAAACAATTTTGGAAGGATTCTTCCAAGCTGCCTTACCATCGTATTCAAGATTTGACTATAACAATCATCTTTTTTCATATCCTCTGCAGTGATCTCAGACGTGTATATATATATATATATATATATATATATATATATATATATATATATATATATATATATATAAATTATGATTATAGGTATTAGTGTAAATCACGGTATTTACTGATGAAAATAATATCATGAGTTAATATTAATTCTTTAGAAATTTTAATACGAAATATATCCGGAAATTATGTACTATTGTAATTATCATATATATATATATATATATATATATATATATATATATATATATATATATATATATATATATATCATAGATGTATGTATACTTACAAATCAATGTAAATTCAGTGGAATGTAAATAAAATCATTCAGAGTATATATACACAATGTTCTGTAATTGCGTATAGAATTAAGCATATTAAGACATGTTTGAATATTTAATTAACTTGACGTCGAATATTTTCCACTTTCCTTCATGACATTGTGAAAAACGAATTTCATTAAAAGTAAATTGAATCTAGAACGT
Source organism: Doryteuthis pealeii (assembly GCA_023376005.1). NCBI lineage: Eukaryota > Metazoa > Mollusca > Cephalopoda > Myopsida > Loliginidae > Doryteuthis > Doryteuthis pealeii. Next base: position 69,264,457 of record CM042139.1, read on the forward strand.
AACTCAAATATAAAAGCATGTTCAGCTATAGAAAACAGAAAGTTAGTTGGTACATTAACGCTCCAGGTAAAAAACGTATATTCGACGAGAACTGTTAATTAGTATATCATAAAAAAATTCAGAAGTTCGTGATATTTTCACTTGGTATTTTGTTCGCCTGATGCGACTGAATCATATCACATCTGTTTGGCGCCGTTAAATCATTCAGTGCTATCTTTCATTTTGATCTAAGTAAATATACTGATTATTTCTCTTCGATACGAATCTAATTTTTATTCAAAACCTATAGAAACAGGTTCTTCATTAAATAAGTAATAATAATCCATATTAATATTATTGTTTACAATATATAGATGCAGTCTTAATCTAATGAATGATTAGCCTGTTTGTTCATATGCTAGCTTCTGTAGATGTTTTCATCTTCTGAATAAAATAGTTTCTTTACTGACTTTATCAATTTTCTAATCATCTTATGATATGATTGGTTGGTTTACTGCATGTCAACCTTTGGGTTATTTTATAACGAAGACATATTGTTGAGCATTCAATTATTTTTAAATCTAATTTTTTTATCTATGTAACCTATTGATTGGACTTATTATTATTACTCCGGTTCAGAGTGGACATGGGAATAATGACAATGAAGTAGGACTCTACACTCCCAAGAGCTCCAGAACTGGAATCTTACGAACGGACGCAGTATAACGTCATACCCAGAACAACTAGACCCTCAGACACTGTCTTTTAGCACAGATATCATAAAAAGGGTTGGGGTTTTGCGATAAGAGCAATAAGGTCAGAACAACCAAATAGATGCTAGGGCTTGATGTGACCAGTCAAATGATTGGATGATTTATGAGTGAGTTCTTGTTCTTAAATTTGGTTTGTGAATCTTTACGGTTTTGGTAAAATTAAACAATTGAACTGGTGGTCATTCGCTCAAGATAAACAGTTTTTTAGTTCTCATTATTATTTCACTCCTTGTGAGTTTTTCACACTAGCGTTAGCTGATGGTATTTCACTGGAGTCTAAGTGAAAACAAGTCTCCTCAGGTCTCCAGGACTCTTCTGAGTATTCTAGCCGATTGCAGTAATGCAGTAGCCTGGATGGTCTCAATTCATCCTCTGATTTCCAGATCCTTCAGTCTTTTTCCAAGCTTTCTGGGACCGTTCCAAATGCACCAACTACAATTGGTATCACTTTGATCCTCATATTCTACAGCTTTTTCAATTTTCTGACAAGGTCCAAGTAATTGTCTATCTTTTGGCTTTTTTTTCACTTTCCCTCGGTGATCCACACACACACACACACACACACACACACACACACACACAGACATATATATATATATATATATATATATATATATATATATATATATATATAGCTATCTAACTATTTCTCTCTCTCTCTCTCTCTCTCTCTCTATATATATATATATATATATATATATATATATATATATATTCACATATATATATATATATTATATATATATATATATATATATATATGTGTGTGTGTGTGTGTGTATATTAATATAACTTGCCATATTTATAAGTAAATAGTGCTTAATATCATTGATAGGGCATGTATATCTAATTTAAGACATGAAGTTAACCAAGGTTTAAAATTGCATAGACGAGAAACTGTTAGTTACCTAGCGCCGTTGATTTCATGTTTTCATTCCCTTAACTTATATATATATATATATATATATATATATATATATATATATATATATGTGTGTGTGTGGTGTGGTGTGTGTGTGTGTGTGTATGTATGTATATATGTGTGTGTGTGTGTGTGTGTGTGTATGAATACATAAGTGCTAAAATATATGAAAGAATGTTGACTAACTATATCTTAGACCGTTAGTTTATATTATGTTTTAGATAGAAACAAATATATGAATGTATGTAGAATGCTACATTAATGAGAAATAGTATCACTTACACAACCATTATTACGTATCTGTTGGCGGCCAAAATTGATAACATATTCAATATGTCTTTTAATGTTTTTCTTCCTTTGAAAGTATTGTATCGATTTATTGTTATTAGATCGAAAAGGCATTATATTATTACATACAAATCTGACAGAATAGATGAAAGGGATGTTCTGTCTCATTTGTATATCATTTTTTTCTTGATAAACAACACACTGATAGTTTACTTTGGTGTGAATGCCAGCAATAAAAGACGGAAACAAATACGCAACACCCTGAACGTATAATTCAATTTACTCAATATCAAAAGAGATGATCATATAGCTGGATTAAAATAAATATAAAAATCTTCCCTGTCGGCTGGGTTAAAATCCCCCAAACCAATGGAACCACCTCTTTGTCGTGAGTGGTGACCAGTGATGCTTAAGTACGGAATACTGGTAGTCCAGCTGACCTCGACTTGCAACACTCCACTTTGCTCCTTATTTAGGCGAGAAGAATGGTCGGAGGTGGCTCCTCCGATCAACCGGCTGGACACCTATTTGATTGTCCCGATCCTATAACTCTTGTGGCAAACCACCCAACTTTTTTATCATATGGGTGCTAGAAGTTGGTGGTTGAGGGTTTTAGTATCCTGGGTATGACGTTAAACAGCATCTAGTGGTGAGGTTCCAGTTCTGGATTTCTTGGAAGAGCGGTGTACACCTTCATTGCTGTTACACCCAAGTCCATTCTGAATCAGAGTGGTAAGACCTGTTAACGTCCCATGTATGGATTTAATAGATCAGAAAATGAGTTTTAAAATGTGTTTTAAAAAACTGAATTAAAAAACCCAACAAGAATGAACAAAACAAAACGTCTTCGGCATAAGATAACCCAAGTGTTGACATACCATAAAATCCCCCTCCCCCTAAAAATAAAAATCAGTACCAAAATAAGGAGTACATAAGGAGTAATTTGACACATATCGACAAATGCGAACTACCACCGACCAAGTACGCCCGAAAAGAGTCGGAATTCATCGAAATGTTATCTCATGTCAATATATTGTATATCCTCTGTTATATAATCGCCGCACCTATATGTGTGGCCTTGTGCCAGACTTGGAAAAGAACCTTTGGAAAAATGTACTACCGATTATCTTGAGTTGCTGGGTGGTCTTTGTGGAATCACCGAAAAGGTAGTTAGGATAGATAACATCTTTTAACGAGAGAAATGAGACGATAAGTCTAGATTTAACGAAATGTTAGGATGAGTGGCTCCAATAAGCCTTGATCTCTAGGTTAGTGAACTCTGGTTGACCAGTGAGATTGGAACGAATCGAAGAAAGTCGAACGTTCTAGAAGGAATCGTCTAGAAGATTTTAGAAATGTTATTTAAGACCCGCGAATAGAATCACGAAAGTCAGTTGGAGTCCGCGAGCAGAGCAGTCAGTTAGGGTCTGAGGATCCGAGAGTCAGAGCAGTTAGAGCCAGAGGCGTGCGTGGCAGTACGGAGTTAAGCTGTGTCGCTAAAGCGATAAGGAAAGGCTAAGAAAAGCTTGTTCACCGAGAAGTTTACTAAGGACTAAAAAAAAAATCGAAGTTGAATCCAGTTAAAATACACCTCTTGTTAAGACAGAGATTATTAGGGGCCCTCTCTCTCTCAAAAGATAAGAAGTTTGGAACATAATAAACTTTGAGAAGTAAAACCTGGTGTTATTAGTCTGCTCTATTTACAACGAAAGAAATATTTTATGAATGGACTCACGATGCAAACAAGATAGTAAGTCACTATCGCAAAGAAATCGTACTCATGAATAAAAGTCATTAAAGTGTAAACTTGTCAACACGTCAAATTGGCCGTAACGAGGAGCACGCGGCGGCCGTAAACGTGATACCTTTCCCTTGACCAAAAGAAGTGGGAGAAGGATTTTGGGGCTAAGAAGAGGCTGACTGCTAGACCCGTGTCCGTTGTAAACAAACTACTGTGCGTACGAATATACGAGTAGTAGTGCCGAAGAAGAAAAGGCACTAACGTTAATTACGAACTGGTACCCCAACGTAATAGATCCCTAACTGATACCACTACGTTACGTATCGCTAATTGGAAGCGAATACATTACATATCCCGAATTGGTGCCTGTGAACCACGAAAGTTCGCGCAAGGACTTGTAAAAACCGGGTTGCCACAAAAAACACAACGTAGGGACGAGACAGATCGGCCGGAATTTTTACGGAAAATAAACGTAGAACAGAAGAAGAAAAAACAAAAAACACAAAAAAAAAAAAACAACGAAAAACATTGGAAAAGTTCTGATACACGGAAAAGAAAAAACGAAAGAACGAACGGAAAAAAAAAAAGAACTTTCTATAAACTTTGAAAATACAAAAAGAAAAAAAAAAAAAAAGACGTTTATTACGGACATAAAAAAAAAAGACATTTTGTTAAAAGGAAAGAGAAGAAAAATTGAACTTTTTACAACTATACGTAAGTACAACTTCCCACTTATTTTTTTTTGGCCATTTTCTTTTCTTTTCGCTCTCTTGTTTGTTTGATACTTGTTAAATATTATATGATGGAATCACAATTTAGGGACTTACTTCAGGCACTGAAAGCTGAATTAATCAATACGGCAAAATCACTGTCAAATACATTGAAAAATGACTTTTATCTGCAGCAAATTGCACCTTTAGTTAATAAGGATGAAAATAGATTTGAGGTGTGGGTCCAAAGTATGGAAAAATACTTTGCCTCAATAGAAGCCAAAGAAGCTGATAAATGTAAGGTAGCTATTTTAACGACAGGAGCAGAGATAGGAAATTTTGTATATAAAATTATAGAAGGCAATAAGGATATATCATGGTTAGGCTTGAAACAAGTTATTAGGGAATATATTGGGATCACACACTATGCACATTATTACTTAAGGCAATTAGTGAACGTTAAACAGGACAGTCAAGAAAATGTGCAGGACTATATGCATAAAATAATGCAATTAAGTAATAATGCATACGGTCAAATTGACAGGAATTTACCGATAGTGCAACAGCAGATTAAGTGCTGTTTTATAGAAGGATTAGCGGACCCCGAGGTTAAGGTATTTGTACTTAGAAGTGATCCCCCAACAGTTGAGAGCGCCTATCAACTAGCACTCTCAGAGGACAAATTAAGGGCTAGGATTAGGATTCCTCCCAATATTGATCCTGCACCGATGGAGATTTGCCACGCTAGAAGGCGCACGGTGCACATCAATGCAATACGGCATAATAAAAGACCCCACGATAGGTGTGATAACAGGATGAATCACAGGAAGGTACAGCCGCCTAGGTACTATAGAGATAGGGATCGATTATGCTGGATATGCAGATCGAACAAACATCTGAGGTGGAATTGCCCCCAGAGAAATGCTGCAAAATGGCGAGTACCAGTTAATAGAAAGCCCCCCGAACGAAAGATTAGACAGACGTACACTATCGGTTCTATAGACACGTCGAATAGGATAGATAATAAATATTTTCCAGGAGCACAGAAGAATAATTTTGAAAATAGGAGAAATGAGCCGATCCAACGGGTTAATCGAACTAGCGTTGGCGAGGTTAAAGATAGTGAAGTTGAGAAAAAGCCGGATAAGGTAGACACACCGAGCACAGAGCCGAAGGTGTTAAACCCCGTAGAGAAGGTTGCTCCGAAAATTATTAAGCCGGTAATCAGAAATCCACCCTCAGAAAATTCTGATACCGAGGAGAGTCCGGGTAACTCTGATAGCGATGATATTTACGTGCCCCTCAGAACGCGAAAGATAGCTATGTACAAAGAAATATTAGAAAAGAATAGGAATATGCGTCAGGAGGAGGCAATGTTAGATTCTGTGAGTTGTAAAACGAATTCGCGTGATAAGGTTAGTAGTCAGGCCGAAAAAAAGTTCAAAGACATAGGAAAAGTAGCAACTGATATTAAAATTAAACCTGAAGGAAAGTCTCGAATCGACAGTAAAGAGAAGGATAGATGGCGAGAAAAAGAAAAGAAAGGAATTAAGGACGCCATTTCTGATATTTTCAGCTAGAGAGATAGAAAGTTTAGGCAGGACCGAATTAGTTTCCCGACACAGTGGACATGGATACTATTGACGACGATTGTTTTTTTTTCTCCGTATATTTAATTTAAAAAAAAAAAAAAAAAAAAAAAAGACAGCATTCAATTTTTTAAAAAATTGTAGATATTGTTTTGTCGCTAGCGGTGATATTCCGCTAGGTGCTGTTGAAATTATTATTATTATTAATGATAATCTGTACCCATAAAAGGTAATTGAAGAATTATGTGAAAATTCTTCCGACGCAATTCTAAGTTTGAGAATAAGAGCGGTCGTAAACATGTTTTGTTTTTATGTCCTATAGTAAATAAATGAATAAATAAAATAAAATAAAATGAAGAGAATACGAATGTGTACAAAAATATAGAGAGAGCGAAAGGGAAATGGTTTGGAAGTTGTACAGGAAAAAGAAAAATTTTTTTTTTTTTAAATTTGTTGATCATTTTAATTTCATGTTCAAATTCGCTGTATAATTGATTTTGCTAATGTTGTTGTATTTGTTTTATGATTGTTTTATATTTTGTAAACATGTTGAGAGAGAGAGAGAGAGGTTAGATAGTGTATTTTAGAAAAAAAATCAAAATCAAGAAGAAAGAAAAATGAATGATAATTAGGGCTAGTTTTGAAAATTATATTACATATAATTTTATCGGTGATGATAGGGAGGTATGTTATATAATCGCCGCACCTATATGTGTGGCCTTGTGCCAGACTTGGAAAAGAACCTTTGGAAAAATGTACTACCGATTATCTTGAGTTGCTGGGTGGTCTTTGTGGAATCACCGAAAAGGTAGTTAGGATAGATAACATCTCTTTAACGAGAGAAATGAGACGATAAGTCTAGATTTAACGAAATGTTAGGATGAGTGGCTCCAATAAGCCTTTGATCTCTAGGTTAGTGAACTCTGGTTGACCAGTGAGATTGGAACGAATCGAAAGAAGTCGAACGTTCTAGAGAAGGAATCGTCTAGAAGATTTTAGAAATGTTATTTAAGACCCGCGAATAGAATCACGAAAGTCAGTTGGAGTCCGCGAGCAGAGCAGTCAGTTAGGGTCTGAGGATCCGAGAGTCAGAGGCAGTTAGAGCCAGGAGGCGTGCGTGGCAGTACGGAGTTAAGCTGTGGTCGCTAAAGGCGATAAGGAAAGGCTAAGAAAAGCTTGTTCACCGAGAAGTTTACTAAGGACTAAAAAAAAATCGAAGTTGAATCCAGTTAAAAATACACCTCTTGTTAAGACAGAGATTATTAGGGGCCCTCTCTCTCTCAAAAAGATAAGAATTTTGGAACATAATAAACCTTTGAGAAGTAAAACCTGGTGTTATTAGTCTGCTCTATTTACAACGAAAGAAATATCTTTATGAATGGACTCACGATGCAAACAAGATAGTAAGGTCACTATCGCAAAGAAATCGTACTCATGAATAAAAGTCATTAAAGTGTAAACTTGTCAACACGTCAAATTGGCCGTAACGAGGAGCACGCGGCGTGCGTAAACGTGATACCTTTCCCTTGACCAAAAGAAGTGGGAGAAGGATTTTGGGGCTAAGAAGAGGCTGACTGCTAGACCCGTGTCCGTTGTAAACAAACTACTGTGCGTACGAATATACGAGTAGTAGTGCCGAAGAAGAAAAGGCACTAACGTTAATTACGAACTGGTACCCCAACGTAATAGATCCCTAACTGATACCACTACGTTACGTATCGCTAATTGGAAGCGAATACGTTACACCTCTGCGAAGGTGAATATATACCTGCAAAGATAACGAATGCTATTATGTAATATGGTTACGTATTCCTTTAACATTATGATCGTCTTCTTAACCTTCCACTATGCTAAATACCGCCGGCGTCCATCTTCTCGTTTCTTCTTCATTGTTATCGTCTAGGTGAGTAGCTATTTGCCTGTATGAACCCTGTTCTTCTTCGTTCTTATTCGTCATTTTATATTTTCCTATTCTTCATACCCGGAATAACAACCAGACCACATTCTTATGTGCGCATATTTTATCTCTTACTTGCCGACGTCCGTATTCATTATCCGTTTAATTTAAACAGGGAATCAGTAAGCAAGGTCCTGATAGAAAATCTACTTGAGTCGATAAATTATCGCTTTTCCCGTAAAATGGTAGCCAAGTCCACAAACAACCCTGGGTCATAACCCCTTACTCAAACTAAAAGCCCCCAATGGTATTTCCTGTGATCATCTAAAACCACAATACGCTACCAGTAAATAATAGTATTTCCCCAACCTATTATATATCAATAGATTGTTCCAGATCGTTTCCAACTCTTGACACAATTCAGGCAACATCATATCTTGGTCCATGCACATTAAATGATTTGGGGATACGTTACATTGTGACTAGGTAGACTATTATTTTTGTAATGAGGTGTAGAAGTAATTGAATTTGCAAGTTGACGATAATTCGTTGGGTTGTTATGGAAAATAACTGTAGTGTGATTGACAGATTTTAACAAACTTTTCACCATTTTGTGCAAGCTTTTTAATTCGTTGATAATGCTAGGTGATAGTGAAATCGGTTGGAAAAAGATATGAAAATTGCCAGTTAGCAATCGAAGGAGTCAGTTGCAAATGACGTCTCTCTTGAAAGCTTCTCTACGCGGGCAAGAAATGCCGTGTATAGTCAAATATAAGATATCAAGTTTAAAATGTATTTTCGTGTTCGTAAATAAGAGGAATGTACATCAAGATTCAACAAAACCAGAAACACTCAGACAGCCTCGCGAAACGTCCTAAAAGACGAGGAAATGAGTGGAAATCCAGCTAGAAGAAATATCCAAATAAGACGATCAAGAGAGAAAAAAATTAGAATCATACACTTCGTGTGTGTGTGTGTGTGTGTGTGTGTGTGTGTGTGTGTGTGTGTGTGTATAAGTGGAAAGATGCTTATGTGTGTATTTTTGAGACAGTGTCTGAGAGAATTCGATGTAGATATTAATGAGAAGGTTGAACGTATTGACGTCAGGCTTTGACGATTTGGAATGATATTTAAATCGGGGCATGAGATTACTTTAACACTTTTATAACCTTTATGGAAAAAAACAATGCTGTATTTAAGAGAGAGAGAGAGAGAGAGAGAGAGAGAGAGAGAGAGAGAAAGAGAGAGAGAGAGAGAGAGAGAGAGAGAAATCTGAACATCACAGATTTTTGGATTAAACATTTTGTGAATACAAGTTGATAAAACATCAATATTTTCTACTCAGTGTTGATTGACATCAATACAGATCACACACTTACAGAAATAGTAGCAAGTTAAACTTTAGGAAAATGTTTATTTGTTCAAGATACGTTTACGTTCTGTTTAAAACAGCTTGTTGCTCTAATGAAAATTTAATTTGTTTTATCATCGCTTCTAAAAATTATTTTCTTTCATTACTGAAAAGCATGGCCGCTTTATATGCAAACTTTGGTAGTTGGAACCATTTTTTTAAATTTTGTACACGTTTCGGCGTATATCACCAGCAGATTATTGTTTTGTTTTAACGAGCAGATATTAAACATCATATTGTGTTAAATGTAAGTGTTAAATGTCTTTTAAGGAAGTGACGATTCTCGCACTATGCATTGATATTAGGCATTTGTCAACACTAGAATTTGTTCCACATTTGCCATGATCCATTTTTTTCTGGTTGCTCTCACGTTGCAATGACGTGTTGATAGTAAACTTAATTCATCTTTGCTACGTGGAGAGGCTGGAATCCAGGTTGCTAAGCAGATGGTAAGTTGGCTGACAATTCCTTAATGTTTGGAAACTAACTTGAGGTGCTGAGAGACATCTTGCCTTGTGCCATTTATAGTTTTTGATAATAACACAAGGCCACTTCTTTTTGTCATTATTTTTTTTAAAATTTCCCCCTAAGTCACAACTGCCGAGAGCAAGAGCACATGTCTCACTCTGTCAACGTATCGTACCAAGCTCACTGAACATTCACACCTCTCACTCTTCCTCTCTCACACTTCGCCACGTCTCAGATCTAGTTCAATAGAAACATGACATACGGTCTTTTGATGAATCATCCTTAACAGTTTTCCCTGCTAACCTAATGGCCTTTTCCATTCTCTCTCTCTCTCTCTCTGTCTCTCTGTCTCTGTCTCTCTCTCTATCTATCTATCTCTCTCTCTTATCCCCTCTCTCTATTATGTTACACTGTTTCCTTCTTTTATAAAGTGAATAAATAGTATGTCTAGTTTGCGCCTACATGCGAAATGTAAGCGGGTGTTTCGTTGAGCAGTAATATTTCATGGAAGAACAAATGCATGTTTACAAGTCGACGATTACCACAGGCTTCTTCATAATATCATGAATCACAGGGTAGTGTTTTTATTTGTAATTGTAGAGGTAGTTGGTATCGACTGGGATTTAAAAACTTAAAAATAAATATCCTATCTTTGTTTATATATAGATAAACAAAAACCTTTCTATATATTTGTTTATTATCTTTTATTCTTTATATATTCTTGTTTTTATGTTGTTTATTTTTACAGTTGTTTTTATTCTTGTTTGAATTCCTTTCTTTCATTTGTTTTTATTTGTTTTTTTTTATCATGTTCTATTCTTTATTCATTTGTTTTCTTTTTTAATCATTCTTTAAATTTGTGTTTTAAAATATCATTGATGTTCACCCTTATTATATTTCATTTACATTTTCTTATGGTAAATGTATGGTAACATTTTTAACCCGCTTTCAGACCAAAAATGGTAGTTGATTATATTGAACTCCGATCTTAGCTGGTGAACATCAATTTTAAAATGACGTGTGCCTGGTTGTCGTACAAACAAACAGACAGATCGTCAGACATACAATATATATATATATATATATATATATATATATATATATATATATATATATTGGTTTGGTTGTTGGTTTTGAAGGCTATCACAATGCAAGTGTAAAGGGAAATAAGGTAACTATGGTGTTGTTTGTTAACCAGTATTTTTTTTTCACAGTAAAAAAAAAAATGCAGGTTAACAAACAACACCATAGTTACCTTATGTTTCTTTACACTTGCATTGTGATAGCCTTCAAAACCAACCACCAAGCCAATATAAACACAATGTTTAGGCAAATTATAAAACACTATCGCAGATCCATTAACAACTGAAAATCGAGTCTGATTCTTGCTTGATACCCCATACTTTCAACCCTGTGTCAAATCATATCCGTGGTGACAGGTTGTGTAAATAATGTTAAAAGGTGTTTTATTTTATTTTGTATTGGCATAAATTTTCTCCGAAGCCGTTATTGAAGTTGTCGGACTAAAAAACTTCTATTCTCTCATTTAATTTTGTTTTGAATATCAAAGTATTTGAAACGTCTGCATTGTTAACAACATTTTGCTTATATTTTCACCACACTATTCATTCCTTAGGGTCAGTTTAGCTCAGTCAGTAGAGTGTCCGCACCACCAGGTTCCTAGTTCAATACCAGCCCTCGTCACATCAGCGTATGTGTATCATAGACGTCTGTGCGGTAAGGTAAGGAATGGATGGTTGGTGTGGCACTCCATCTCACACGCAGAAACAATCTCATTGGTTTATCGCTAATGAAAAGGGATAGGCTCACTCGCTGTCTAGTTTATACCGACTTTAGGCCGCCGTCGCGACTGTAATTTTTACTTTATTCATTCCTTGTTCAATTGCCAAAAGATTACGTTCCACCACACACTTATACCTGCTTCTGTATTTCTCTGTTGTTGTTTTTTTGTACAAGTAAGTATGTGTGTAAACGTATGTTTGGCCCGGTGATCACAAAGGCGAGCAAATAATTGTCACCAAGTGCCATTGGCTCTTTGTTTACATAATACTAATTTATTCTAATACATGAATCAAAACAATAGCATACTAATGTTTCATCTTGATAAAAAAAGTATTATACTAAATATTATGACTTAGCAACGACATTCAAACAAATTTATAGCGTATCCCCACAAATGATATAAATAAATGGATATACACATTATAATAGAAGAACATTAATTTGATGTACAGACAAGTCTTCAGAAAGGCCTGTAATCCATGTAGAGATCATTTTTCAAATGGATATCTATTCACGTATAGAATTATCAGTTGTTGGTTCAACAGGGACAATCGGCAATATATTTATTTTAAATTTGTGTAACGCCCTTTCAGTTTAGCTGTGTTGAAATAAATATTCCTTGCATGCAATGATCTCATTCATAGAATTCAACGTGTTTCTTCTTGTTCCATTAGCAATAGAAGATTAAATCGGTTACAATACGAAATGCATCCTAGAGTTTTCAATTGTTGGAACAGCACGCAATGAAATAAAGTATGGATCATTTTAGAGAGGAATAAGTAAAACTATTGAAAAATATTTAAAAACATGTTTATGCGACTCTAATCAAAGCTGACTGGCAGGAGTATACATAAAAAGAAGTAGAAAGCAGAAATCAACGTTGCGTAACATGAAGAAATTAAAAACATGGGTATCAAATAATACTATAAAGATATATCTTTATTAGGAAAACATTTAAAATATGAGATATACCTCTACATTCCTTTCTTTCTTTATTTCTTTCTTTCTCCCTTCCTTACTCTCTCTCTCTCTCTCTCTCTCTCTCTCTATATATATATATATATATATATATATATATATATATATATATGTGTGTGTGTGTGTGTGTGTGTGTGTGTCTTTGTGTGTCTTTGTGTGTCTGTGTTTGTGTGCACGTGAGCGTGTGTGTAAACCCATTCGAGGTAGATGTAAAGAATATAAGACGATTGCCAGAAAAAAGATTATACTTTTATGCTTAAAAGCAAGCTTTGATATATGGCAATGAACGGGTTATTAATATATATATATATTTACATATATGAAAATAGACCTATTAGATTAAGTAAAAGAATATGATCATTACGGAAAACACGACAAAATACATATACCGTATCATCCATAAACATATAACATGCTTCTACTTTTTTACATTTTCAACTAAACCAAGTAAAGTCAGCAGAGTGTCCTATTGTCGGTATCAGCCGGACAACGATTGAGTCTATCCCCTTTTTGCAAGCACTAGATGAGGGAGATTGTTATTTTTTCATTGAGCAACTTACCTACTATCAGCTCTCCGCACGTGACCAAGTTATGCTTCTGATGAGCCGAATCCGCCAGGAGCCCGTATCGAACATGGAACCTTGTGGTTCGAAGGCGAATGCACCACTGACTAAGCTAAATAATTAGTTTTATACGTTTTCTTGGGTAGACTGAAGAGCACAAATAGAATATGTCCAGATGACAGTTTCTCCCCAAGGCGAGTTTCAAGCCATGTTCTTGGTGTCAACATCTTATGGGCGAGAAGACAACTCAGTAACCTAATGACATTGACTTCATGTTCACTCTTCCCTAACTTATATATATATATATATATATATATATATATATATATATATATATATATTATATCATTGTCGTTTTTCTTGTTTAGCTACCATACTTGGTTTTACACGTATTCCCCATACATGCCACCTTGTGTCAAGAGCCGTCTCGAGCAGGTTGGTAAATACCTACTTTATTTACAAGTCTTAGGGCACTAAACAGCTTACTTGATATTCATCTCAATCTTAAATATTTTATATTTTTTGTTTTAATATGGGAGCAAATTGATATAAGTATAGGGAAAACCAAAACCAAAACATGGAATAGATAAAGAAAAAAATAGACATTAAAAACCATAGAAAATACAACGTAAATAGGTAATGTGATAAAAAATGTAATAATGTTCTCTTACAAATAAGAATTTCATAAATGTCGATTTAAAAACGACATTCTCAACGAGATTTATATTCACTGAGGTGGCTACAATTCTACTTCAATTTGAATCAAAATATTTTTCAAAATAAAAGATATAAATTAAAAAAGGAAACATATGTTCATATTCACGTACATACTTAATGATAAAGATGTGTCTTTTAAAACGACAAACAAATGTTTTATTCATAAATATTAAATCCGTTTTTGAATAGTCTAATGTTAAATGTCTAGATAAATTAATAGTTTAAATACTTGGCATGGCGTATGTTACTTTAATTTTTGGGGTGTAATATATCACAATAGGTTTGCAGGTGTCTGTTCGTTTTAGGTCTGATCAGTTGTAAATGTTAGGTTAATCTATACATGATAAGATGCTGCAATATATATTTAACAATTTAGATCCATATAAAATATATATGTCCAAAGCCATTGCCAAAATAAGGGAATATGAAGTACTCTTTCATCACCATTAATACCAAGTCTACTCTGACTTGGATTGGTCGTACCTTTTAGGCTCCCATCTAGAATCATTAAGTAGAAAATAATTTAACGAATTTGTTTTAAAAATTTGAGATTTAACAAATACGATTACCCATCAAGAATTAATAAAACAAAACATATTCGGCATAAAATATCACAACAGGGGTTGACATGCTGGAAATTCTAAACAATCGACTAATCAATTCTTGTCCTGGTCTCCAAATATATAACTTCATTTTACAACCAATTATGTTATACAATCAACCCTTTTTCATATACCTGAAATTAATATGGCCGACATTTAGAGAATAGGATGTCTGCATTGAATAGTTGAATACATTTAGAAAATATATGAATTCATCTATTCTTCCTCGATCTATTGGTAAATAATTGTGTGTTGTTTGTTTGTTTTTTGTTTGTTTTTGTTTTTTAAGACCGGCTTAGGCAAGAAGCAAAATTCTGAATACAAACCAGCTTTACTCCACTTAAAAATGGACCTTGTTTCCCATCAAGTATGTTGAAGTGCTGGCTGAATGTGTACATAGCTTTTTTCAACAAACATATTAACCATTAGAGGAAAAATCTCTCGAAGAAAAATATTCATTTTATCACACAAACATTTCTTATTTATACGTATTGAGTTTTCACCTTGATGATATCAGTTACATTCAGCTAAAGATAAAATGTCAAGTCTATTAAATGATCCTGCACACTCCACAATATCCAAACTTATGTTAGTATGTTATGCTGTCATGTGAATAGAGTCTTTACTCTTGAAGGGATCATTTGGTTTCCTGTATTTATGTAGCTACAGTAATAACATGTTTAGCAAACAATGAACCTTACATAGACGACTAGATAAACATTGACTCTAAATGTGTCGACATATTTAACTTAAACGTGTTAAAATTTAAAAATAAACAATAACGACACATACTCTATCAGAATTGCCAATGGGAAACCAATTAAACGTGTCCTCGTGTTTATTATTTAGACAGCAACGGATGCAGATCAACGTTTACGTCTTTGTCATTGGCTGAATGGTGAGACCAGTTACTCTTCTCAGAATAAAGCGAACTACATATCTTAGCCATGTCATCATCGAGGCGTATAAAGCTATATAGCGTTGTTACACTGGAAAATAACCAACTTCCGTTTTATTCATCGAATCAAATTTGCAGTATTTCTCGAAATAAATATAAGCACTACAACTTGTGGGATAAGATGGAATGGGTACTATATCAACACTAATAATCCACTTTCAAACTATTCCTTTCAGACACAGGCAGTATTATCTGTGGAATATATATATATATATATATATATATATATATATATATATATATATATATAGAGAGAGAGAGAGAGAGAGAGAGAGAGAGAATGTCAGCTTTCAAATATAAGTACCAATATATTTTATATTATTAAACTCACAAATTTACAGAGGACATCGCACCCATACGGATTCCATATTATCACTGAATTAGCAGCTGCAAAACAAGTAGAAACTTTCCAGATTATTATATTTTATTTTATTTTACAAAGTGCTTCAGAACTGTTAAAACCACTTCACTATTCATGGATATAAATTTTTTAACAATGTCCAGATGTTCTCCTAACATTTTACTCTTTCAGTTCCATCCTCTGGTTTACTGAAATAGAAACATCCATGATCTGACGGTTGTTCATTTTACCATACATAGATCTTGTCTCTTTTTTATGACTGTGGGATTAGATTTATATTCAAAACAACGTAGAAGTTTACAGTTTTAGGTTTTCATATATCTAGACAATTTTTACTCAATAAGTACTCATTTGTTGTTGTATTAGTCTTGCTGTTATTATTACTAGGCTTTCGTTCTAGTTTTAACCGGCGTTTTTTTCTCTGAATTCTGAGTGAGTTCAAGTCTCCTAAGCATTGGACTCTTAGAAGTATTTAAGATCTATTGGTTTTAACCATGCGTTATCCATTTCCCCCCAGCCTTTTTCTAACTCATTTTTGGGAAGGTCCAAGGTATACAGGGTTTTCAACAACAAAAGAAGAAAGAGATTCAAATAAATTCTAAGAATACAGGTTGATGATTTATCTTATTTTTTACTTTTCAGACATATTTTTGTCGGGTTAATGTTCAATATGTATCTGTCGTATTTGTTCCAAGGGCACATTTACATCTAATCTAAACTTGCAGTGTATTTAAGGGTTCTGCATGCAATTTATAGGAATTCATAAATATATGTCAGCTACTAAAACAAATGTTACACATTTAAGATTAGGACCGCTTTAACTAAGTCAGTGGAGCATCCGCCTGGAAACCACAAAGTCTCGGGTTCGATACCAGCTCCTCGCCAACTCAGTACATGAGTAGCTCATCTTGTGTCAGTGTAGTAACGTAATGAGCTGATGATAGGTGTGGTATTCCACCACCGACGATAAACAATCTCCCTATCTAGTGCTAGAGAAAATCGGATAGACTCCTTTGATGTCCGACTAATACTGACAATAAACTACTCCATCGACTTTCTTCCTTACTATACAAAGAGTGACTGTACTTTAATGATAGTCAGTATGCAATAGGCAATGAATTTATTTTATCTCTTACAAAGAACAGGCGTAATGGAGAGTAATTGCTATGGGAAAACACTTTTTTTTTACAATGAGAGCATAACTGTGAATCCTCTATATAGTAAACTTCTTAGTAGGCCTATACCATTGTAATTTTTGGATCGGTTTGTTTTTGGGGATCCATGTGATTTCTTGCACAGAACCTATAAACTTTGGCACAAATATTATTTTCCTGAATGCCATACAGGTATCTAGAAATATTCACAGGTTATCACTGATATTTCCCCAATCTGTATTATAACACACACACACACACACACACACACACACACACACACGCGCGGCGCGCGCTCACACACACACACACACACACACACACACACTCACACAAATAGATGAATATATATCTTGTTCATTTATTTATTTTAATTTTGAAATTAAAATGATACATTTATGAGGTGGATCATATGAAAACTATTGCGGAGACGCGTGGTGTAATGACTACCGTCGTGAGAAATGGC
The DNA here is from genome assembly GCA_023376005.1 of Doryteuthis pealeii. Classification (NCBI taxonomy): domain Eukaryota; kingdom Metazoa; phylum Mollusca; class Cephalopoda; order Myopsida; family Loliginidae; genus Doryteuthis; species Doryteuthis pealeii. The sequence goes on from CM042139.1 coordinate 69,281,837, forward strand.
CCCGGTGAGACACGTTCAAATCCTGAACAATATTGTTTGCATGTAACATTGTGCTAAGACACTATGGAAAGGTAAGAATACAAATATAACTCTCCAGCTAAGGGGAAATAGTAGGATAGACAGGGCGCTTGAACCTTGATTAGACAACCAGTTTAGCTAAGGAAAAACTCTAAATTCAAACCTGTTAAACTCCGCTTAAGAAATTGACCATGTGTCACATCCTACTCGTGTGTAATTGTTGGTAAGAATATGTATGAAAAGAAGTGACACTCAAAATTCTTTGATGATTGCATTCTTTTCTTTATAGTAAGGTATTCACTGAGATTATATGGTTTATGAATATATTTGTCTTCATCAGGGTTAAAACACCGACTTTAATATATATATATATATATATATATATATATATATATATATATATATATATATATACAACTTTCCTTTTTTATTGCATTTGTTTATGCATACAGTTATTGAATTCTTTGCAAATAGTAATAAGACAAACTACATACAATATGGATATTGCCGGTTGTATGTTTGTCAAAGTTAAATTTGAAATGAAAGGTAAACACGTTGCTAATATTGTCATGGAGATATACAGTAATAAACAACTGAAGATATGTTCTACTATATTCCATCTATATATACTGTATCATAATGACTATTTTGGTAGGGTGAATGGTTGGATATCAACACTTGTTGGGTTATTTTATGATATTTTGTTTTATTCATTCTTGATAGTTGTTCATTTTTTAAAATCTCAATCTGTTAACGTATTTCTTAAACTCAGTTTTCTATTTCACCCATAGATAGGACCCTAACAGGTAATACCACTCCGGTTAAGAGTAATGGTGATGAAAGCGTACTCCACACTCCCATGAGCTCCAGAATTTGATCTTCACCTCTAGATGCAGTTTAGCGTCATAGCCAGGACACTAAGACCCTTTAGCAACACCTAGCACATATATGATAAAAAGGGGATAGGGGCTTACCATTAGGGCAAAATGGTCGGGACAATCATATAGGGGCTAGAGCTTGTCGTGACCAGCCGACTGATCAAAAGCGGCATCTCCGACCGCTCGTCTAGATTAAGTAAGGCCTAAAGTGGAGAGTTGCATATCATGGAACTACTCAGTAACCAGAATTCAAGCATCAGGGGTTTCCCCTCACAGTCAGTAGGTGGACCCATTGGGGAGATTTTACCTCTCTGCAGAGGTGCAGCCGACATATTCTACAGCGCCAGCTGACTGGTCGGATGACTCAATTTATTTAAGTGATTCTTGAAAGAAGTGATTAAATACAAGCATTTGTGATTTGTAGAAAAAAACATTCGGAAGATTCATTGTCTTTCACCTGTAAAATCTGCAGGTGGAATTCGTTAAGAAAGAAATATGAAACAACACTTAAATAAGAACATTGAATTTACCTCTCTTATTGAGATGTAAGTAAGTAAGTAAATTGGCGGAGTGGCCTATTGTCGATATCAGCTGACAGCGAGGGAGTCTAAATCGTTTTTCGCTGGCGCTAGACCAGGGTAAGATTTGTTTTGCTAAGGTAGAGTTCCAGAACTATCGTCAGCTTCCCCACTTACGGCACAGATATTATTACCCGACCTATGATACGCATAAACTGAGTTGGTGGGGACCAGTATCGAACCCGGAACCTTACGATTCCTAGGCTGGTGCTGTACCGACTGAGCTAAACCGGTATCATCAATTGAGCTAGTCTTTGAGATTATTTACTTGGCTATTCTAATGTGAGTGTAGAAATGATCACAAAAATATTTTTAAAAAGACCGCTTTTATTTCTAAAAATGTGCTGTTAGGTACAACCTGAGAATTAAATGTGCGCATTTTCTGATGATTTTATGTTTCTGCATTTCTCCGCAAGTTTGCAATAACTGACTTAATCTATCACACACATATGGAAATATTATTTGGCTACGAAGATTTTTCTGATTAATTTGATTCTTAAATAAACACATTGGAATAGGGTTCAATTGCTATTAGAATTATTTTAGTGAAGTGTAGCTCACTGAAAATTGAAACTCAGATGACTGACCTCTGGAGTCACGAAAAATAGGAAATAGAAATTAAAAATAGCAATACGACTCTCACTGGAGCAGATATTATGAACAAATCAAGGAGGGAGTTCAAGGATGTGAACTCGGTGACAATCATCAAATTGCTTTTTGCTGTAGTTTAACGGTGTACAAGAGTGACGATCCGAAAGGTAGAAGTTGCATTCCAGTTGGTTGAAGTTGACAAGAAAACCGAATTTTCATTGGTAAATGGAAATCACGTGAACACTAGATACAGTTCTATATAGTTAGAAAGTTTTTTCTAAGCTTTTCAGTTGCAGTCCTGATTTTGCAGTGTATAAATTCTTGACTGAAAAAGTTCTGTTAAAGCCAGCGTAAGATTGACACATCTCCATAGTTGTTTGTAGTTGTGATCCAAGTCTTGGAGAAGGTATTGAAAGTGCTGAAGCTAGCAAGAAATGAAATTGTCCTTAGTTGTAGACCCAGGCGTCGTAAGTATATTGCAAGAGCCAATAGAAATAGTGAACATTTTGGAGGTTACTGGCGAGAAAGTCGGTGAGATAACGAAGTGAATTTTTTATTTTAACCCTTACAATTTGAAGTTCAAAACATCAAGTTTTTGCAGCCCTGGCATAAGAAATAGGATTTGCATTGCTGCCGGTGATATAACATTTACCTGTATTGAAACACAATCGCAAATCAATCATCAACGCCTTTAATTTGTAAATATATGTGTCTAATTATGAACATAGATTTTTGCTTAGAAAAACCAAGCGCTATGAATATATATTTTTTCTTTGGGCCAAGTGCAATCATGTTAATTGTTGTTTTTGTTTTTTTTTGTGCGACTCTCTTGGTCTTTTCTCATTTTAAATATTTTTCTAGACACTTATTTGTAGTATATTTTATTTGTAAATTATTAAACTTTTTCATTTTTAATTCGGCAAGTGTTTACTAATAGGATTAGTAAAGTATAGTATAGCATAGCATACCGAAATACACACACACACACACACACTCACATTCACACACATATATGTATACACACACAAATATATATATGCGTACATATATAGTCATACACAAAATTTCAAAGAACCCTTCCTCACATATACTAGAGCATTCAAAAAGAACTCACCTCAAAGTGTTTTTTTTTTCACGGAACAGATGGACTACTACTAACACACTCCTCTACCCGGATTATAATAGCATGTCAAACCCTCAAAAGTAATTTCAATTTCTATAATTATTTTATAATGCTCCCTTTCAAAAAACTCTCGAAAAACAATTTCTTCACACAATAAATCTTCTCCTGACGATGACCTAAGGTCGAAACTAGTTGAGAATAAATAACATATAAGAAATATTCCAGTTTGTCTCATCACTTTTTGTTCATACTACACACACAAACACACACACATACATATATATATATACATACATACATATATATATATATATATATATATATATATATATATATATAAAGTAGTTTAGTCTTTACAAATTCTAAAGGCTTTTCAGTTTTTAAGAAGAGACATACATATATATACATATATATATATATATATATATATATATATATATATATATATATATATATATATATATGTGTGTGTGTGTGTGTGTGTCTCTTCTTAAAAACTTAAAAGCCTTTAGAATTTGTCAAGACTAAACTACTTTTTCTAACAAAGATTATATATATATATATATATATATATATATATATATGATATAGAGGATACTATATTTAATGTGAAATTAGTACCAATGGTTTCAAAGCAGCATTTTAGACACTTATCTTCAAAACAGCACGCCCGTGAAAGAATATGTAAAAATATTGTAAAATAGATTTGTAAAATGTGACCTCTTTTTTCTAACGGAAATGCTTCCTCATGCGCTAGAATGAGATTATATAAATCCTTTTTATCATATATATAAATACAATTTCCCGTATATCTGCTTTAAATATGAAATATATTACACATTTTAGATACATGATTATTAACTTGAATTATAGCTACGTAGATATGTTTCAACTTGGGTTAAAAATTATATGATATGCTCAAAAGTATGCAAACATATTACATCCTTTTTTATATGGTGTGTATTACCAATTCTTGTAAGTTCGCTGTCAATCATTTTATTACATTGATGAGTCGAAAAGTTGGTCCATTTATTTAACTAGCGGGACCTGTGGATATACTACAATATGATTTATTTAATTATTGCAACCTTTGCAAGATAGTTCAGTATGTACAAAATATAATAATCTTGTATCTCAAAATCTTATCTTATATTTCCTTCCTTCCTTTCATCATTTCATTGTTCGATTAAAACGGATTATGATTATTGCTTCCGCGCGCTTCCTCCTTTCTCTATTTTTACACTACTCTCTTTCATTCTTTCTTTCTTATATTTTTCTGTCTAGCATGTCATTTTTCTTACCTTACCTTGTTTATAATAAAAACTGAATTGTCCCTAATTATCTAAGTTGAAAACACTCACAAGAAATAAGAATTCGACAGTTAAGCAACACCAGATAATCATTCTTGCATTTAAGACGGTCTCATTTTAAACCAGGGGATGTTGCACAATGTTAACGCTTGGAAGGTTAAAGAACAGGCGTATTAACATATAAATTGCTTTCCACTTGGTATCTTCATAAGAAAACATCTTACTAGACATATTTTCTTTTATTATATTCCAAATATTTGGAATTGAATCTAAATCGAGACTTTGAAGTGGACAGAACATCACTTGTAAGGATTGTACAATGTAGCAATATGAGGCGGTCGTTTGTATGTTGATAAATGATATTTGCACGAGTCACCAAAATGATCAGCTTTTTTTTTTCAGATTTAGCATTATTCCTTTCTCAGTAATATTAATGTATTCTGAAGCATTATTATGCTTGTTGCATCACACCAATACGAGAAAGTACCATCCTACACACACCATTATTCCATTATTTCCATGTTCAATATTTTTAAGATAGTCTTGCAATTGCTTTTTACCTGATCTTCTAAAACAGAATTTTTGAGCATGACTATAAGGACACACTTTTGGCTCATATTAAGCTCTTAAACTATTTTGTATCAATACTATATTATTCTGTTAGAAAAGGCAATACGTTCTTTATATTCCCTTTTTATAGCAAAGGCTTTATCGCTGTTGTGGACTAGCATATCGTACTTTTTCTTGGAGAATATGGACTGGTCCATGACTACTTGTTTACTGCTGTTTAGAACTGTCTTAGAAATTTACGGAGATCTCTGGTTTTCGATTTAGAGACTTCGACCTGTAGAGAGTTTAGTCGCGTGACCTCAGTGAGGTGGGCTCCTCCCAAGCAACAACTACTGCCTCATCTTAAAAAATCTTTTTCCCCGGTACCCGAATCACCTTAAAGGGTGGAATGTCGACGGAATCCACGAATCCCTCGACGAGCCATCACATGAGCTTCGATTTTTGCGTGACATCATCCGTTAAAAAAGTCGTTGTGTCTCATCCTGGCCAGGTAAGGAGTTAAGATAAAAGTGGAAACTTACGGGGATCTTAACGAAAACCCTCTATGTAATACAATGTATTAGCACTATGGTGCACACTACTTTTGCAGGTACTAGTATACCGAAACATTCTAATTTCCAGTATACAATGAAGAGACTACTAAGGATGAGATAACTGGCGCGGGGATTTTTTCTCGAGACGTTAATTCAGCAGATTATCGACTGTGGATAAGAAAAATGATTCTCCAATTTTAACTGCTACAATTGATAAAGAGGGGGTTCCAATTACGCTAACCATACTATAACCTTTTGTAACCAGAATTTCAACCCAAAAAATGGAGTATTTGCAATCCACCATAGGACAAGTATTGAAGTATCAAACAACAAAATTAAGAAAAATTAATAAATTATCATATTTACTAGTATACCGAAGCATTCTAGGTTCCAGTATGCAACGATAGATTATATCCTTGACTTTATTCCATTTCTTCTTGTAATATATGTTAAAGATAGAAACTTCTCACCATTTGTTTTTAAATATCTAGTTTTTAAGTTTTTCTTTTAGTATCACAGTTAATAACATTTTATTCGTTGGTCATCACTTTTCAAATAAAGCTTCTGGATTACTAGTGATGATTTTATGGTAGAGCTGTTATTGCGAAAAGTAGATTAATTCTATTGAATGTCTGTACATTTTCCCTGTATATGATAACAATATTCTGTATATATTTCATCCATTTTTGTCAATGATTTTCTTTCCATAAATTTATGACATTCCTTCGCTGACATTTTCAATTAAAATCATAATATTTATTACTATTAGTTTCTGAAAATATTTTAAAAAATGAGTTAAAGTTCTAATATTTTACTTACCCACGTGACATTCTAAAAATAGCAGCAAGTAATAACCTAGTTTAATGTTTTGGCTCTCCAATGTATATATTTAGGAAGGGCAAAACTTTACAAATGAACCATACGATCAAAAGTATTGTGTGGATAATATTACTTTCATATAATCAATATAGAAATTTCCTATTCTTAAATAGAATTACCGGGTAATAATCTGGCGGTATTTAAGAGTGTCTAATGCATTATGCATTACTATTATTCTGCCTTGGAGATAATCAAATGTTTGACAAGTGTAGGGTAATCTTGCCTTAGTTGACGTCTAATTTCCCTAAAACTAAGATGACCTCAACTGAAAGTTGGAAATTTGCCTGTTATTAAATGGAATTTATTTTTAAAAGATATGTATTGATTACCAAACTTTTGCTTAAATCGGCACAATGCCCTGAGCAAATATTTTCTATTTCAATAAATTATGAGTGGAATATAAACATCTCTTTATATATACATATTTAACAACCCCTACACTCAAGTACAATGCGACACAACGTCAATTTCTTAGCCGGGTTTTAACAGGTTTTAATTCAGAGTTTTCCTTCTCCTAGAAATGTTGCTTAACCAGTCAGCCCTACTATTTACCCATAGCTGCAGGAATAATAATTGGATTCATAACTTTCCCAAAGGTATTAAATACAAACAAAGGATGAAATACAAACAGCCTCGTCCAAGATTTGAACCCGTCACGCCATGTCTATTTCCTACGACGGGAACCATTACACCACCGGAACTACAAAATCCACCAGATGACATTTTTTTTTCTTGAACTAGCACTAGGTCTACTCTTCTGGCCGGGATTTGATGATCCATTTATATGTAAAAAATCACAGTGAATTATATACGTCTCATTCTCTAAGGCAGAGTCTGCTTTGTGCATATACCATTTTGTAGTATGGTCAAAGTTTAATTTATGGGAAAATTTTCCAGTTGATCACCTTTCCCACCCAGTCGTAACTAGTCGTTTACTCTCTTTGTACTAGTATTTCGTATTTGTCTTTACACATTGTACACTTATTATTTTCTTGTGTCTTATATATTTTCGCTTAATCCGCTTGTCCTCATCTCAGTCTCATGCGTTCCTATTATTAGAAACGTAGTTTTCCATTTGAGGCTTCCTTTTCTTAGCCATGTTTAATTATTTTCATGCGAAACTTTTATATAATTCATTGGCAGTTTATGAATTATGTACGTACCTGTAGTAAAAAAAATATTTGAATAAGGGTCCATTAGATTCGGCATAAAAGTTCAGTGGAAAATTACCATTGCCGATGATTGACAACGGTGACAGACGCTTGAACTTTCGATAGAGCGCGATTAGACGATTGAGAATTAGTTTAGTCAGATGCGACCAGACCTTCGAGGAGAACGGACGCTATTGTCGGTTCTAAGAGTCGCTCTCGACGCACTGCGGAATATGGGCTGGGTTGTTGAAATAAAGCTTTATAAGAAAGAAAAAAAACAACCAAATCTTGTTGAGTTAATTAAAACAAGAAATAACATCCCGGAAAAGAAGAATGTAGAATCAACCTGAGAAATCAGCTCGAGAAGTTAGCCTGAAGAACATGGCGGCCGACGAATTCGCAGCAGCACATGGCGGCCGAAAAAATAGAAACAAAGTTTAACGAGTAAGAGTCCTCATTCCTAATCTCTACTCATATTCTGACTATATATCTTCATTTATATACCTAATGTGTTATAAGGGATATATAACATTATCTCTCTAGTCTGTCGCTTGAAGTATCCATATAGTTGTTTTTTTATTCCAATTTTCTCCTAGCTTGTGTCGTATTTCTGTTCATTCATTTATTGCAATGGCTGTACTGGCTGTTGTAATTAGACTTTCTTTGGTATTTTTAGTTCATTCTGGGGTCACAGAATTGCCACATCTGCGCAATCCTCAATTCTGCCAAAATCAATTAGACGACTAGTTATTTTCTTCTAATTCGTTAGATTGAATTTTTGTTACACATGGTATAAACAATTATTAAAATTCAGACAATTCTGGGCCATTATTTTAATTGAGATCTTAAATCCGATGACGTTTCTCGCAGAATTTGCGAAGTCAAATGCATTGAAACAATATATGATCATACTGGCATATAGTGTTCCTTGGGAGAAATTAAGGATCATAATTTCAATTGCAATGCATACAACAAGCCAGACGCAAACACATGAACGATTTCAGAACTGATACTATCAAATATAGAATATAGAGATCATATGCTTGAGAAAACATAGGTCACAAGGTAAATAAAATATTTTGATAGGTCTATCGATCTATTCTCTTTTATTGTATTCTAATCTTTTTTTATCACAGAAGCGAACGGACGCGCACATATAGGTTTACATAGAGGCGCACAAAAGCATATGATATATCTAACGAAGTACTATGAATGAAATATACATTAATAAATTCAGCAGTATATACTATAATCTTAGAATTTAAGTCATAATTGTCATTCATATATTTTCAATTTATTATAAAATATTTCATTTATAATATATATATATATATATATATATATATATATATATATATATATATATATATATATATATATAATCTTGGAGATAACAGATATGTATCCTATGCTTCGTGTACCTTCACGTCTAATCTGTATTCTGCTGACTTGGCAAATTCCACGAATCCTAATAATTTAAAAAGACGATTAAAGAAATAAAACCTAAAACAAACATTTCTGAATTAAACCTATTCCGGAAAAATATATTTTGATTGTCAGAATATAAAAGCATTTCATTTGAATGATACGTGCAATGAAATAATTGCATGAGTAGTCTCAAATGAAACCAAAGAATAAACAGCAGAATTGCCTTCAAATAAATATATGTATATCACCTAAAAATATATATAGAATTTATAACACATCAAAAATTCATCTTTTAATAAAGTGACAAATTATATTTGCGGAATCTTTAATCTTTTGATAAAAAAGTTTTTTCTCTCGATGCACACAATAAATTAGTTCGGATTTATGAAATGTAATGTTATTTTTCATAACTTTTTAACGGAAAACTTGACAACATACAACTTAAAATATTAATCATGCATCTTACTGTAAATTAGATTGCATAAGGCAGAGTGGTTTCTATATGTTTCGTTAAGAAGCCATTTCTATAGGATGACATTATATGATTCATACAACCATGGGCATTCATTTTAAAAAGTAGTCCAATATTTAATGGAAACTTCGCTTAACGATATATACACGCAGATATTATGAACACACAAAGACTGCTGTTCAGACAAAGTTTGCCGTTCAATTCAACCCAAACACAAAGTCTATCGTCCAAAGTTCGACATTCAATCATTTCAAACACAAGGTCTGCCGTCCGATTCGTCTCAAACACAAAGTATTCCGTCCAATTCGTCTCAAACACAAAGTCTGCCGTTCAATTCATCACAAACACAAAATCTGTCGTCCAATTCTTCTCAAACAGAAAGTCTGACGTCCTCTTCGTCTCAAACACAAAGTCTGCCGTTCAGTTCGTCTCAAACCCAAAGTCGAACAGATTTCTTTTCAAATAACTTGCTTTTTATTGAACTAGCGGCTCACGTATTTAAATTACTGAGGGTCATAAAACAGTTTGTCCTGTTCATGCACGGCAACGGAACGATAAATAGCGGCTGCGACGGTACAAATTAAGCATCGAGGACGCTGAGTGTCAGGCAAATTCAAACCCCTTGTTCCCACGTCACTACAGACATTTTATTGGCTTTCAATATTAAGGAATAAATATTGAATATTATCAATAATTTCATCCTTCACCTAAAAAATCGAAAATACCCAACAGTAATACCTCGATTATTTTAGTTAGCTAGTTGGGGGGGGGGGGTTTAAAATCAACGCAAATCCAAATTAATTGTAGACGGAAATACACATCTAGCGAACTGGTTTTCGATATTGAGACAATATTCAAGGACATTTTGGTACAATCGATATTTCTAATTGTATTTGATAAATAATCTGTTGCCACTGAGTTTTCTCTTCTATGAAAAATGGTTCCCAATAGGATATAAAATGTGAGACGAATTCAAATTAATTAAAATAATACGTCTTTCTAGTGTTACATAATCATTAGCACCTAATGATTATGACAATAGTGTAGAAATCATATTAGTGCAGCTGATGGCCTTGAGAGTGAGTGACGGCGCTTGACCTCGATCTCACCTTGCGTTCTGCGGATGGAACGTGAGAACCGGAAGGCAATAGAAAGCCCCCTTCCGGTTTAAGGATACTAAGTAAGTAAGAGTCAGTTAGAACTTAGAAGCCAAGCTAGCAAGATGTAAGGATCCGCGCGCATTGTCTGGTCTGGGGTTTATGAATAAAGTAACATCAAAAGTAAATCGAAGTCTTGTGTTTATTACCAAAAACTAACAATAGAACAGGGCTTCTGATAACGAGAAACCCCAACAGAGACCAGACCCGAAATCCGCATACAAGAAAGACCAGACGAGGCCTTAGAAGATATACCAGACCAAGATAGATGATAGACGATCAGAAGCAAGCTGGCCAGAAGGGAAGTATATAACATATACCTATTTAGTGCCGGTAAAGAAAGGGTATACAACACTAGTTGAAAGAAAAGTCGATCAAAACAATAAGTTTAATTGGCGTATAGAAAGGTATAAACAATATTTCTTTCCATATTTATCTCTTTGCTTTAATGCGTATGTTTTCTTATTCTAAGTTCCTCATCTTGCTTCTCTTTCCTTGGTCTTCATATCTATCCCACTCAGTTTTTTATATATATATATTCATTTGTTCCAATTTCTTATAAAATTGCCCTAATCTGCGTAAGTCTTTTTTTCTATCATTCTTTTTTTTTTGTAACTCTTCATCCTATATATAATAAGATGTTTATTTTATATCTATCTATTGATATCTATCTTTATATTCCTATTTTTTTGCTTATCTCTCTCAACTTTTTGAAACATATAAATTATTTTAATATCATTTAGATTTCAATTTGTTCGTATCTATTTCTGTCTCTGTCTCTGTCACTGCCCCACCTCTTTCTCTGCCTGTCTGTCTGTCTCTGTCTGTCTTTCTCTCCTGGTCGTTTATGAATTATTCATTTCTTATACCTGTTTTTTAACGACGAGTTCATTTGTTCAGTGACCCCCCATATATATATATATATATATATATATATATATATATATATATATATATATATATATATAACATTGATCCCATGATTGATTGCTTGAGTAATTGCTTTAAAGTCGATGTCAAACCCGCCTAGGGTTATTCTATGCATATATACTATAATGTCGCGTTCATTGTACATTCAGATTTACATTTCTGGGAAAGTATTTTCTAAAGGTTTTTATTTTTGTATGCAGTCTTATCATTAAAAAATAATTTTTAACATATCTGTTTGATCCATAGACAAATTATTTCCACTCCGGGTCAGAGTGAATCTGGCAGTAATGACAATGAAGGGCTGCTCCAAATAGATGTTGATTGGTGCCATACCAAGGAGGCCCAATTTAGCATTTAGTTTTAAATATTTGAGGAAGCAAGTTTCATATCGAATATCATTATTAATTTAATAGAATTAGCCTCATATTCCGTAAGATAATGTGGTCAGATTTATTATTAGAACACTGTGAATATTTAAAAGGTCGTATCTTTTTTTATCCCCCACTTGATAAAGAAGATACGACCTAAGGGACCGGGTTAGCTCAGTCGGTAGAGCTATAAACCACAAGGTTCCTAGTTCGATACCGGTCATCGCTAACTCAGCGTATGAGGAGCACAGGGATCTGTGCGGTAAAGTAAGGAGCTGTAGGTGTGTTTCTCCACCTCAGTCGCCCAAAATAATCTCCTTGGTCTAGCGCTATTGAAAAGGGGATAGATTCCCTCGCTGACTGGATGATACCGACTTTAGGCCGCCCCGACGACTTTACTTTTTTTATCTTCTTTATAAGACAAGAAGCGTTACTAATATCCAATTTATCGAGCCTATCCTGTATGATATATTACTTAGTTCCGCAACATTTTACTGACAAAGTGACGAATGGTTTAGAAGACATGCTTAGAATTACGACAAGAATGTATCATGTGCTGGCAAGATGAATTAGAATATAACAGAGAAATATCGTCTCTGGGTTATAAAAAAGATGTGCTTCTTTTTCAGTGCAATCTTTTGAAATGTATCCGCTTATTAAATTTTGCGAATATGTTTAGTGAATGCTAATTCAGCAAAACATAATTAAATATACATCTAATTAGATAAATTGAGTTAATATCAATTACGCAATTGACAGTTAAGTTTGTTTGTTTTTTAAATCAACATATGCAACAGAACATTGTAATTTTTCATTTCTCATATCTAAGAAAGAAAAACGCATATTTGATTATACTGACGTTGGAGAAGACCTGTTGTCTGGCCGCAATACACGATGAAAAGTAAATTAAACATGAATATAGTCAGTCTGCTGAATATTACAAATGCCTAATTTCATGAACTTGCACAAAGGAATTTGCTGATTCTAAGGAAAATATGTAATACATATTTTATGAAACTTTGATTTCTAAAAGAAAAAAAATCAGCCATTCGCATTCTGGTAGACATATAATGTGTCTATTCATTGTTATACTGTCGGTGTTTTTGTTTTAATTTTTATTTGTTTATTTATTTATTTTGCTTTTGTGTATACGGCAAAAAGGTTGTTTCTTTATATGTTTTGTAACGGTGAGCACACACACACACATATACACACACACATGGCCACATACACACACACAAATGTACACACATGTATATGCGTATTCAACAAATATATTTGCAACATTATAGAAGAATCTTTATGATATAATTTACCACGGACACCACAGGCTCCCCATCCCTATTAAAATATACCTGGAGATGATTTTAAGAAATAGATTATTTTTATGACAATATCTTTATTAGAAAAACAGAACTATTATTACATAGAGCGCCTGGGAAAGGATCCAATAATGTTTTAATATGGACGGTGAACAGAGGAGACTTAAAAAATATTACATCATGAATGAAATCTCATAGAAATGTTAAAATTGGTTTGAAACAACCTATATATATATATATATATATATATATATATATATATATATATATATATATATATATATATATATATATATATATATATATATATATATATATATATATATAGAGAGAGAGAGAGAGAGAGAGAGAGAGAATAAATAGTTTGCTATAATTATAAGTAGAGAGTGTTCAGTATGATTGAGAGTGCATATCTAAGTTAGGGCAGTGAAAACATTAAGTCAACGGCGCTTGGTAACTCTAATTTTTTGATTATACAATATTGTCAGCAGGTACTTAGATTGGAAATTGTATGGACCAGAAACGGATCGTTACTAAACGCCTTACCTATGAGCACTGTGTATTAATTGAAATGTCACCGTTTTGTATTAGCCGTTACTCGCCTGTCCGCTGTTTTCAGATTTGAGTTCTCTGCTGATTGTAAAAACATACCCCCGTAAAAAGTATGTAGCAATTAATTGTGCACCCCCAGACTGACAGCCCCTGAGGGCCGCAAGGCGAAGGAAATTGGCAGACGAAAATTCTTTCGGGTTTCGATTCCGTCTAGAGGTAGCTGTTAAAAGTCGAGCCGCACTTATGAGAAGTAAACTTCAAAACACGTATCTGTGGATGACTGATATATACTCTCCCCACTCCCATGGTTGAGCACTGTGGGGGGACATTAATTGAAAATTCACTGTTTGGCTTTAGCCGTTACTCACCTGTCCGCTGTTTACAGATTTGAGTTCTCTGGAGATTGTAAAAACATACCCCCGTAAAAAGTATGTAGCACTTAATTGTTCATCCCAGGCTGATAGCCGCAAGGGTAAAGAACTTGGTAGACGAAAATTCTGTCGGGTTTCGATCCCGGCTAGAGGTAGCTGTTAAAAGTTTGAAACACGTGTCTGTGGATGACTGATACACACACACACACACACACACACACACACATATATATATATATATATATATATATATATATATATATATATATATATATCATTGACCAACTATTTAGTAGTTATAGAATAAAATTAAAATCTAATAATTACATTAATCACAGTTTTATTTCTAGACTTGACATTAAATGAACCTAATAGGTTACCGAAGAAAAAAAACACTCTTTAAGAAACCTTTATCCAATATGTATTCTAGAGGGAAGGGAGTAAAACTTTACGCATATCTCTTCTCGGTGATGGCCACCAACCCACTTTCCAGACCAGGTGTAATACGGGCATGGCTGTTTAGCAGTGGTAATCGACAAAGACGTGATATTGGATTAAAGAAGAGGACAAATAGACATCATTTATAGCGTGATAGAGAGTAGGCATTTATTTTTAGCACATTTTTTCTTATTTTACAAGAGATATTTTTAGAACCATTTGTTTACTCCGCTCTCTCTCTCTCTCTCTCTCTCTCTCTCTCTCTCTCTCTCTCTCTCTCTCTCTCTCTCTCACACACACACACACACACACACACACACTTTTCCCTCCCTTACTCTCTCTATCTTTCTGTCTCTCTGTCTCTCTGTCTCTATCTCTGTGGCTCTCTCTGTCTCTACATCTCTCTCTCTCTCTCTCTCTCTCTATATATATATATATATATATATATATATATATATATATATATATATATATGCTTTTTGGGCATTACACATCATAAAAGAAAACTATTGACTGGTAGCAGGATACGGTAATTATTTTCATATATAAAGTTTATATATATATATATATATATATATATATATATATATATATATATATATATATATACCCTGGGGTTAACGTCTATTCAGTGGTACTTATCTCATTGATTACCACTTCTTATGCATAAGTATTTATCTACGCATATTTCCGTCGTGTAACATTTTTATACGTACATTCCTTTTTTATAATATCACATTAATATAGCAATAGAAGAAGAAGAAAAAAACTCTAGGCTATGTCGGGGAAATATTGAAGTGTTAATCATTCACCTGCGAAAATAATGGCTATTAAAACGGGCCCATTAAGTTACTTCACTCTAAATGACTTTTGCTCCAGCACCCGTTCAATGTTAATCGAGTTGTCAGCAAGCCTAAATTAATGGAACTGCGGCAAATCATTTGACTCATAATTTTTTTTCAGATACCTTTTCTCTACTATCTCGTATTCTTCTTCTTCTTCTTCTTCTTCTTCTTCTTCTTCTTCTTCTTCTTCTTCTTCTTCTTATTTAGTTCCCCATCTATCGTTATATTTATTTTCTCGATTTTTCATCTCTCCCACACTCTTTTCTATATCGTATTTTCTATTTCCTATTTACATTTTCTTACAAGTTAATTTTCTCTTCCTATTTTATATTTCGACTTCTTTTTTAGCATTCTCTTTCTCCTGCATTGTCTTCTTATTCCCCCTCTTTCTTTCTTTCTTTCTTTCTTTATTTATTTATTTATTTCATATCGTCATTTCTTCTGTATACCTTTATCTTCGCACTTCATTCCGACCATCTTGTTCTTGCTCTTCTTGTTCTTGTTGTTGTTGTTATTGTTGTTCATATTGTTGTTGTTGTTGTTGTTGTTGTTCTTCTTCTTCTTCTTCTTCTTCTTCTTCTTCTTCTTCTTCTTCTTCTTCTTCTTCTTCTTCTTTGCATCTGCTGCTGCTGTTGCCGTCGCAGCCGCCGCCACCACTGGCGCAGGTTTATTCTTCTTTATGAAAACAATAGTATGTGTTTTTCTTAATAAATGATCTTCGTCGCTGACATTACTACATTAGTCGAATAGTGAATGAAGAAGAAAGCCCAATTTAATAGCGCTCTGAACAGCTGCGATAGAAATCGCGGAAGATTACTGTTACGTGCATAATAAATGAAAAACATAGAACGGTGCCCAGAACTTTAAAAAAAAGATTTGTCGAATTGGATAGTTAGGAAAACGTGTTCAAATCACTGCAGTGTTTATGTATTTGTACTTACCGAGTAAGTTTCCGCAGGTATGATGTCAAATAGAGTTGAGTTATCTTATGCCGAATTTAGCTTAACAATTACGCTTTCCAATTATGTACGGAATTAAATATGTATATTTAAAAATTGAAACAGGTAAACAATTCATCATCTTAAATAAAATTAATTAAACCTTAGACCTGGCCCTAACAGGTACAATCACACAGGGATGGAGAAGAGTTTGGATTAATGAGGACAAAGCGGAGACTACCCGTTCCTTAATATAAATAGAGAGCAGGTACAACTGGGAGGGAAAGGTTATCCACTAGGAACAAATTTTGACTATACGCACAGATGGTTTATTCACAAATAGAATCGACCGTGATCAAAGAGTCACATAATTCACTGGGATTATAAGATAAAGATGTTTTACCCCATCACCTCCAGAAGACTAGATCTGGTTATTGTTGAGTATCTGGCCGCCATCCTTAGTTCAAGATGTAGTAAATAAGTAAGCAATCCAATAAGTATCCGGTGTTATAGTATTCTTTGTAAGTCCATCGTCCAAGATGGTCCGAGTGTCAATGAGTTAAGATTAGAATCAGGCCTCTATAAATACAACAACAGCAGCAGCAACAGCACTGCCAGTGATTGGACAATAGGTATCTTTCTCAGGTCACGTGATAGTCAACGAGTCTATATTTAGAAGTAGGCATCTGTCACACGCCTTATATCCAAAAAATATTCCAACAGTTATACTTAATTAAAAAAGTATCTTGTCATCTAGTAAACTTCGCTGTTCCAGCATATCAAAGTCACAAATTAACAGTAAAGCGAAAAACTGAAGCCGAAAAAGTAATAAGACATGGAGGTGAGAGTGATGCCAGTCATTGTTGGAGCACTAGGAATTATACCGTGAATCGTGAAATACTGAAGAAATTTGAAATATGAAGAAGAGCTGAAAAAGTAACAGAACATGATAATGATAGCGATATCAATCTTGAAATACTGAAGGAATTTGAAAATCGGAGGAATAATTAAGACCGCCTGTATCACATCACTACTGATATCGTCTTCAATAATGAGAAGATCACTGAATAATTGAAGGTAATTAAACGTCATAGAAAATCACCAGTTACTACTAATGTGAAAAGACCACAAATAGCAACATGATTGTGATAACATATACTCATTGAAGAACACTTTTTATTGAATACTTACACCTGTAATACATGGCTTCTATGACAGGTCAAACGTTCACCAATCTAATTTGAATATTATCTTTCATTATAGATGTGCCGTTTTATGAATAATTATTTTATATAATTTTTTGTTGCAATATTTTGGATATATAAAATGTGCTGAAGTCCACCACTTAAAGTTATAGACTGTCAATCAATAGCCCAGATATATGGTTTGTTAACTATTTAGTCATGATCTTGAACGCCATTCATTTGCACATATTCGACACGGTCGAACGAATCTGCAACGAAGAAATCTGCTCAACCAAAGGATTCTACCCAACACTAAGAAACACCGTGGAACAACCAAAAGATTCTACCCAACACTAAGAAACACCGAGGAACAACCAAAGGATTCTTCACTAAGGATCAGCCTCTGCTTAGCACAAGGGATCTCCACTGTAATATGCTCTCACATGCAGCCTGGAAATCGCGGCAAAATCGTAACATTATTGTATTTACAATTACAAGTATAATCTTGTTACTTATATATGTGACAACATTTCTACTTCTTAGTAAAATTCAGGTAATTATTGAACCTTTTTTTTTTTAATTTTACTCTCTTCGGCAGAAAAAAAGACGTACAACCTCAATTTGATAAAATATCTTCTTTTCACTTCAATTTGAAAGTCGAAAACAGTGTAACATTTTATACACTGTAAGAATTATCGATGTCTATTAATATGCATAAGCAAAACACAGACATTAAATCAAGTCCTATAGGGTCCGTTTCATCTCTAGTCACATTTACTTTCCTTTTATTTGCTTATGTTAACATTATTCTTATGCTGTGTTTTAATTGGCTTGGCTTGAAATCGTTGTTGTTGTGTTGTTGTTGTTGTTGTTGTTGTTCTTCTTCTTCTTCTTCTTCTTCTTCTTCTTCTTCTTCTTCTTCTTCTTCTTCTTCTTCTATTTTTATTCTATATTACCGTGTCATAGTTACATGTGCGATATAGACGTTTTTTTCATATTTCTCATAATATTCATATCAACCGTTCTCGCGTAGGTAAAGACATTAGTCAAAACATAAATAAATGAACCTAATTCATTTTCTCGTATACAAATTATTGTGCTAATGATATGGATTATTTGTATGTATATATATATATATATATATATATATATATAATATATATATATATATATATATAGACGTGTTTATGTGCTTGCCTGCGTGCCTATGATGTATGTATGTGTGTGTGTGTGCATGTGAACAAACGTATGTTATTTGCACGTGTCCTGCATATCAATTGATCTATTCCGTCATATTGTTTTTTATATTTAAGTTATATATGGTATATTAGTTATTAATGGGGACCTTTAATACTAACGCCTACGATTTAGTTTGCCTGGAACTTTATTTCAGTCTGCATTCCCTAATAATTCTGTGAGCATTGGTAGTAGCGAAAATATGTTCTGTTTATTTTTACTCTTTTGTTCTGTACTTATTTTTGAATTGCAATTTTTTTTTAAATCTTTAACTTTTCACTAACACAAGAAGTTGAATGTCACAGGATTACAGCTGTATCCCTCATTTTGAGTAACAAGAACATACCGGTTGATAATGACTCACAATTATGATATGTATGTCTTAGTTGCATTATTTTTGTTTCCCCGGTTATTCTGGAGTAAGTTGTTAAATGTTAAGAACATAAATCTTATTTTTCTCATAGTTTCATATTCTGTTGATATTGTTGTCCTTTTTTATTATTTTAAATTAAATGCTGTCTAGGTTATTCATTGCACCTGCATTTAGAATGCAAAGTAATATTTAATAATTCAAATATATCACAGTAGTAGTCCACGATAGAATTGTTGTTTTCAACACATTCCAATTTGCATTTTTCATGTCTACTAGTTTACATAGAATTAACCATTGATTTATGTATATTGTTTTTCAAAATATAACAATAGTTTAAGTACCTGCAGTTAACCAGTAATATTTGATAAATGATTCGGAAATGTATTCCCAGCAATGTTAACGTATCCCGGAATGCATTTATCCAACACACTGTCACAGTCCCGAAGCTCCCCACACTCAATTCTTGCACAGAGTACAATTGTTTTGAATTAAGAATTTACTTCTCCTAGATTGGTTGCCATACCCAGGTCAAATGGCCCCGTCTGTTGAACTAATTACTTATATATATATATATATATATATATATATATATATATATATATATATATATATATATATGGCATTTGTGGAAAAAGGTGACTTACTGGTGAAACAGGTCACAATGGTTAGTTGATGCAAGATTCACAATGATACGGCAGCGATATAACAAATATAAAGTGTTCAATACGTTGGTAGAGAAAATGTATTATGATAATGGTACACGGTAATAACCTACAACTAATCAAGATTAATCCAGTGGATATATATATAATCCACTTCGCACGAGCAGGATATAACACAATGTCAATTTCTTAAGCGGAATTTAGCAGGTTTTAATTCAGAGTTTTACTTCTCCTAGATTGATTGCCTAACCAACCTTAAAGAGCCCAGTCTACTTACTATTTACCCATGGCTGAGGGGGGTAGTTGGATCCATACCCTTTTCTAAGGGTATTCCTGCTATATTAAAAGCAAACAGCCTCGTCCAGAATTTAAATTCAGGTCGAAGAGTCCATTTCCCACCATTCTAACAATTATGCCACGCCCCTCCATAGTTACTCGTATATAAGACGAGAATAGATGATTCATGTCTATCTTAATATCATTAGAGAAAAGTGAAAAACAAACAGCTTCATGCAGGATTTGAACTCTGGTCGCCAGTTTCATTGCCTAATACGATAACTGTTACATCACTCTCCTCTAATTGTTATGGTAATCAGGTGAATTAGATATCTCACGAATTCAGAAAATCATTTGGTTGAAACACTAGTATAAAAGTTAAAAGATAAGTAAAAATTATTCCTACGGTGATAACATAGATTTATCGACGACATTCATATTATTTATAGCAGCAAAAACATCAGTTTTTAAAATATCAATGAGACTGCTTTGAATATTTTTGTCAATTGTGCTATTCATTTTATAACAATTTATTTTAAGTAATTGTAAATCTCAAAGATTGATTAAAAACACAATTATAATTTCCATTTTTGTTACCCTTGATAGTTAGTATTGATTAAAACAATCAATGATATATAATTCTAACTGCATCTAGTAGATCTTTTTTTGTCTAAGAAATTCATTGAAATCCCCATAGTAGCATACACAGATTTTAATAGAATTTTCCTGTCATAAGATTCTGAAGAGCCATTTCCACATACGTTGTATTACTGAATAATGAGATGTTTTTTTTCATTTTACTCAATCGGTACGATTTCAAAAACGTTGCAAAATAATATTTTCATTTTACTTATTTGTTTGTAGTTGAGAGTGGGACAAGCATTCGGGGATAATTTAAAATATTTTGAAAATTCAGAAAGTGTAAGCACGTCAAATAATAAGGAATGGAAATATTTTTTAAATTAATAAATAAGGAATGAAAATGAATGCGCAATATGCAAGCATAATATTTAATACGAGCTTCTTTTTTGTAACTTTTCTGAATCTTGCTCAATTATGTGCTCAAATATTTTTGTGTTTCCATTAGTATTCTTTTGTAATGATATATGCGTTCCGAGAGTTGAATCTTTTTATCTATCTATCTATCTATCTATCTATCTCTATATATATATATATATATATATATATATATATATATATATATATATATATATATATATATATATATATATATATATGTATATATATATATGTATATATATATATATGTATATATATATATATATATATATATATATATATATATGTATATATATATATATATATATATATATATATATATATATATAGAACGCCGACCAGCCAGAAAAATCGGACGTGTTTTTTTCGCCGCTCCAGGAATTAGCTATAAATTTATTGTTTTTGAAAGCATATATGGGAAGTGACAATTATTATTTTTATTATTTTTTCATTTATTTACTTATTAGTTGAATCATATCAATTCATACACAATTATATACATTTAGCTGTGTGGAAATGGATGTTTACTGCTGCTCACTTATTGCGTTATTCGATAATGTCACATTTCATAATATAAGTTTAAATGCCTCGTATACTTTCTAACAGCACCTTGAAAAAATAGTTGTACTTTTTTATTGTATTGTATTTATTCATTTATCTATTTACTTAAAGTTTCTGTAATTTTATATATATTGGGAAATATCTGAAATTCTGTTTTACTTTTAAAATTGCAAATTAAATATATATAAACATCAAAAAATCTATATATATATATATATATATATATATATATATATATATATATATATATATATATATATGTATGCTCTCTAGAAAGGTAATTTACTGCTGATTAAGGTAAAATTGAAAAGCCCTCTTTAACGTAGAGAGCACACGTAGAAGCATTTATATGTTTATATCATTAAAATTCCCTTTCTTAAGTGGATTGTGTAGATAATTCGGAGGTAGAAACGCTGACAGGCGATAAATCCGTTGAGTTTCGGTACCGGCTTTATGCAGCCTGCAAGTCTAGCTGCAGCGATGAGCTGTAATATGGTGAAACTGACCTGTATAGGAATGGTGGATATATATATATATATATATATATATATATATATATATATATATATATATATATATATATATATATATACCTAATCACTCCCCGCGAGCATGATGCGACAAATGGTTGATTTTTAATTGGAATACTAAATCAGTTGCCATATCGAGGTTAAAGAGCCCAATCAGCTATGCTATTCACCCATATCTGAAGAGACAATACTTTGATTAACACCTTTCTCACTGCTATTAGCTATATGTGAAATGCAAACAGTCTCGTCCCGAATATTAACACTAGTTGCCACGAACATTTCATCGACGCTAACCATTACAGTAGAGCACAATATCCGCTTTTCAGAAGGAATATATAACACTGATAATTTGGTTTTAATTACATGTAAAAGGGAAGAAATTTCGCTGGATGTTGAGACAATTGGAAGAACCTGCTTACATTAGCCCAGAGATAAATGAAATCAATTAAGCAAGTGTTTATTTCCCTGCGATAAGGACTTTAACAAGGTATTACCAAGCAGAGCATAACACATCAAAAGAGAAACTTTTTCACTATTTACTGTTATATTCGCGTGACTGTGAGGGCAATATATTTGTCAATATTACTCATTTTGTTAATACAATTTATAGCGGTAAATAGAAATATATCGCTTTAAAAAAATCTGTCAATGGGAATTTCCCTATATTTTGATAAGGAATAACTCCAAAGAATAGATCGATCAAATCAAAAGAATGTTATCAAGTTCATGAATCTAATCTTAGAATAATATCTGATTAAATTATTACAATTTAATCCTAGTTGACATCGGGATACGCAGATCGTTTAACGAAGATGATATCTGATTTCATTTGAAAATTGTTTTTTTTTTCTTATCGGTATGACATTGATATTAGACGACGAAAATGTTTGTCAGTATAACTCACACGGATATTTCTTACAAAAGAGTTTAGTTATGTTTGAATACCGAGGAGAATGCGAATAGAAAACGTGAATAAATTAAACACTAAAACGAACACAAATCTAAAGCACATTTATCTTTTGAAGGTAGTATTTTAATCAACGAAAATACAGGAATTTCCTAATATTAATTGAAATTGATCGACATGAGAGTAATAGTACCTCTTTAAGAATATTCAATTTAGCAATTTTCATCCATACATATATTGCAGACACACTCTTTAAGTGATTTTCAACTTGGATGTATTAATAACCCGACACGCACAAGCAGGATGCGACGCAAGTTCAATTGATAAGCGGACTTGATAAGCAGATTTGAATTCAGAGTTTTTCTTTTCCCAGGTTCGTTGCTGCACCAAGTTAAATAATCCAGTCTGCTCTATCATTTACTCATAATTGGGAGGATAGTTGGATTCATGACTTTCCCAAGTCTGTTAGCACTATAAGAAATGCAAACAGCCTCGCCTAGTATTTGACCTCGCTTCACAATGTCCATTTCCAATGACTATAGCAATTCGGCAACAAGCACCGCCCTTCCATCTTGTAGACTGGGAAATGTCAATAGAAATAAAAAAGCAAAAGACGGATAAAACCTGATAAAGGGAATGAAGATGAATTAAGAAATATATGCGGTTTTACGCATCAGGGTCAACTAATCGAGAAGGAATATCGGAGGCTGGTAATAAAATTGAATAAACCTGCGTGTATTTTTCCAGACTTAAAAACAACAGAATATCAATGGAATCTGGATTATAGTTTTTTCTTTTACATAAATCATGATATAAAACTATCTAGTTATCAATATGTTTCAAAACATTTTTTGATATTTCGTTTTAAAACATCATAATCAGAAAGTGTTTTTCATTTTCTTCTTGGCTTTATTTAAAATTACAACATATATTTTTAAAACGCAAGAAGCAAAATTTTCACTACTATCAGGTGTTGTTCAATAACTCTCTACGGCCCAGGGTGTCACTTGGTGGTGTAAGGGGAAGTAAGTTAATTTCGCCGATCCATTACTTCTGAATTCTAGTTGGATACTCCATACTTGTGACCTTTTTTCACATCGTATCCTTTCCCTTTAAGTCCTAAAAATTATGCAACCATGGATGATGCGCACAGGTCCCGATCAAAATAATACGTCAATACTACTAGAATCATAATATATGAATCCTTCGTCATATCAGGAAAACTTGCTAAAAGCTACTATTATATATATATATATATATATATATATATATATATATATATATATATATATATATATATATATATACACACACCCACACACACACACACACATATATATATATATATATATATATATATATATATATTGGGCTGAGTCTTGAAACAAACTACGCATTTCAAACTTCCAATGTTTTAAAACGCAACCGCATTACCTGATTAAAGAGTGTCTTAATCAGTGATTCTTTTTATTTAAGTAGGGAAAGAGTGCGTATCATAATTTAATATATGATCTCTCGCCCCTGAAATGAGGTAACATAAATTCCATAATCAACACGTAAATTTGTGGGAGTATAATAATAAATAAATTGCTTCAGAAACAGCTCAGGAAGTTGATATTGTTTATAGCAAAATGTCAATACTGACCCCCAAGTCTAAAACTGGTTTTCAAAGATTGTTTTGTCGATACGTCGTAGAGAGATGAACCCAGACAAAGACGCTTATCCGACATTGATCAATATGCTTTAAGATAAATAGTGAAATGTATTCCACGCAAAAGTACTCAAGGATTAGCTCTTGACCTCAACACATTCTACCGCCACTTGAAAAGACTGCAAATTGGTTTTAGGGTGTTTGGGTTCCTCATACTCTTAGTGAGAAGAATAAGGAAGATTCCGTATCCATAGAAAGAAATATATTTAAGGCAAAAAATATAACGTGATTCTCAAGAATAGCATTACAGGTGATAAAAGATGAGACTCTTATGACAATGCTCAATGTAATAGGCAGTGGATTTACAAGGACGAATTCTCGCAGCTATCCTAAAGGCGGGGCTTCATAAAATGATAATCACGCTGTGTACATTGTGGTATCTTCACGGTATTATTCATTTTGAGTTTTTAAACCGTAATCAGACACGCAATAGTGACTTTTACTCTCAACATCTCTGACGTATACATGAATAAGAAAACTCCCCATCTTCATAGATGGGAGAAATACTGTGCTTCTCCATAATATCGCAATGGCACAATTAGAAAGAATCATGCAGGTAAAGGATATTGCATTTAAGCTGGTCTTTTCTACACTATCCACTATATTCAGTTGACATCGCACGAAGTAGTTTCCATTTTTTTGTTCTTTATGAAACGTTCTGAATGACAAACTATTTTGTCCAAAAGATCATGCGAAAACGTTCGCGGAGGTTTTCATCTCGAAACCAGCTGAATTTTACTTGAGAGTAATTTAACAAGTGATCAGATAAATAGCAAGATGTAATTCAAAACAAAGCCGAATATACTATTGATAGAAATTAATTCATTGTTAATTTTTTTTTTTTACGAAAAAATGGATATTTTATGACTCAAACCAATATATTCCATATCTATTATATTCTATTTGAACAGTCACATTGATCTCTCTCTCTCTCTCTCTCTCTCTCTCTCTCTCTCTATCTATCTATCTATCTATCTATCTATCTATATATCTCTATCTCTCTCTCTCTGTGTCTCTCTGTCACACACACACACACACATATATATATATATATAGAGAGAGAGAGAGAGAATTTTATATATATAATTGAAATAATCACGACAAGCAAACTCGGCGAATGCCATGTCCTTTTTCCAAACGCTTGACAAAAACACCAGTACAATTGGTATCACATTCATAAAACAGTTTTATTCAGTTCTCTTGCAAGGTCCATGGATATTTCCCCTTTTCTTTCATGTCCACTCTGTTGTCCACTAGAACGACAAAATACAGTGCATGATGAGGCCTCCCGGTTTTTATACTTAACACTTGGTCTGGTCTACTGATTAGATGATCCTTTTGTGTCTCAGAATCCCAGAGAATTTCATGAGTCTCTGTATCTAGGACGAATTCTATTTTTTGCATATAGCATTTATTACTCTAGGTAATACTTTTTCCAAATAGTCATGCCTAGACCTGTACACCTTTTGTGCTGCATTGCGTTATTATGTGATTATGTTTTTCATCTTTGTCTCCATACATCCTACAGTTACTATTTGTTACGTCTTATCTATTTTCACTCGGATATAATTGTTCTTTATGGCATTATTGTGTGCTGCTATGATAAGAGACTTGGTTTCCCTCTGAAGGTTTCTTAATCATGTCCACGTCTTCTAGTGTGTAATCTCTTCAATTTGTTGCTTGATATGTCCAAATAGTTATTATTCTTTCCATTTCTGTTTCAGGATTTTGTTTCTTTTCCGTTTGTCCTTAAGTGGTTGCAATTGCTGTTACTGGCTTCTGTAATTAATCCATCTTTGTTCTTTTTTGAGCATTCTTCCAGTCCTCGAATTGTCACATCTAGGATATCGTCAATGCTTGTCCTTTCCTCCGTCTTTTCTTGACCTATATTTTGCCTATGTGATCTGCCTGGGTGTATTGCGCATTAGCACTAATTTCCTTGTCCGTTGGTCCATGTCTATTTTAAGAATGGTCCACTGTATGTTGCAAGGTGTTTATTTTTTTACGAGATTTCTGCTCTCTCTCTCTCTCTCTCTCTCTCACACTCTCTCTCTCTCTCTCTCTCTCTCTCTCTTTCTGTGTGTGTATGTGTGTGTGTGTGTGTGTGTGTGTGTGAGTTTAGAAGTTTTCTTGTTCTTCTGAGTTACTATTTTTTATATTTTATGTGCGTGTGTATGTGTCTGTACGTGTGTGAGTATATGTGTGAGTGTGCCATAGATATATACATAGGATTTGGAAGAAACATTTATCAAAAGCGAATATACATTCACACACCCTAATATGAAATAAAATTGAATTATAGCTTCAGATATACGCCGTACTGGAATAGACGACGGAAACCCTTTCTAAGTAGATCTATATAGAAGTATTTTCTTTCTCTTACATGAAGAAAGAGTTATATTTCTCACAAGAGAAAAAATGTCATTATAGTGAAATATTTTTAATCATCTGTCTGCTTTGAAAAGAAAGTGACTACCTTCAATAGCTGAATACCACCCGTTCTCTTTTATTGATCGACCTTAGAGCCAAAGGTATTAACAGACTTTTGAGATTAGACTAAATTTCCGTTAGCTTCTACAAGAATGAAAAACAGTAAAACTGTCTGCTTGAGTTGATTTTAAAGGTTCTTTTCTTTCTTTCTTTCTTATTCCGATAATCTTGACATTCAAAACATTATAGGTTAAATTCTAAGAATTGTAAGAATCATTTACTGATCCACATATTTACGCCATTTACTAATAAGTATAATGAAATGAAGAATATATATATATATATATATATATATATATATATATATATATATAAATCAATAATATATTATATTATGGATATTATTATCTTGTTACTATTAGTTTCATGCTTACGCAATCCTCAGACAAGAGTCAAATGGTTGAGATTTTAAAAACCAGTAGTTTTTTTAGCGTTTATATATACGTGAAGTGTATGGAATTTTATAACGCTAATTCTCTTTTAAATAAAATAACGAGATAATAATATCCATAATATAATATTATTATTGATTATAAATTTGCTCTGCTATATTAGCATCGAGCATCTTTTCTCATCCATTCTCTATTCATTCTATATTATATATAAATTCACCAAAAAATTATTCGCGGGGAAAAAATTGAGTTCTCAACGTTCCTAAAGAGGACTTGGAAGCGCATCTTCGGGAAAAGTACACTGACCCACTCACCAACATTCCTCTTGACACCAAACCGACAAAGTCTGGAGGTATCGTGAAATACTGCTGGGGGGCTCTGGGTTAGAGGTAATGACGCTTCGGCCCCGAAACCATGCCAGAACCCGAGTCATCATTCTCTACTCTTATCTAAAAAATATTGCCTTTTAAACTATCATAGTGAATGCCCAGATCGCTATGAAATCTCGATTGCAAAAACAAGTTGCTAGACTGTGCAATCGGGACTTAGAAAGCACTGATTTACCTACTGTAGATGTAGAATATCGTCATTAAAAGAGAAGTTATGACCTTAAAACAGAAGTTCTCTCCTTGATAGGACACTAGGCTGCATATAATGTTAAGTCTCATATTCTGAAGGTCGGGGGAGTGTAGAGTATTGCTTCAGTGTCAGTTTCACTTTGACGTCATTTTTGTTAAAATGTTTGAGTGTTTTGAATTGAACAGTTTATTGAAAATCCATAGCACAATTTGCGTGTCATAATGTACCAGGGACATTTTGATGCAATCTTTAAAATGTTTTGGCTAATTTGAGACTAAACTGTGGCAAGAAATGTTCTGTGTTTGACATAAAAATGTTTAGTAATATATATATTTTTTTACCACTTCATTAAAAATGATCTTATGGTAATACCATTCAAAAATGCCTATTTTGGCGGTAGAAAATGCTGAAATACTGTCTATATATCTTGAAATATGCAAGGTAGAAGATGCTAATTATATATATATATATATATATATATATAGGTATATATATATATATATATATATATATATATATATATATATATATATTAAATTTGATTGAGGAATTATATATATAATTGATAATTGAATCATATTACCACGACGATTTGATTCAATTATCAATTATCAATTATATATATATATATATATATATATATATATATATATATATATATATATATATATATATATATATATATATAATGAAGAATAGCAAATATGAAAAGTTCTTGCATACAAAAGTGATCAATGCTAAATTAGCAGACCGGATTTAAAATCTCAAATAAAATATTATGGTACTAATTTACCGTTAGTAAATGTCATGCGTATCAGGCAATCCTCAGACAGTTGAATATCGAAAGCGGCTGATCCAGCGTTTGTATAACGTGATACGTGTTCACGTGATAGAATACTATTAAGTAAGATTTATATTTAAAAGAACATAACATAACATGCTTAAATCTTAATGCAAGAAGCGTTCAGATGTAAAGAAAAAGAAATTAAATTAATCGAGACGTATAAAATATGGGATTAATTAGGGCCAGGTGGTAGGTGACATGAGATAACTTTGTTTGAATTTAGAAACTAGTTAAATTCTTTTGTTCAGCATATTTTCATTCGTATTTTGCAGAATACACAATATTTCTTCGATGTCTGCAGTTATATATAGTCTAAAACATGGACATACATGCTATCCCTTTCAATTTGTTTTTCATTCAGTTCTACCTCGGCTATTTGGACAACGTCCATACTGAAAATATCATTCATAATCCTAATATTATTCAAAGGGTGTGTATTCATGTCCTTTATTTTGATACTGTCATGTGCTATTAATACTGCTCCAAAGTCTGGTTTTAGATATGTGTTTTCCACTTTTACGTGTATGTCAAACGTCTAATGAATATCTTATTCTTTCCAAAATCGGTCTATTTAAAGGTCATAAATTTTGCCCATAAACAAGTGCTCATTGTATAGTTTAATATAGTTTTCAACAATATTAAGAATGTCCAATACAAATGTTCACTCAACGTCCGATTTACCCCCTGTGTGTCTTGTAGTTATTTTTGGGCACTTCCTTATTTGTGCTCACCAGTCGACGAAATATTTGAAATTGATTGTTCAAGGCCGCTTTAGCTCAGTTGGTATAGCATCCGCTAAGGAATCACACGGTTCCGGGTTCGATACCGGCACTTGCCAACACAGCGCATAAGTAGCACAGCTTGAATATGTGCTGCAAATTGGGAAGATGAGGGTAGCTGTGGCGCTCAACCTTAGACGCAAAAATAATGTCCGTGGTCTAGCGGTCGGGAAAAAAGAATAGACTCCTTCACTGTCCGGCTGATACCGACAATAGGTCATCCCGAAGACTTTACTGTCTTTTTTTAATAATAATAACTTTTTAACTAATATTTGAAAATAATAATATAGTAAATAGAAACATTTTGACTTATTTTTGAATTTGTTTTTTTCAGGTTTTTTTTCAGCTTTTTTTCTTTACTTGTATCTTAAACCATGATGAATTCATACTTAATTGGGGAAGAAACATAAAAAAAAACATTCCGTGATTGACGATGTTTAATCGCATGGGCTTAGAGAAACAGAAGCCCATATACATATTTAAATCGTGGAGGCGAGTGCCTTAACGGTTATTGTCGTAAAAGATGGAATCTTTACCCTGTATTCAAGACCTGCACGAGGTTGTTTGTATTCCACATAGCTCTAATACTCTGGGGAAATATACGTATCCACATACTCACCCTTCTTTTAAGGCCGACTGTGCTCTTTAACATTCCTTAGGCAAACAGTCTAAGAGAATGAACACTGTAAAAGTCTGCTTAAGACATTGACTGTGTGTCGTATCCTACTTGTGCGGAGAAAACCCTTTTTTTTATAAAAAAAATTGTTTAGCTAAATGAATATAGTATATTCCCACTCCACTATCTTAAACAATGACTTTATTCCTATATACATTTACCAACCCGTCCGCACGAGTAGGATGCGGCACAAGGTCAATTTCTTAAGCGGAGTTTAGTCGGTTTGAATTCATAGTTTTCCTTCCCCTAGAGTGGTTACCTAGCCAAGGTTAAAGAGCCCAGTATGCCTTATTATTTATCCATAGCTGGAAGGAGAGTAGTTGTATTCGTATACAAACAGCCTCGCCCAGGATTTGAACTCGGATCGACTAGTCCATTTCCAATGACTCTTCCCATTACACCATGCACATCCAAATTTCCTATCTGGATCTGTTACCTGAAATAGTACCATCTCCACTTGTTCAAGAGATAAGAAAACACATACAAATTCGAACTTTTGAAAATTGACATTTACTGTTTTCCTTTGCTTTTCTTCCACACGGTAGACGAGCAAGGGAAATGAAGCGACCTTTCCACTGAGATCGGAGCAGATTATTTCTTCCCCGACGGAAACGAATCCTAATAATTGCTCGTTGTTGTTCCGCAAAGCGCCCAACTCGATATCATGATCTGTTTAAGGCTTTTAAAGTTCCGCCCTCAAAGGCACGACCACTGTAATTGACATCTATGCATTGCAGATAGACCAGGTTCCGAATACTCAAAACACGTTAAATACAAGTCTTTCAGATGCGTTATGCCACCAACATCTTTTCAAATTATTTGCAGTTCATTGATAAAACGTTCTCATTTTTTGCAAAGCGTTGGCATACACGTTATTTGGCAGTTTCTCTCTCTCTCTCTCTCTCTCTCTCTCTCTATTATATATTATATATATATTATATATATATATATATATATATTATATATAGTATATATATCAACCCTCTGCACGAGCGGGCTGCGACACAAGTTCAGTTTAAGCAGAGTTTAACGGGTTTGAAATCAAACTTTTCCATCTCCTAGACCAATTGCCTAAACCAGGTTAAAGAGCCCAATATTTCCTGCTATTTACCCTAACTGAAGGGAGAATAGTTAGATTAATACATTTCCCAATTTACCAGCGCTATGGGAAATGAAAACAACCTTGTTCAATATTTGAATATATATATATATATATATATATATATATATATATAATATATGTGTGTGTGTGTGTGTGTGTGTGTGTGTATATTCATATTCGATCAAACTACCAATAGTCCGTCTATCTATATATCTATCTATCTGCGAGTCTGGATCACATAGATAGATAGATTGACAACGATATCAAGAACAAAATATTTATGAAATCCTGAACCAACGATCTCCGGTATATTTTACTGACCTGTCAACCTTATCCACTGAAATGTCGGTTTAACTCATATTATTTAATCTCTTATATTACGTTAGCATTTTTTCACAACTTTTAATTTGGGACATTATTCTATAAAAATACTTCTGTAAGATATTAACTAGTCTCCTTTATCTTCAAGTGTCTGTCAAACGGTGACCTGGGTTTTAAGTAAAAAGAAGACTTCCCCAGTCGGAAGCCAATTCCGGTTTCTACTGCTTAAATTATAAAATTATAATTTTGAGGTTAGTTGAGGGTTGCTTGTTATAGATGAAACTAGCTAAGATGGAATCCAACAGACTAATACACCTGGGTGCCCTATACTAGTGATCATTTGTCAAACTAATCTCATTAGTTATTTACGCAAAAATCTCCGATATACTGTATGATACAAGTATCAGAAGGGAGGTGTATAAGACCTAGATACACGAGATCAGCAAATACGGCCAAGTCACCCTAAAAAGTATCGGTTCCCGCTAGATCAGCAAAGTTATGTAGCGATCGGCCAGTTCAATACATAATTGTGTGATTACTTAAGCAACAGCAAATAAGTAAGCAAACTGAAACCTTTGTTTATAAAATACCCTGATTTTGCATTAAATCACACGAAACGTTTGATATGCCGTAAACAACAACAAACCTAGATCAGATATATATTTACCTTTTAGTAATTATGTATTAATTAAGTAATAATAGGTCCAGTGGGTATGAGTATTAAATAGAATAGAAAATACACATTTTTTAGCTATATATGTATCATAATTTTATCCGAGACCTATATATAATTCCTAGAATTATAAATGAGACAAGTGACTACATGACACATTCTTATTCAGGAATTCTTGCTTTGTGACAAAAAGACAAGCCCAATCATCCACTTACATTTCATCACGGTATTAAATATTTTGAACATCTCATTTCCTAGCATTGTCACTTAATCTGATATGTGCATAAAATAAAGAAGAAGGGTGGAAATAATGCATAAACAAAGACATAAAAGGGAACTGTTGTTTTGAATAAATTTAGCCACATTGTCTCATCATAATACACATCTACCAGTATTTTCGTAAATTCTCTTGTTAAAGATCGAAATATATAATGTCAATATCTATGTATTAATAACATTGTGTCATAAATCGTCTGCTCGTTATCATCTTGTAACAAGATCTGGTTAAAAAGGAGACCGTCCAAATCGTCGAACATGCAAAAATGTGAATACAGATTATTGTCGCTTAATCATAGATTTCTTATTTGTCCGATTTTTTCCCCCAATTTTATATATTCCAAATGGTTTGCTTTGATTAAATATCTACAGTAAAATTAAAATGAATAAAAAAAAGAAGTTACATGTTAGTTTTATTTGTAATATTGAAATTGTGAATTGCGGGAGATATTTTGGTAATTTTTAATCTTATGTCGGATAGGCCTCCTTCCTTAATTTACATCAACTTCTGAGCCAGCGTCAGGCGAATTTCTCTCCAACTTCCTTTCCGAGTCGTGTTTTTGTCACTTCCATTTTTATATTATTTATTACAAAAAACAGTAGGATTGATATGTAATGAAATTGCAAATCGCGTTTCTGACTTTAAATAGTTCCTCTTGAATTTTGTTTCGTTTGGTGGACATTAACGGGTCCCGTTAAGTAGCTATTAAATACTATTTTCATATGCACTGGTAAACACATACAATAGTATACCTAAAGACAGAATAACATAATAATATAAGGAATTTAGCAATATGTAAAAAAGCGAAGATTGCAATTCAGCACATCGTGAATTTCTAGTGTTCAAGCCATTTGAAGTTTGCTGATAACATTCATTAACTTTTGTTTGAACTCTAGCAAAAGAGAATAACAAAATAAAATCGCTTTTGTCTTTTCCCCTCTGCACGAAGATACTTTTCATTCTTTACTGCTTGGAATATAATGTCCTTTCTGCACGTTCTAATATATGGGGCAAAATTCTTTTTTCGTGAAAGCCAACCAATTACTAAGAAGCTTAATGGTGAACGGGCATGGCGGAGTAGGGCCACGTCAGGTAAAGGTTTAATAAATATAATGATGAATTAATAATACACCTCTGACTTTCCAAAATTGGTTTCGCTGTTGATTTAAAAATAAAATAAATGAAAAGTAGCCTGAAAGACTGTCACGGTATGTTGGCGCGCTGAGCGTGTCGGTTATCGTCGTTGCAAATGGAGTAAGTTGAAATCCTGGACTAGGGTGTTTGCCTTATACATCGTGCCATGAATTCATCTATTCTCTCCTTAGCTATTGGTAGGCTGGAATTATTTGCATTCATTAGGCAATTTTGGAGAAGGAAACTATGAATTCAAACCAGTTGTCCACCGGTTAAAAAGACTTGTATCTTGTGTGACATCCTCACAAAAGTGGTGGATATCATAGGAAAATCTTAATGTTTGTCATATATCACAGCTTGTAAATGTATAAATCTTTATATATGTGAATATATATATTACAGTGATAGCAAGATATGTTTCAATTAACGTCGAGTCGATAGTTACTATAGTATATATATATATATATATATATAATATATATATATATATATATAGTATTGAAAGATAAATGGTAAGAACTGCTGTATGGATAAAGATGTATTAATTTAAATGCTAACACGTTTTTCGACCAAAGAGTGTAATCCTTGTTATACATTATATCCTATTTAGTATTATTTTAAATATAAAATAAACTAAAATAATAATAATAGGAAACATAAAATTGGAGGCATAAAAAATATCCTGCCCGAAAGATGACTGATTTTTATATACTCAAATTTTATGTTTTTCTACAATTTTTTATATTAACAGTAAACGCAGCGTTGCATTTCAAGCAAAATTGTATAAATCTTTATAACATATACTTAGAATGTGCATGATTTTTTTACTAGAATACTACAAAGACATACTGCCAAAGTAACGCCAAAGGCTACGGTTCCCTCCAGTTGTCCAAAGTTAAGCCTCGGTCAGAGGTCATTAATTTTACTGTACTGTAAGCAAGCCTGGGGCATGATGTCAGACAAAACAAGTGAAATATATAATTAGTAGCCTAAAACAAATCTATTGTTAATCGATATTGATCAATGACATGTCTGCAAGGTTTGAACAGATGTTTGTTTTTCAAAAAAATTATTATATTACAATTTCTCATTCAACAATATGAGAGTAATCTCGAATTTAAGATCTCAAAATTTCAGGGTACTTTTCATGCGACTATTGGTAACACTGCTATGCCTTTTGTGACATTATTTGTTCCTGCGCCTGTGCCAATACATGCGCTTGCATCGCTGCCACACTCACTTGGCTTATCATTTTGTTTCTGATGGAGATATTTTTGGTGCTACAATTAAGTGTGAAGTTCGCCAGGTTGTTTGTTTTGTTGAAACGCAAAGGCATTGAAGTGTATGGCGAATCGTGTAGGATGTCAAAATAGTCAGCAATGGAAAGAGGGAGTTTGCAAGGACGGAGAAGTTCAACGCTTACATCAATGATATGTTGGCGAGCTGGTATATGAGCATACAAAAACTCCACAGTGCCTACAAAAATGCAACGACCAGAACATCGATTATGTAGAAAAAATAGATACATGTCAACTTTATAATAATGCAAACATCATTGACTAATAAAAATAAATTATTTCTGTATATCTAAAATATTTTGGAGACGTTATCTTGGAAATACTCATTTTTTATAGTCAATGGATGTTTGCATATTAGTACAGTTGGAACATGTATCTATTTTTTCTACATAATCGATGTTCTGGTCGTTGCATTTTTGCTAGGCACTGTGGTAGTTTTGTATGCGTCATCATACGCAAGTCTCGGCCAAGACAGTATCATTGATGTAGCGTGATCTCTCCGTCTTGCAAATCCCTCTTTCCATTGGCTGACTATTTTGACATCCTCAACGTTCGCCATACACTTCAACTGCCTTATTGCGTTCAACAAAAAAAACAACTGGCGAACTTCACACTTAATTGTAAGCACCAAAAGATTCTCCATCAGAAACGAAATGTATAAGCCAAGTGAGTGTGCAGCGATGCAAGCCATGTATTGGCACAGGGTGCAGGAACAAATAATGTCAACAAAAAGCATAGCAGTCGTTCCAGAAGTCGCATGAAATAGTACCTCTGAAATTTTGAGATCTTAAATCGAGTATTATCTCATATTGTTGAATGAGAATGTGTAAATATAATATATTTCTTTTTGAAAAACAAACATCTGTTCAAATCTTGCAGCATGTCATTGATCAATATCCGAATTAACATAGATTTGTTTTAAGCTACTATTAATATATTCACTTTGGTTTTGTCTGACATCATGCCCAGGTTGCTTACAGTACAGTAAATATTAATGAAACCTCTGTACCGAGGCTTAACTCTTGGACAACTGGATGGACCGTAGCCTTTGGCGGTACTTGCATGTAGTGTCTTTGTAGTATTCTAGTAAAGAAAATCATGCACATTCTAAGTATTATGTTATAAAAGAGTTATACAATTTTTGCTTGAATGCAACGCTGGAGTTCTGTAATATAAAAATAGTAGAAAGACATAAAATTTGAGTATATAAAAAATCAGTTCTCGGGGCAGGAATAATTTTTATGCTCCAAATTTTATGTTCGCTAGTATATTAGTTTAGTTATTTATAGTTAGAAATAATAGCAGAAGTAGGATGATTAATGTATACAAGGATACACTCTTGCGTCGAAAAGACGTGTTAGCATTTAAATTAATACATCTTTACCATACCAGCAGTTTCTTACCATTTTCTTTCTAATATAGTACTATATATATATTAAATATATATATAATAATATATATATATATTATATATAGAGAAACTAATCGACTCGACGTTATTGAAACATATCTTGCTATCACTGTAATATATAGTATTCATATATACAAGATTATCATTTACAAGCTGTTGATGGACGAACCAGGTTAAGAATTTTCCTTAGAGTATGCCACTCAGGATGTCCACCAAGATACAAGTCGTTTTTTTAACGGTGGACAACTGGTTTGAATTCATAGTTTTCCTTCTCCAAATTGCCTAATGAATGCAAATAATTCCAGCCTACATAGCCTTGAAGGAGAATAGATGAATTCATGGCACGTGTATAAGGAAACCACCCTAGTCGCAGGATTTCAACTTAGCTCCATTTCTGCAACGAGATAACCGACACCTCAAGCCGCCAACATACCGTGACAGTCCTTTCAGGCTACTTTTCCATTTATTTTATTTTTTATATCAACAGCGAAACAATTGGAAGTCAGAGGGCTATTATTTTCATACATTGATATTATGAAAACCTTTACCTGACGTGGCCCTACTCGCGCAAGCGCGTTTCACCCTCATTGAAGCTTTTAGTAATGGTTTGGCTTTCACGAAAGAAGAATTGTTGCCCCATTATATAAGTGCAGAAAGGAATATATTCCCAAAGCAGTATAGAATGAAAAAGTATCTTTTTCGTGCAGAGGGGAAAAGACAAAAAGCGATTTTATTTTGTATTTCTTTGCTAAAGTTCAAACAAAAGTTATGAAATGTTTATTCAGCAAACATTCAAATGGCTTGAGAACACTAGAAAATCACGATGTGCTGAATTGGAATCTTCGCTTTTTTTTTTTAACATATTGCTAATGCGTTATATTATTATGTTATTCTTCTTTAGGTAACTGATTTGATGTGTTGTACCAGTGCATATGAAATAGTATTTAGTAGCTACTTAACGGGACCCGTATAGATGTCTCACCAAACGAAACAAATTCAAGAGAAACTCTTTAAGTCAGAAACGCTGATTGCAGTTTCCGACCATTACATATTCAATCCTACTGTTTTCTTTGTAATAAATAATATACAAATGGAAGTGACAAAACACGACTCGGAAACGGACGTTGGGAGGAATTCGCCTGACGCTGGTAAGAAGTTGATGTAAATTAACGGAAGGAGGCCTCTCCGAACATAAGATTAAAAACTTACCAAAAATATCTGCCCGCAATTCACCAATTCAATATTAACAAATAAAACTAACAATGTAACTTCTTTTTTTTATTCATTTTAATTTAGCTGTAGATATTTTAATGTCAAGCAAACCATCTTGGAATTATAAAATTGGGGGAAAAATCGACAAATAAGCAAATCTATGATTAAGCGACAATAATCTGGTAGTTTCACATTTTGCATGTTCGACGCCCAATTTGGACGGTCTCCTTTTAACCAGATCTTTACAGATGATAACGAGCAGACGATTTAATGACAATGTTATTATACATAGATATTGACATTAAATAGTATTTCGAATGCTTTAACATGAGAATTTACAAATAACTGTCAGATGTGTTTTATGATGAGACAATGTGGCTAAACTTTAATCAAAACAACATTCCCTTTTTCATGTCTTGTTTATGCATTATTTCCACCCTATCTTCTTTATTTTATGCACTATAAAGGATTAAGTGACAATGCTAGAAATGAGATGTTAACCTATTTAATACCGTGATGAATGTAAGTGATGATTGGCTTGTCCTTTTTGTCACAAAGCAAGATTCCTGAAAGAATGTGTCGATGTAGTCACTTGTCCATCTTATAATCTAGGAATATATTAGGTCTCGATAAAATTATGAATACCATATAGCTAAAAATGTGTATTTTCTATTCTAATTTAATACTCATACCCACTGGACCTATTAACTTAAATAATACATAATTACTAAAAAGTAAAAATTAATCTGATCTGGTTGTTGTTTTTTTACGGCATATAAACGTTTCGTGTGATTTAATTGCAAAATCAGGGTATTTTATAATCAAAGGTTTTCAGTTTGCCTTCTTATTTTGGCTGTTGCTTAAGTAAATGCCACACTAATTATGTATGAACTGGCGATCGCTACATAACTTGCTGCCTGCTAAGGGGAACCGATACTTTAGGTGACTTGGCCGTTTGCTGATCCTCGGTATCTAAGGTCTTACACCTCCCTTCTGACTACACTTGTATATACAGGATATCGAGATTTGCGTTAAGATAACAATGAGATTAGTTTGACAAATGAATCGACTAGTAGTAGGGCACCCAGCGGGTATTAGTGCTGGTTGGATCCATCTTAAGCTACGTTTCATCTATAACAAGCACCCCAAACTAACCTCAAAATTATAATTTGTATAATAAGCAGTAGAAAACCGGAATTTGGCTTCCGATGGGGAAGTCTTCTTTTACTTAAAAATACCCAGGTCACCGTGTTGACGACACTTGAGATAAGGAGACTAGTTAATAATTTACAGAAGTAATTTTATAGAATATGTCCAATTAAAAGTTGTTGAAAAATGCTAACGTATACTATAAGAGATTAAATAATGTGAGTTAAACCGACATTTCAGGGATAAGGTTGACAGGTCAGTAAATATATACCGGAAGATCGTTGGTTTAGGATTCATAAATATTTTGTTCTTGATATCGTTGTCAAGTCTATCTATCTATGTGAATCCAGACTCGCAGATAGATAGATATATAGACTAGAGCGGAAACTATTGGTAAGTTTGATCGAATATGAATATAACACAACACACACACACACACACACACACATATATATATATATATAATATAGTATATATTATACTTATTATATTCAAATACTTGAACAAGGTTGTTTTCATTTCCCATAGCGCCTGGGTAAATTTGGGAAATGTTATTATCTAACGTATTCTCCCTTCAGTTAGGGGTAAAATACGGCAAGGAATATTGGCCTTTAACCGGTTTAGGAAATTGGTCTAGGAGATGAAGTTTGATTTCAAACCGTTAAACCTGCTTAACTGAACTTGTGTCGCAGCCCGCTCGTGCAGAGGGTTGATATATATATATAATATATATATTATTATATATAATATATATGATATTATATATAGTAATATATTATAATATATGATGAGAGGAGAGAGAAGAGAGCGAGAGAGATGGAAACTGCCAAATAAACGTGTATGCCCAACGCTTTGCAAAAAATGAGACGTTTATCATGAACTGCAATTGAGATTTGAAAAGAATGTTCGGTTGGCAATAACGCATCTGAAAAAGACTTGTATTATACGTGTTTTTGAGTATCGGAACCTGGTCTATCCTGCAATGCATAGATGTCAATTACAGTGTCGTGCCTTTGAGGGCGGAACTTTAAACAGCCTTAAAACAGATTCAATGAATCGAGTTGGGCGCATTTGCGGAACAACAACGAGCAATATTAGGATCGTTTCCGTCGGGGAAGAAATAATCTGCTCCGCACTCAGTGGAAAGGTCGCTCATTTCCCGTGCTCGTTCTACCGTGTGGAAGAAGCAAAGCCAAACAGTAAATGTCAATTTTCAAATTCGAAACCTTTGTATGTGTTTTCTTATCTCTTGAACAAGTGGAGATGGTACTTTTCAGGTTCACAGATCCAGATAGGAAATATTGGATGTGCATGGTGTAATGGAAGAGTCATTGGAATGGACTAGTCGATCCGAGTTCAAATCCTGGGCGACGGCTGTTTGGTATACGAATACAACTAAACTCTCCTTCCAGCTATGGATAAATAATAAGGGCATACTGGCTCTTTAACCTTGCTAGGTAACCACTCTGGGGAAGGAAACTATGAATTCAAACCGAGCTAAACTCCGCTAAGAGATTGACCTTGTTGCCGCATCCTAGCCGGCGGACGGTTGGTAAATTGTATTAGCGAATATGAGTCATTGTTTTAAGATAGTGGAGTGAATATAACTAATTCATTTAGCTAAAGCAATTTTTTTATTAAAAAAAAGGTTTCTCCGCACAAGTAGGATACGAACATCACAGTCAATGTCTTGAAGCAACTTTTACAGTGTTCATTCTCTTAGTACTGTTGTGCCCTAAGGAATGTTAAAGAGCACAAGTCCCGCCTTAAAAGAAGGTGAGTATGTGGATACGTAATTTCCCCGAGTATTAGAGCTAGGGAATACAAAATCAACCTCGTGCAGTCTGAACGACAGGGTTAAGATTCCATCTTTTACGCCAATAACCGTTAAGGCACTCGCCTCCACGATTTAAAGATGTATTAATGGCTCTGTTCTCTAAGCCCATGCAATTAAACATCGTCAATCACGGAATGTATTTTTTTTTATTGTTTCTTACCCCAATTAATATGAATTCATCATGGTTAAAGATACAAGTAAAGAAAAAAAGCTGAAAAAAAAACCTGAAAAAAACAAATTCAAATAAGTTCAAATGTTCTATTTACTATATTATTATTTCAAATATTAGTTAAAAAGGTATTATTATTAAAAAGACAGTAAAAGTCTTCGGGATGACCTAGTTTCGGTATCAGCGGACAGGTGAAGGAGCTTATTTCTTTTTTCCGACCGCTAGACCAGGACAATTAATTTTTTGCGTCTAAGTGAGCGCCACAGCCTACCGCTCATCTTCCCAATTTGCAGCACATATCCAGCTTGTTCGGCTACTTATGCGCTGTGTGTGGCAAGTGTCCGGTATCGAACCCCGGAACGTGTGATTCCTTAGCGGATGTCTATACCAACTGAGCACAGCGCCTGAACAATCATTCAAATATTCGTCGACTGGTGACACAAATATAGGGACAGTGCCCAAAATAACTACCAAGACACCAGGGGGTAAATCGGACGTGAGTGAACTTTGTATGGACATTCTTAATATTGTGAAAACTATATTAAACTATACAATGAGACTTTTATGGCAAAATTTATACTTTAAATAGAAGCGAAGTTTGGAAAGAATAAGATTATTCATTAGCGTTTGAAACATACACGTAAAAGTGGAAAAACACATATCTAAAAAGACTTGAGCAGTATAATAGCACATGACAGTATTAAGAATAAAGACATAATACACCCTTTGAATAATATTAAGGATTATGAAATATATCTTTTCAGTAGGACGGTCCAGAATATGCCAGGAGAACTGAATGATAACAAATTGAAAGGGATAGCATGTTGTCCCCTGTTTTGACTATAGTATAACTGCAAGACATCGAAGAAATATTGTGTATTCTGCAACTACGAAATGGAGAAATATGCGACAAAAGAATTACTATTTCTAAATTAACAAAGTTTTCATGTCCACCTACCACTGCCTAATTAATCCATATCTTATACGCTCGATTAATAATTTCTTTTCTTACATCTGAACGCTCTTGCAGAAGATAAGTCATGTTATGTTATGTTTTTAAATTAAATCTACTTAATGTATCTCACGTGAACACGTATCAACTTATACAACGCTGGATCAGCCGCTTTCGATATCACTGTCTGAGGATGCCTATACGCATTGACATTTACTATACGGTAATTAGTACATCATATTGTTATTTGCGATTTTAAGATTCCGGTCCCTGCAAATTTAGCATCGCATCATACTCATCAGCATAGCAAGAACTTCATATTTGCATTCTTCATTATAATAATATATATAAATAATATATATAATAATTAGTATATTACATAAAGATAATAGTATATATAATACGAAATGATCTTGAATATCGAATCAAAATGTCGTGGAAATGATTAATTATCATATATATAATAAATTTATCAAATTTAATAGTGAGTACAG
>CM042139.1:69324637-69327137 GCA_023376005.1 Doryteuthis pealeii
TATGCGCTACATTAACTAATTGCGGATTAGGTTAGTGACCTTGTGATGCATAGATGAATACTTTCTTGCTGGCCAAGCTACTTAGAAATCTAATATAGACTAGCAAATTTTATAATACATACTCGGGTGCAAGTTTTTAAGTTAGTTGAATATAAATAAAATATAATTGGAATAGTATTAAATTAGAAAGGCTTAATAAATGGCTGAGATATGCAGATAAAAGATTTGTGAACAGAGGGGAGTAATAATCGAAAAATAGGAACAACCTTTGAACTAAGTGTTCCATCTTTTTCATTACTCCCATCTTTTCATTGGTAAAATTTCTAATTTAATATTTAGTTTAAAATAGGAGTAAAGGATAATATTACAGTTATTTCTTCTTGGTTTATGAATTTCTTTTAAGATTTATCCCCGAGATTTTGCTCATATTCGAATAAGATAAAACGAAACAATCAAAATCAATATAAAGGCATATATTTAATAAAATATTTTTTTAAGATCAATATGCAAATTAGCCTTCCCGTCACAACTGTAAACGCTATTTTGTTGTAAATATAAATACAATTGGCTATGTTATAGTATGTAAGACTGGTCACAGTATTTTATAATAAAACAATTTTATTAATCATTGAGGTTTTTAAATAAAATAAATTCATGGAGAATGTCGTGTAAATAACAAAAGAAATTGTAAACTTGTATAGTCTATAGTTTCGGTTACAGACAGATAAACCAATCTCCATTATAATAAGATATATATATACCCTATTAGAATAAGTCTAAGAATGATGCTTTGCAAGTGTCCAGAAAATTTTCCTCAGTCATCATTTATAATTCAGTGCTTCGTTAAATCTTCGCCTCTTGTGCAGATAAGAAGAACTGTATCATCTATTTATATGCATATTGGATATGTTTTGTCAATAACGATTTTATGGCACGTAGATTCTGATGTAGGATTTTCATGTTCACAGTCAACATAATAAAGTAGGATAAAGAAATAATAACGAAAAATGCATCTCATTACACAAGGGAAACTTTGTTATACTTTTTTTCCTCTTCAATAATTATCGATTTACTTGCCTCTCCTTGGCCGCCTGCATTAACATATTTTTAGGATTTACCCTCATTATTGGCGTTCCCGTCTCTTCAATACAACCATGAACTGCGCTGTTAATTGTTTGAGGAAGCTCCAACAGAACGATAAATCCAATTAAAAGAGAGAGAGGAGAGAGAAGAGAGAAAGAGTGGGAGAGAGAGAAGAGAGAGAGAGAGAGAGAGAGAGAGGAGAGAGAGAGAGAGAGAGAGACCTTGATTCCACAATTCCAGAGATATCGCATCTTATCACTCACTGATTCTGGTTATTTTTAGTAGATATTCAGAGTGGGTGGACTGTAATAAACTGGGGGATATATTTTGGCAAAAGAGGTGGTACTTTTATAGGAAGATTGAGATTGCTTGATGTTCAGAAAGGAATTTTGGGCGTTATTAAAAGGCCTGAAGCGTTTATGTATTAAAGGGTTAGATTTAATGTTATCTGGAGATGAATGAAGATGTTTCTTGTTCTATTGATGATGGCTGCTGCTGGCTGTGATGGAT
The DNA here is from genome assembly GCA_023376005.1 of Doryteuthis pealeii. NCBI lineage: Eukaryota > Metazoa > Mollusca > Cephalopoda > Myopsida > Loliginidae > Doryteuthis > Doryteuthis pealeii. Next base: position 69,326,231 of record CM042139.1, read on the forward strand.
GATGATGGCTTCGAGTTCAATAAAGTGGTAATCTTTTACATGATAACCAGTTCTTGATGGTTATCTAGTCATTGGTGTCGTATCTGGTTAATGTGATAGGAGTGCTACCTGTAGCTTTCCATTGCCTAAGTGGAAATGTCAAACCTGTCCATTCCACAACTAGTTTAATTTCTGAGCTTTTTTTCTTTAATTTAGTTGCATTACCAAGGTTAAAATTCAGTCTTCCTACAGGAACGATAATATTTGGCTTTATACTTTCTAAGGTATGTAATATGAATGAAGGACGAAGTCGCAATTTCTTAAATAAATACCTTATTAATAATACCAGATCTTGTAGAAATACTAAACAGAGAAAAAAATCATAATGGCTTCAGCTATATTTGGATTTAGTTCAGAAGCTACGTAGAAGTTGTCTACCCAACCCGTTGGCAATGGTATGATGAGAAACCATGTCGCAAGTATGGGGCATCCAACGAGGACTGAACTCTCTTTCCAGTAGAAATGGATCTGCGTGAATATTTTTGCTAACCATTACACGACGATGGGATGCCTTACCTTTCCCAAGAGTATTCACGATATCTTGAATAAAACAGCATCATTCAGGAATTGAAAATCGGATTGCCGTGTTCATTCCTTTGGGGATAACCGTTATGTATTGAGGGTTTTCTCAATGTAATTGTGTAAATTGAAATACTGTGGATATTACTGATCATGTTATAAGATTCTTCTTGGCGCTTTCCGCCATTTCCAACCATCACAGTCTTTTTTTAAAAATAAGGCTTTTATCGACCTTAGGCAATAAATTGAAGAAAAGAGAAATAAGCCACAGAGGTGCGGCAATATTACTTTTTATTTTTAGTAATTTCCAAAACTAAGATTTTATCTATCAATACTCCAAAAATATAAA
>CM042139.1:69329637-69357137 GCA_023376005.1 Doryteuthis pealeii
AAGGAATTTGACCAAGTGGGTAAAGTGATAAGGTCAGATGTGTGGATATGTGTTAGTCGGATTTATTCAAATTCTCCTATCCTCATACTGTCGGAATGGACAAAACACGCTTAACAACACATTGCGCACATACAAAACTCCCTCATTGCAGCTCACTCACATAAAAACAGAGTACTATTTACAAGACTGCATAGACGAGAAGGTGATCCAAAAGCACGATGAAATTCTACCAACGGACACATCACATCTTCCCGATGCACATACATAAATATCTCGTTGCCTACAATACTTCTTCAACACCAATCCATGGCACTCTTCCATAAAGCAAACTCACTTGACCTGAAGCTCTACAAGCACCCACCCTACACTCACAATTTCACCCTTAAAATCACTCAAATAACAAAGTAATTTAACACACCCACACCAACGAACCCGACTATATCTGATAGCTCATGGAAACTCATCAAACGGCCCGAAATGGTCCTGAACTTGACGGATCTCAACTTTTCACGAACCGAATAGAAGCACTGAGTCTTAAGTTCGCCCCGGGAATAACCAAAAAAACCAACCACGGACTCCGTCTCCGAAACTACAAATTACGACTCTGACTTCTCAAACGGTTTCTCCCAGGCAATCATTCTTCCGGCTATATCCCAACCTGATGAAAAAACACTACCGAAAGACACATACAGGCCTCGCAGGACTAGCCAGAAACCCTGATATCATCATATTCCCCGCCAACAAAAGCGGTGGCGTAGTTATCATGTGGAAATCAGAGTACATATCAAAAATAGAAACACAATTAGCCGACGATACAACTTATACACCAACAAATATCACCAACATCAACAAGGACATTTACACCTTTAAAAAATATAAGAAACTCGTCAAAAACAACAAAACATGAACTTCCCCCATAGAACACCAGCCCACAATTCCCACACTATACGGTCTCCCCAAAATCCACAAAAAAATTTTCTTACGACTATCATCTCCAGCATTGTAGCGCTACTCATAAAATCGCCCGTATCATTGCCAAAATTCTACCCCCCCCTATTAGGTACTATCAGCCCCGCTCACATAATCAATTCTGCCAATCTCCTTAACAGATCAAAGACATCAACATCCATAGCACAACAGTGACTAGCTCGATGTAGTCTCCCTATATACTAATATACCCAATAAGAAATGTCTAAACCTTCTCACCACACACCACCCACGTAAATCAAGTTTAAGTCACTCCTACACATCAATTCCATAATCGAAATCGCCAAACACATCACAAACCTAACATACTTCAAATTCAACAACAAATACTACCGACAAAAAGCCAGACTCCCAATGGCAACCCACTAGTGGCGTTTTAGCCTGTCTATTCCTAGAATTTTTTAGATCAGGCCCCTTCAAATATAGAATACAAACAACTGCACATTTTCAGATACATAGATGACATACTGATCCTCCTTCACCAAGACACAAAAATAGAACATATCGCCAACAAACCTAACTACGTAGAACCTACCATAAAATCCACCTTTGAAGAAGAATCTAATAATACCTTATCGTTTCACGACATCATACTAATACAATCTCAACACAAACTAACCTACAAAATCTACCGCAAATCACCAACAAAAACGACTATATACACTTCTATTCGAAACACACACAACAAAACCAAATCGGGCATATAATATGCTTCTACTTAAGGGCATTACGTATATGTATCTCTCAATACTTAGAAGAAAAATACAAATACATAGAGAACTCCTCACGACTTTAAAATACCATAAACATTTGTTCCAAACGCCAAGTCAAAGGCCGACAAAATATACTCAAACACAAAACCAAAAAACACCGCCACTACACCCAGTTCTCCCATATACCTCTAACCCTACTACCAACATACAAACAAACCACTTTACGACAAACTTACGTTCTAGGAATGAAAGTAATACAAACTATCCCAAACAATTAAAGACCTCACCAGCTCCTCCACACGCACAAACGCTCCTAACATCCCAACGGCAACAGCCCAATGCCGCCATGTACACCATTCCATGCAAAATTGCAACAAATGCTACATTGGTGAAACCCAATGTAGTCTCGACAAGTGCGTCTACGAGCATAAGAGATCGATAAAGACAAACGATAAACAAATGCCCTATTCCACACACAGTAGACTTCAACCATACTTTCAATTTCAACCACACATCCCTGATCAAACCATAGATAAGAAGAGCATTCGGAAATCATAGCATATATCAAAACAATTAATCAAAGACTGGGCCCTTTTAACCTCGACATATCGATTGCAAATATCATAATACACGAAAACACAATCAAACTTGAAAACGGATGAAAAGAAGTCCCAACAAATATCCCCCACCCACGACTCTAAAAAAATGTTTCTGCCAACTAAAGAATGGTGACCTACATCTTCCGTACTACCAAACACCTACCTTCTCTGCACTCTATGCCCTCTATCTATCAAATCTCCTCTAACACATATCACATATCTGATCTTATAAGTTTTACCGACTTGGTCAAATTCCTCACTAGACCTACTCACTGACCTACAAACCCGCTCATATATATATATATATATATATATATATATATATAATATATATATTATATATGCGCGCGTGTGTGTGTTTGGTGTATTTATGTAGGATGGTGTAGTGATCATACTCAATGACACATAGATAGGCATACAGATCAATTGTGTCTTTAAACATAATGTGTTGGAATCGGATTTATGAGCAAAGGTGGGGGATATGGTTTACTTATTTAAAATCTAGGAACAAATCTTAAAAATGTATATATATATATATATATATATATATATATATTATATATAATATATTATTTTATACATCCATAGATACGTGTTTTGACGTATCACGTCTCTTCAGTGTGGCTAGAGATTTACATGCTCCTCCACAGAGATGGAAAACCGATTGACACACCATCAACCATACTTTTTAACCATCGGCAATCAACATCTACAGACTAGATCGAGGATTTAACTGATATATATATATACTAGCAAATATATGCACCCTCCGGTGCAAGTATTTTAGTTAAATTTTATATAAAATATGATATTAAATTAGAAAGGCTAATGAACTTAATAAGAATGTAGATAAAAAGATTTGAACAGAGGGGGTATGATTGAAAAATAGAACAACTTTGAAACTAACTCTTCCATCATTTTCCGTTATTCGCGTCTTTCATTGGTAAATTTTCCTAATTAAACTGTTTAGTTAAAGTAGGAAGCAAAGAATAATATTACAGTTATTTTTTCTTGTTAAGGGATTTTTTAAAGATTTATTGAAGAGATTTTTGCTTATATTCAATAAGATAAAACCAAGCAATTAGAAATCATAATACTAAGCATATATTTTATTAAAATCAATTTTTTAAATCAATATGCAATTAGCCTTCCAGTTCATACTGTAAACCTCTATTTTTGTTGTATATATAAATACAATTGCATGTTATTAGTATGTAGATATGGTCAACAGTGTAAGTAATGTAAAACAATTTTATTAATAATTGAGGTTTTAAATAAAAATCAAATCAAAGAGAATATCATGTAAATAACTAAAGAATTGTGACTTGTATAGTAATATAGTTTCGGTTACAGACAGACAAACCCACATTATAATAAGATATATTATATATATATATATATATATATATATATATATATATTATATATTATATATTTAAAGCTTGCTTGAGAGTGTTCCATAGATTTTATGGGAGAGCGTTTCTATATATATATATATATATAATTATATTATATAATATATTGAAATACATTAAATACATTTTTTATTATTAAAATATTTGTGGATTGCAGAAATAATTGAATTCTCTTATTTATATTGAAACATTTTATAATCAAAATGGATAATACTAATTACTATCTATCTATCTATCGATATATATATATATATATATATATATTATATATATATATATATATATATATATATATAATTAGTGATATTTGTCTTGTCTATAAAATGTTCATTATATAAATATATATATATATATATATATAATATTTATATATATTATATATATTATATATATATATATTATATTGTTTAGGACATGATCCTCCTTTCTATTTATCCATAGGCGGAGGAAGAATACTTGGATATATATGTTTTCTTGGGTGGATTTCTTACATGAAATTTTAAAAGCCTCGTCACTGGTCCATTCCTTATTATGATTAACATTTACAATAATCCTCTCTCATACTTTTTACTATACATTTGGCATTAGATAGCCCTGGAGGTTGATATGCATTAAACAATGAAACTAACAATTCCTCCAGTGGATCCTTTTTATTAACGTTGAATGATCATATTATTGGCCTTGTGTCAAACTGAACAAAGTCTAAAATTATATCTACAACGAGCGTCTTTTTTCAGAAATAGGGATGAAAAAGAATCTGAAATCCAAAACGTGCTATTAAAAAGAAAGACGGCTTTCTTTTAAATATATTTTGCTCTTAGAACTAAAATTCTTCAAAGTTGCACGAATGCAGGTGGTTAATCGATGGGCAACTGCTGTTATCATCCGATCTCTCTAATCGATCGATATTATTCATTATAGAATATCTCATAGGTTATTCATTTCACACGCACCATAAACAAGCATTTCTGTGACGATTGAAACTTTTATTGTTATTCGTACATTCACTTCTAAAGTTTAATATAGTTCGTCTATCGTGATCAGGATATCTAATGTCTTTTTGCTTTACGCTATTTATCGTTTATTGAGGGTTAAAGTAATTCTAAGATGATATATTCAGGGGAAATAATAATGGTATTATGGTAGGTTTATCTTATTATGACCGTTTTTGCTCAGATCGTTCGGCTATGATCACACAAGATTTCCTGGTTGGATACTGGCTCTCACCAATAGATAAATAAAAAATCCATTAATTTTAAAAAAGATTTCATCGGCTAAACGAAGCGGTTGTAGATCTCTCCGATCAATCGCTGTTCACGTCAAGCCCTAGAAGTTATGTAATTGTTCTGTCCCAATTATGGAAAACGCCAACCCTTGTACTGGAAGGTTGTGTCAAATGGTCTTATTGTACTATGTATGATGTTAAACTCTATCTGATGGTGAAGACTCAATTCTGGAGCTATGGTTAATGTAAGATACCCCTTCATCACAATTATACCTAGATCAACTCTAACTTGGGGTGGTAATATGAGTAGCAGAGGGATCTGGGTGGTAAAGTGAGGAGCTAATGGCTACACTACAGACTCTAAAAAATCTGCTTGGTCTAGAGCTAGTGAAAAGGGAATAGACTCCTCGCTGTCTTTCTGATACTGATATTAGGCCACCCGTTGACTTTACTTTAGTTATCTATATATTTACTTGTTCCTAATCTTCTGACCGTTCTCATCTTGCAACACCCTCTGGTTAAAAAATGAAACCGTTCAAAACATCCAAGATGAAATGTAAACATCTAAAATCCTGATTACCTGGTTTGCTTATCCACGAATTCTGATTATGAGTGTCTTCATTCAGCTAAATTAACGGATGATTCGCTTTAATTAGAAAGAAAGAACGGGGATGAAAAGGAGATGCTACACAGAAAAAATATAATAAGAAAGAAGAGAAAGAGAGTAAGGAAATTAGAGAGAAGAGTGAACGCGCGGTAGGAAACGCTAATCTTTTTCAATCGAATATAATGAAAAGGTGAGAAGAAGAAAAAAGAAAAGGCCGAAAGAGAGAGAGAGAGAGAGAAGAGAGAGAGAGAGAGAGAGAGAGAGAGAGAGAGAGAGAGACTTAAATCAACACTTTTATACCTTTTACATATTTAAATATTTTGGAATTACTCTAAAGTAAACTTATTAAATGTTGTAAAAGTAATGATATATCTACAGGTCTGCTAATTAAATATTATTGCTGATAATATGTATCTAGTTATTAAACTTGATACACCAGAAGTGTGTTCATTTACAGGATATATTCATGAACACCTTTATTCTATAATAATGATCTCTCATGGGATTATTTTTATGCATTTCAATAATTGAGCATCAAGTGATTAAAGAATTTGAATAGAAATGATACATAATTTTGAGTACATTTTACCAACCCTCCGCACACATGATGTGACACAAGGTCAATTTCTTAAGCGGAGTTTAACGGGTTTTGAATTCAGAGTTTACCTTCTCCTAGACCGGTTGCCTAACCAAGGTTAAAGAGCCAAGTCTTTCATACTTATTTATCCATAGATGGAGGGAGAGTAGAATGTATACTTTTAAGGGTAATTAAGCGCTAAGTGAATGCAATTTAACCATGTCCAGGATTTGAACTCGGAGCGACGAGTCCATTTCCTATGATTTAACCATTACACCACACGCACTTCTACTATACCAAGCACTTCCTACTTTGATATAGGTATTTGTTTTGTATCATAAGGCCGTATTATTGGGAGGAAGCGAAAAAATTTGTTTGTTTGGTTGGTGGTATTTTAGCGCATGTTAACCCGTTGGGTTATTTAATGTCGAATACGTTTGTTTTGAGTCATTCTTTTGTTGGAATTAATTTTTTACTGCGTTTTTTAAAATCCACGTCTTAACTAAGTTTAAAAAAAACTATATAAATCCATGGATGGGTCCGCTAACAGGTACTTACCACCTCTGACGCGGAGTGGTAGTACCTTTGGACCCATCATGGATTATATAGTTTTTTTTTTAACTTTAGTTAAGACGTGTTTAAAAAAACGAGTTAAAAGAAAATAATTCCCAACAAGAATAGACTCAAACAACGTATTCGACATAAAATAACCCAACGGTTTAAATGCGTAAAATACCACCAACAACAAAACAAATTTTATTCGCTTCCTCCCTTTATAATACGGCCTTATGTATACAACAAATACCTATATCAAAGTGGAAGGTGCTTGTTGTATAGTAGGAAGTGCGTGGTGTAATGGTTAAAGTCATAGGAAATGGACTCGTCGCTCCAGTTCAAATCCTGGACATGGTAAATTGCATTTCACTTAGCGCTAATAACCCTTGAAAAGGTATACATTCTACTCTCCCTCCATCTATGGATAAATAGTAATGGAAGACTTGGCTCTTTAACCTTGGTTAGGCAACCGGTCTAGGAGAAGGTAAAACTCTGAATTCAAACCCGTTAAACTCCGCTTAAGAAATTGACCTTGGTGTCACATCATGGTTGTGGCGGAGGGTTGGTAAATATGTACGTCAAATTATGTATCATTTCTATTCAAATTCTTTAATCACTTGATGCTCAATTATTTGAAATGCATAAAATAATCCCATGAGAGATCATTATTATAGAATAAAGGTGTTCATGAATATATCCTGTAAATGAACACACTTCTGGTGTATCATTTTTAATATAAGATACATATTATCAGCAATAATATTAATTAGCAGACCTGTAGATATATCAGTTTACTTTATTACAACATTTAATAAGTTTACTTAGAGTAATTCCAAAATATTTAAATATGTAAAGGTAATAAAAGTGTTGATTTAAGTCTCTCTCTCTCTCTCTCTCTCTCTCTCTCTCTCTCTCTCTTCTCTCTCTCTCTCTCTCTTTCGGCCTTTTCTTTTTTTCTTCTTCTCACCTTTTCATTATATTCGATTGAAAAAGATTAGCGTTATTGCTACCGGTTTCACTCTCTCTCTATTTTTTCCTTACTCTCTTCTTTCTTTCTTTCTTATTATATTTTTTCTGTGTAGCATCTCCTTTTCATCCGTTCTTTCTTTCTATTAAAGCGGAATCATCCGTTATTTGCTGATTGAAGACACTCATAATCAGAATTCGGTGGATAAGCAAAACCAGGTAATCAGGGATTTAGATGTTTACATTTCATCTTGGATGTTTTGAACGGTTTCATTTTTTAACCAGAGGGTGTTGCAAGATGAGAACGGTCAGAAGATTAGGGAACAAAGTATTAATATATAGATAACTAAAGTAAAGTCAACGGGGTGGCCTAATATCAGTATCAGAGAGACAGCGAGGGAGTCTATTCCCTTTTCACTAGCTCTAGACCAAGCAGATTTTTTAGAGTCTGTAGTGTTGCGCCATTAGCTCCTCACTTTACCACCCAGATCCCTCTGCTACTCATATTACCACCCCAAGTTAGAGTTGATCTGGTAATAATTGTGATGAAGGGGTACTCTACATTAACCATAGCTCCAGAATTGAGTCTTCACCATCAGATAGAGTTTAACATCATACACAGTACAATAAGACCATTTGACACAACCTTCCAGTACAAGGGTTGGCGGTTTTCCATAATTGGGACAGAACAATTACATAACTTCTAGGGCTTGACGTGAACAGCCGATTGATCGGAGAGATCTACAACCGCTCGTTTAGCCGATGTAAATCTTTTTTAAAATTAATGGATTTTTTATTTATCTATTGGTGAGAGCCAGTATCCAACCAGAAATCTTGTGATTCATAGCCGAACGATCTGAGCAAAACCGGTCATAATGTATAGATAAACCTACCATAATACCATTATTATTTCCCCTGAATATATCATCTTAGAATTACTTTAACCCTCAATAAACGATAAATAGCGTAAAGCAAAAAAGACATTAGATATCCTGATCACCGATAGACGAACTAGTATTAAACTTTAGAAGTGAATGTACGAATAACAAATAAAAGTTTCATCGTCACAGAAATGCTTGTTTTATGGTGCGTGTGAAAATGAATAACCTATGAGATGATTCTATAATGAATAATATCGATCGCATTAGAGAGATCGGATTGATAACAGCAGTTGCCCATCGATTAAACACCTGCATCGGTGCAACTTTGAAGAATTTTAGTTCTAAGAGCAAAATATTTTAAAAGAAAGCCGTCTTTTCTTTTTAATAGCACGTTTTGGATTCAGATTCTTTTTCATCCCTATTTCTGCAAAAAGACGCTCGTTGTAGATATAATTTTAGACTTTGTTCAGTTTGACACAAGGCCAATAGATATGATCATTCAACGTTAATAAAAGGATCCACTGGAGGAATTGGTTTAGTTTCATTGTTTAATGGCATATCAACCTCCGAGGGCTATCTAATGCCAAATGTATAGTAAAAAGTATGGAGAGGATTATTGTAAATGTTATCATCATAAGGAATGGACTCAGTGACGAGGCTTTTAAATTTCATGTAAGGATAATCCACCCAGAAAACATATATATCCAAGTATTCTTCCTCCCGCTATGGATAAATAGAAGGGAGGATCATGCTCCTTAACATATATATATATATATATATATATATATATATATATATATATATATATATATATATTGAACATTTTTATAGACAAGACAAATATCACTAATTATATATATATATATATATATATATATATATATATATATATATATATATATATATTATATCGATAGATAGATAGATAGTAATTAGTATTATCCATTTTGATTATAAAATGTTTCAATATAAATAAGAGAATTCAATTATTTCTGCAATCCACAAATATTTTTAATAATAAAAAATGTATTTAATGTATTTCATATATATATATATATATATATATATATATATATATATATATATATATATATAGGAAACGCTCTCCATAAAATCTATGGAACACTCTCAAGCAAGCTTTAAATATATATATACTATATATATATATATATATATATATATATATATATATCTATATTATAATGTGGGTTGTCTGTCTGTAACCGAAACTATATTACTATACAAGTCACAATTCCTTTAGTTATTTACATGATATTCTCTTTGATTTGATTTTTATTTAAACCTCAATTATTAATAAAATTGTTTTACATTACTTACACTGTTGACCATATCTACATACTAATAACATGCAATTGTATTTATATATACAACAAAATAGAGGTTTACAGTATGAACTGGAAGGCTAATTTGCATATTGATTTAAAAAAATTGATTTTAATAAATATATGCTTAGTATTATTGATTTCTAATTGCTTGGTTTTATCTTATTGAATATAAGCAAAAATCTCTTCAATAAATCTTTAAAAAAATCCCTTAACAAGAAAAAATAACTGTAATATTATTCTTTGCTTCCTACTTTAACTAAACAGTTTAATTAGGAAAATTTACCAATGAAAGACGCGAATAACGGAAAATGATGGAAGAGTTAGTTTCAAAGTTGTTCTATTTTTCAATCATACCCCCTCTGTTCAAAATCTTTTTATCTACATTCTTATTCAGTTTCATTAGCCTTTCTAATTTAATATCATATTTTATTATAAAATTTAACTAAAATACTTGCACCCGGAGGGTGCATATATTTGCTAGTATATATATATATCAGTTAAATCCTCGATCTAGTCTGTAGATGTTGATTGCCGAGTGGTTAAAAAGTATGGTTGATGGTGTGTCAATCGGTTTTCCATCTCTGTGGGAGGGAGCATGTAAATCTCTAGCCACACTGAAGAGACGTGATACGTCAAAACACGGTATCTATGGATGTCTATATATATATATATATATATATATATATATATATATTATATATACATTTTTTAGATTTGTCCTAGATTTTAAATAAGTAAACCATATCCCCCCACCTTTGCTCATAAATCCGATTCCAACACATTATGTTTTAAAGACACAATTGATCTGTATGCCTATCTATGTGTCATTGAGTATGATCACTACACCATCCTACATAAATACACAAACACCACACGCGCGCATATATTATATATATATATATATATATATATATATAATATATATATGAGCGGGTTTTGTAGGGTCAGTGAGTAGGTCTAGTGGAGGAATTTGACCAAGTCGGTAAACTTATAAGATCAGATATGTGGATATGTGTTAGAGGAGATTTGATAGATAGAGGGCATAGAGTGCAGAGAAGGTAGGTGTTTGGTAGTACGGAAGATGTAGGTCACCATTCTTTAGTTGGCAGAAACATTTTTTTAGAGTCGTGGGGTGGGGGATATTTTTGTTGGGACTTCTGTTTCATCCGTTTTCAAGTTTGATTGTGTTTTCGTGTATTATGATATTTGCAATCGATGTGTCGAGGTTAAAGAGGCCCGGTCTTTGATTAATTGTTTTGATATGTGCTATGATTTCCGAATGCTCTTCTTATCTATGGGTTTGATCAGGGATGTGTGGTTGAAATTGAAAGTATGGTTGAAGTCTACTGTGTGTGGGAATAGGGCATTTGTTTATCGTTTGTCTTTATCGATCTCTTATGCTCGTAGACGCACTTGTCGAGACTACATTGGGTTTCACCAATGTAGCATTTGTTGCAATTGTTGCATGGAATGGTGTACATGGCGGCATTGGGGCTGTTGCCGTTGGGGTGTTAGGAGCGTTTGTGCGTGTGGAGGAGCTGGTGAGGTCTTTAATTGTTTGGGAGGTAGTTTGTATTACTTTCATTCCTAGAACGGTAAGTTTGTCGTAAAGTGGTTTGTTTTGTATGTTGGTAGGTAGGGTTAGAGGTATATGGGAGAACTGGGTGGTAGTGGCGGTGTTTTTTGGTTTTGTGTTTGAGTATATTTTGTCGGCCTTTGACTTGGCGTTTGGAACAAAATGTTTATGGTATTTTAAAGTCGTGAGGGAGTTCTCTATGTATTTGTATTTTTCTTCTAAGTATTGAGAGATACATATACGTAATGCCCTTAAGTAGAAGCATATTATATGGCCCGATTTGGTTTTGTTGTTGTGTTTCGAATAGAAGTGTATATAGTCGTTTTTGTTGGTGGATTTGCGGTAGATTTTGTAGGTTAGTTTGTGTTGAGATTGTATTAGTATGATGTCGTGAAACGATAAGGTATTATTAGATTCTTCTTCAAAGGTGGATTTATGGTAGGTTCTACGTAGTTAGGTTTGTTGGCGATATGTTCTATTTTGGTGTCTTGGTGAAGGAGGATCAGTATGTCATCTATGTATCTGAAAAATGTGCAGTTGTTTGGTATTCTATATTTGAAGGGGCCTGATTCTAAAATATTCTAGGAATAGACAGGCTAAAACGCCACTAGTGGGTTGCCCATTGGGAGTCTGGCTTTTTGTCGGTAGTATTTGTTGTTGAATTTGAAGTATGTTAGGTTTGTGATGTGTTTGGCGATTTCGATTATGGAATTGATGTGTAGGAGTGACTTAAACTTGATTTTACGTGGGTGGGTGTGTGGTGAGAAGGTTTAGGCATTTCTTATTGGGTATATTAGTATATAGGGAGACTACATCGAGGCTAGTCACTGTTGTGCTATAGATGTTGATGTCTTTGATCTTGTTAAGGAGATTGGCAGAATTGATTATGTGAGCGGGGCTGATATAGTACCTAATAGGGGGGGGGGTAGAATTTTGGCAATGATACGGGCGATTTTATGAGTAGCGCTACCAATGCTGGAGATGATAGTCGTAAGAAAATTTTTTTGTGGGTTTTGGGGAGACCGTATAGTGTGGGAATTGTGGGCTGGTGTTCTATGGGGGAAGTTCATGTTTTGTTGTTTTTGACGAGTTTCTTATATTTTTTAAAGGTGTAAATGTCCTTGTTGATGTTGGTGATATTTGTTGGTGTATAAGTTGTATCGTCGGCTAATTTGGTGTTTCTATTTTTGATATGTACTCTGATTTCCACATGATACTACGCCACCGCTTTTGTTGGCGGGGAATATGATGATATCAGGGTTTCTGGCTAGTCCTGCGAGGGCCTGTATGTGTCTTTCGGGTAGTGTTTTTTTCATCAGGTTGGGATATAGCCGGAAGAATGATTGCCTGGGAGAAACCGTTTGAGAAGTCAGAGTCGTAATTTTTGTAGTTTCGGAGGACGGAGTCCGTGGTTGGGTTTTGGTGTATTCCCGGGGCGAACTTAAGACTCAGTGCTTCTATTTCGGTTCGTGAAAAGTTGAGATCCGTCAAGTTCAGGACCATTTCGGGCCGTTTGATGAGTTTCCATGAGCTATCAGATATTAGTCGGGGGTTCGTTGGTGTGGTTGGTGTTAAATTACTTTGTTATTTGAGTGATTTTAAGGGTGAAATTGTGAGTGTAGGGTGGGTGCTTGTAGAGCTTCAGGTCAAGTGAGTTTGCTTTATGGAAGAGTGCCATGGATTGGTGTTGAAGAAGTATTTTGTAGGCAACGAGATATTTATGTATGTGCATCGGGAAGATGTGATGTGTCCGTTGGTAGAATTTCATCGTGCTTTTTGGTATCACCTTCTCGTCTATGCAGTCTTGTAAATAGGTACTTCTGTTTTTATGTGAGTGAGCTGCAATGAGGGGAGTTTTGTATGTGCGCAATGTGTTGTTAAGCGTGTTTTTGTCCATTCCCGACAGTATGAGGATAGGAGAATTTGAATAAATCCGACTAACACATATCCACACATCTGACCTTATCACTTTACCCACTTGGTCAAATTCCTTCTCTAGATCAATCCACTAACCCTAGAAAAAAACCCTACCCAACAGTGAATCCCCCCTCACCCATTCACCTTCTTCACTATAAAAGCAATTGTATGTGTACCAATGTTTCAAATAAAGGCTGAAGATGTTTTTACCCAACGTCAAACGAAATATTCCACTACATCTACTGCTTGTTTGTGCTGTTTTTGTCCACATTTTTTCCTCTATTCTTAACCACACACACACACACACACACACACACACACACACACACACACAATATATATATATATATATATATATATATATAATATACCTCTGAGGATGGAGTTGTCAGTTAACATCAAATTGAACTCAACAATAGTGAACTTTAAAGATGTTACGTTCAATCTTATTACATTTTACGTACATTTGAACCTTTATGATACCAAACACAAACAAATATATGTTAACCCTGGGTTTACCGACCCACCCTCGACAATGTTCTCGCTAGCGTTACCGATATTTATAATAAAGCACTATATAATAGGACACTAAATAGGAAAAACAGAAACAGAAGGATTATGTGATATTAATCACCACTGAACATGCTGGTGATAACACAAAAAGGTAAGATATTCTGAAATTTACTCATAAATATTTCCCAGTTAATCATATTCTACACAATTCTTTTTTTAAATAAGAACAGCTTAAAGATTTATTTCTCCTGTATTGATAATATAGAAACGATAATTAAGAATATAACACCAAGATAATAAACAATCATACAAAGCATAGAAATAAGGAAAAGGATAGACAGAAAATCTTCAACGGCCGAAACCCTAATATGTGCTTCATAAAATTTTTGATTCAAGGTGTAATTTACCTTGAATCGATAACGTCTACACAGAAACCAGACCTTACTACATTTTACGGGCGTCGTACAAAATTAGAAAATAAAACTTGGCAAATCATAAATACTATTTTTCAAATATTAAACTAAAATATGTAACAACCATAGTTAGCTATGTTTGGAACTTAAAAAGTTAAAATATGATAACAATTATTAAATGGGATTTTTTTTAATCGAATGTTTGCAAAGCTTGAGTGACCCTTGTTTCTTTTGTTTACAAGAAAGGTTAGCGATAATTAGATTCCCAGATGAGAAAGACGTCTTTAATAACAAAAAATGAATTTCTAGGAAATCTTCATCACCAGGGCCATAATACATTAATGTATTATTAAGATTAGCCCCCTCTCTTAGTAAGTAATAAATCATCGACTACAGCAAGTAGAATTACCAAAAGACAAACTCTAGTGTTAAATAAACAAATAATAGTATACACAAATAAGATTTAAACAAATAGTTGAAGTCGGGGTATAATATGACAGATAGAATTACAAATTACTTTTGCCTGAAGGTAGAAGACATGTAAATTTACAGACAACAACTTTTGACTTCAAAGAAAAATGACTACAATTGGAAACTATAGTATATACAAAATAATTAAAAGACAGAAAGAGTAATGAAAATAATGCGAAACCAGACTAATTCCCATGCTGAAAAGTATATATAAAATGTAGCAACCCTAATTTTATTAGTTCTCCTTAAGAAGGTGTACCTTGTGTACCGAAATCATAGTAGACAGAAAACAACTTTTTTCTACAACTATATATATATATATATATATATATATATTATATATATATTATATATATATATATATATATATATGAAGATAGGATGGATGGGTTTAGAATCCGACAATATGAGGTAGATAAAAGGAAAAGTGAGCAAGAAATGAACAACTCAAAACAAATCAAGGTTGAAATGATTTCGTCCGTCAATACGGACGAATCCTTTCAACCCTTGATTTGTTTGAGTTGTTTCATTTCTTTGCCCACTTTTCCTTTTATCTACCTCATATATATATATATATATATATATATATATATATATATATATATATATATATATATATATATATTTGGAGGATATGTGCTTAATTGAAGTCATACCTAATTATAAAAATTAATTAGTTAATAATTAATGAATTTTAGGCGGGCATATATGTTCAAATGTAAGGCTAAACAAATCGAGAAAATGTCAATCCCTGAATGAACATTTCGATCTATTAGGTCTCATCAGCAAGGTTATAGACATGGGAGACTGCTCCGTGTGTGACTCGAAACCTCAAGAGCAGTCTCCCATGTCTATAACCTTGCTGATGAGACCTAATAGGTCAAAATGTACACTCAGGGATTGACATTTTCTCGATTTGTTTAGACTTACATTTGAACATATACGCTCGCCTAAAATTCATTAATTATTAACTAATTAATTTTCAAAATTTGGTATGACTTCAATTAAGCACATATCCTCCAGAAATTGTCGGCTCAAAGCCATATAAAAATAAACACATTTGTTTGTTTTACCTCATATATATATATATATATATATATATATATATATATATATATATATATATAATATATATATATATATATATAAGATCAAATAAAAAAATATAAACAATACACACATTAGTTAATTTCATTTTGAATAAATATTCTATTATTTAGAATGTAACATTGTACATGCAACATTTATATTTTTGGGGAGTATTGATAGATAAATCTTAGTTTGGAAATACTAAAAATAAAAAAGTAATATTGCCGCACCTCTGTGGCTTATTTCTCTTTTCTTTAATTTATGCCTAAGGTCGATAAAAGCCTTATTTTTAAAAAAGACTGTGATGGTTGGAAATGGCGGAAGCGCCAAGAAGAATCTTATAACATGATCAGTAATATCACAGTATTTCAATTTAACACAATTACATTGCGAAAACCCTCAATACATAACGGTTATCCCCAAAGGAAATGAACACGGCAATCCGATTTCAATTCCTGAATGATGCTGTTTCTATTCAAGATATCGTGAATACTCTTGGGAAAGGTAAGGCATCCCATCGTCGTGTAAGGGGTTAGCAAAATATTCACGCAGATCCATTTCTTACTGAAAAGAGAGTTCAGTCCTCGTTGGATGCCCCCATACTTGCGACATGGTTTCTCATCATACCATTTGCCAACGGGTTGGGTAGATAACTTTCTACGTAGCTTCTGAACTAAATCCAAATATAGCTGAAACCATAATTTTTTTCTCTATTTAGTATTTCTAAGATCTAGTATTATTAATAAGGTATTTATTAAGAAATTTGCGACTTATGTCCTTCATTCATATTACATACCCTTAGGAAAGGTATAAAGCCAATATTATCGTTCTGTAGGGAAGACTGGAATTTTTAACCTTGGTAATGCAACTAAATTAAAGAAAAAAAGCTCAGAAATTAAACTAGTTAGGTTTGACATCCACTTAGGCAATGGAAAGCTACATGTGTGCACTCCTATCACATAACCAGGATACGACACAAGACTAATGACCAACAAGAAGTGGTTATCCTGGTAAAATACCAGCTTTATTGAACTCGAAGCCATCATCATCATCATCAGGCAGAGCATCATCAATAACAATAACATCTTCATCATCTCCAGATAACATTAATCTAACCCTTTAATACATAACGCTTCAGGCCTTTTTAATAACGCCCAAATCTGCCTTTCGGAACATCAATCAATCTCACCTCCTATAAATGTAAACCTCTTTTGCAACAATATATATCCGCTAGGTTTATTTACAGTCTACCACTCTGAATTATCTTACTAAAAATAACAGAATTCAGTGGTGGATAAAAGCCGATATCCTGGAATTGTGGAATCGGTCTACTCTCTCTCTCTCTCTCTCTCTCTCTCTCTCTCTCTCTCTCTCTCTCTCTCTCTTCCCCCACTCTTTCTCTCTTCTCTCTTTTAATTGGATTTATTCGTTCTGTTTGGAAGCTTCTCAAACAATTTACAGCGCAGTCATGTGTATTGTAAGAGACGTGACGCAATAATGAGGGTAAATCCTAAAAATATTTAATGCAGGCGGCAAGGGAGTGCAAGTAAATCGATAATATTGAAGAGAAAAAAGTATAACAATTTTCCCTTGTGTAATGAGATGCATTTTTTCGTATTATTTTCTTTATCCTACTTTATTATTGTTGACTGCGTGAACATTGAATCCTACATCAGAAGTCTACGTGCATAAAATCGGTGTATTGACAAAACATATCCAATATGCATAAATAGATCGATACACCTTCTTAGGTGGCACAAGGGCGAAGGATTTAACGAAGCACTGAATTATAAATGCATGACTGAGGAATAATTTTCTGGGACACTTTGCAAAGTATTATTCTTAACTTATTCTTTAATAGGCTATATATATATCTTATCTAATGGAGATTGTGGTTTATCTGTCGTAACCGAAACTATATTACTATACAAGTTACAATTTCTTTTGTTATTTACACGACATTCTCCATGAATTTATTTTTATTTAAACCCAATGATTAAAAAATGTTTTCATTATAAATACTGTTGACCATATCTACATACTAATAACATGCAATTGTATTTATATTTACAACAAAATAGCGGTTTACAGTGTGAACGGGAAGGCTAATTTGCATATTGATCTTAAAAAATGATTTTATTAAATATATGCTTAGTATTATTGATTTCTGATTGTTTCGTTTTCTTATTGAATATGAGCAAAAAATCTCGGGGATAAATCTTAAAAAATTCATTAACAAGAAAGAATAACTGTAATATATCCTTACTTCCTATTTACCTAAATAGTTAAATTAGGAAATTTTACAATGAAAGATGGAGTAATGGAAAATGATGGAACACTTAGTTTCAAAGTTGTTCTAATTTTCGATTATACTCCCTCTGTTCCAAATCTTTTTATCGCATTCTTATTCAGTTTTATTAGCCTTCTAATTTAACATGATATTTTATTATATTAAAAACTTAAAAACTTGCACCCGGAGGATGCATAAATTTGCTAGATAATAATCCTAGGTAGCAAGTAAAGTATTCTTCTATGATCAAAGGTCACAGAATAAGTCAAATAGTAATGTAGCATAAACGTAAAAGCAGAATCATGGCTTTGATTTGCATTGTCATCGATTTCTCACTGACCCTGAAGATGACCTATTTGGCCCTTAGAGCGAACCTTTCTATATTAGAATATAATTTTGTGCATTTTCATACGCGCGCGCACGCACACACACACACACACACAACACACACACACACTACACCACACACACACACTAATATAATTTATAATACAAATATATATCATATTTATATATATAATATATATGTGCTATAATATTATATATATTAATATTATACTATTGCACTGCGCTAAGTAGTAATAATTTTGCCCAACGAGATTTTCAATTAAAGCACTGGATTGAATATAACATAGGTGAGAAAGGTCAATTCCAGCGTTCGTATTCGCTACTACTAACTTAGAATACATGCTTTATTAATCATAATGAGTACGCAATTACTTAAGATTTATATTATAAAAACAATATTTATCAATTCTAATTTATTATATATGATATAGTGGTGTTGTCTGTGTGTGTGTGTGTGTGTGATGTGTGTCGTGTTCGTCTACGTGTGGTATCGTGAGATCGTGCAGAATGGAGTGTATACATGGGTTATATCGTAAAATCAAGTTCTAGATTCAGTTGTATATTAGAAAGAACTATACTATTTCAATATCTTAGTGCAAATCAAATTTCATATTAATTTCAGAAAAAAAAGAACCCGCTCGTTATTACATGTAATATGATACTATGTATCCATTTAATTCATTTGGCATTTTAAATTATTTCGTCAATTTTTTTATTAAGTTAATATAAGAATCCTAATTTCACAGAAAAATCACTTGCTCAGAAAAAGTACTCATGAGCTCATATCAACCGATCGTGAAGGCCAAAATACTGCCGTCTTAAGTGCATATCTGAATTCACAGCTTTTAACGTCACACCACACAACTCATGTAAACAGCGATGCACATGATACACGGAATAAGATATCCAGATCCGTGTTATCTATATTACTCTTTCTTACAAAATATAATTATTATTTTTTGAACTCGAATTTTACAAAAGCAATCTATGAATTCTAATTAACAATATTAAAACATGTTAATGTATATAAAGAAACAGAAATTGTAGGCACATACGCTATCGTATTTCCCACTTAAATGGAATTCACCTTATCCAGATCTGGTGTAAGTATAATTAAGTCATAGATCATTAACCTAAAGCGTTCATTGCAGTGTCAAATGCATCATGAAGATATTCAGAAGCTCGCATTTACAGCTAAAATCCCATTGAAATTTCTGCTCTATAAGTCTTAGCAAGTATAATGCAGCAGCATTCGTGATATCTTCACAATGCAACATCATCCTGCACAATCGACATCATACCCAGACCACCCTCTAGGTAATGATCTACTCATGAACACACCTTTCTTAATCACCATCATAACTACACCAGATCTGGATAGGACATGAACTTCATTATAACGTGTAAGCGACCAATACCAACGTATGGCCCACACTTCTGGTCTTTATATAACATTAACATGTTTTAAAACCTGTTACATCTAGAACTCAGTAGATTCTTTTCGTAAAATTTCAAGACCAAAAATCAATAATTATATTATGCTAGAAGAAAGAGAATAATACCGATAAACAACGATCGTATATCTTCAATCCGTGTATCATTGGCATGTGTACATGAGTGTGCGGTGTGTGACCTTTAAAGCTGTGAATTCGATACTGCATAAATGACGCAGTATTTTGGACTTAACCATCAGGTGATAATGAGCTCATGAGTATACCGTTTTTCTGCAGCAATGATTTCTGGGAATCTAGGATTATTATATATTAATAAAAAAATGACGAAAAATTAAAATCCAAATAATTAAATGGATACATAGTATCATATTACAATGTAATCAACGAGCGATTTTTTTTTCTGAAATTAATATGAAAATTGACTTTTGCACTTAAGTATTGAAATATATAGTTCTTCTAAAATTATAAACTAATCTAGAACTTGATTTCTACGCATATTAACCCAATGTTACACTCCATCTCTCACGATCTCACGATACACACGTAGACGAACACACACACACACACACACACACACACACACACACACAACACACACATATATACATATATATATAAAGAAATGATAAATATGTTTAATATAATCTTAAAGTAAAGAGTACTCATTATGATTAATAAAGCATGTATATCTAAGTTAGAGTAGCGAATACAACGGCTGGAAATTGACAATTTCTCACCTATGTGATATTCAATCAAGTGCTTTAATTGAAATCTCGTTGGCGCAAAATTATTACTTACTTAGCGCAGTCAATATATATATATTATATATATATTATATATATACACATATATCTATAATATATATATATATATATATGATATATATATATATATTGTGTGTGTGTGTGTGTGTTGTGTGTGTGTGTGTGTGTGTGGTGTGTGCGCGCCGCGTATGAAAATAGCACAAAAAATATATCTAATATAGAAAGGTTCGCTCTAAGGCCAAATATCATCTTCAGGTCAGTGAGAAATCGATGACAATGCAAATCAAAGCCAAGTCGATTCTGCTTTTCACGTTTATGCATACATTACTATTGACTTATTCTGTGACTTTGATCATAGAAGAATACTTTACTTGCTACCCTAAATATATATACTAGCAAATTTATGCATCCTCCGGTGCAAGTTTTAAGTTTTAATATATAAAATATCATGTTAAATTAGAAAGGTTAATAAAACTGAATAAGAATGCAGATAAAAAGATTTGGAACAGAGGAGATAATCAAAAATAGAACAACTTGAAACTAAGTGTTCCACTCATTTTCCATTACTCCCATCTTTCATTGGTAAAATTTCCTAATTTAACTATTTTAGTTAAAAATAGGAAGTAAAGGATAATATTACAGTATATTTAGTCTTGTAATGAATTTTCTTTAAGATTTATCCCGAGATTTTGCTCATATTCAATAAGATAAAACGAAACAATCAGAAATCCAATAATACTAAGCATATATTTATAAAATTCATTTTTTTTAAGCAAAATATGCAAATTAGCCTCCCGACGTCACACTGTAAACGCTATTTTGTTGTAAATATAAATACAATTGCAGTTATTAGTATGTAGATATGTCAACAGTATTATAATATAAAACAATTTTATAATCATTGAGGTTTAAATAAAAATAAATTCATGGAGAATGTCGTGTAAATAACAAAAGGAAAATTGTAACTTGTATAGTAATATAGTTTCGGTTACAGACAGATAAACCCACAATCTCCATTATCTATAAGAATATATATACGCCTATTAAAAATAAGTTAAGAATACTTTGCAAAGTGTCCCAGAAATTATTTCCTCAGTCATGCAATTCTATAATCAGTGCTTCGTTAAATCCTTCGCCCTTGTGCAGACCTAAGAAGATGTATCAATCTATTTATATGCATATTGATATGTTTTGTCAATACACCGATTTTATGCACGTAGACTTCTGATGTGGATTCAATGTTCACAGTCACAATAATAAAGTAGGATAAAGAAATAAATAACGAAAAATGCATCTCCATTACACCAAGGGAAAACTTGTTATACTTTTTCTCTTCAATATTATCGATTTACTTGCACTCACCTTGCCGCCTGCATTAAATATTTTTAGGATTTACCCCCTCATTATTGCGTCACCGTCTCTTACCAATACACCATGACTGCCGCTGTAATTGTTTGAGGAAGCTTCCAAACAGAACGAATAATAAATCCAATTAAAAGAGAGAAAGAAGAAAGAGTGCCGCAGGGAGAGAGAGAGAGAGAGAGAGAAGAAGAGAGAGAGAGAGAAGGAGAGAGAGAGAGGAGAGAGACCGATTCCACAATTCCAGAGATATCGCACCTTATCCACCACTGAATTCTGTTATATTTTAGTAAGAAATCAGAGTGGGTAGACTTAAATAACCTAGCGATATATATGTTTGCAAAAAGGTTTACATTATAGGAGGATGAGTTGATTGATGTTCCAAAGCAGATTTGGCGTTATTAAAAGGCCTGAAGCGTTATGTATTAAAGGGTTAGATTTAATGTTATCTGAGATTTGATGAAGATGTTATTGTTGATCGATGACTGCTGCTTCGATGATTTGATGATGATGGCTTCGAGTTCAATAAAGCTGGAATCTTTTTACCAGCGATAACACTCTTGTTGGTCATTAGTCATGTGTTCGTATCCTGGTTATTGAGGAGTGCTACACATGTAGCGTTTCCATTGCCTAAGTGATGTCAAACCCTAAACTAGTTTAATTCTGAGCTTTTTTCTTTAATTAGTTGCATTACCAAGGTTAAAAATTCCAGTCTTCCCTACAGGAACGATAATATTTGGCTTTATACCTTCCTAGGTATGTAATATGAATGAAGACAAAGTCGCAATTTCTTAAATAAATAACCTTATTAATAATATAGATCTTAGAAATACTAAATAGAGAAAAAATCATATGGTTTCAGCTATATTTGGATTTAGTCAGAAGCTTACGTAGAAGTTATCTACCCAACCGTTGGCAAATCAGCGTCAACTGAGAAACCATGTCGCAATATGGGGCATCAACGAGGACTGAACTCTCTTTTCAGTAGAAATGGATCTGCTGTGAATATTTTGCTAACCCTTACACGACGATGGGACTGCCTTACCCCTCCCAAGAGTATTCACGATATCTTGAATAAGAAACAGCACTCATTCAGGAATGAAATCGGATTGCCGTGTTCATTTCCTTTGGGATAACCGTATGTATTGAGGGTTTTTCCAATGTAATTGTGTTAATTGAAATACTGTGATATTACTGATCATGTTATAAGATTCTTCTTGGCGCTTCCGCCATTTCCAACCATCACAGTCTTTTTTAAAAATAAGCTTTATCGACCCTTAGCATAAATTAAAGAAAAGAGAAATAAGCCACAGAGGTGCGGCAATATTACTTTTTATTTTCCAGATATTTCCAAACTAAATCGATTTATCTATCAATACTCCCCAAAAATATAAATGTGATGTGACAATGTTACATTCTAATAATAGAATATTTATTCAAATGAAATAACTAATGTGTGTATTGTTTATATTTTTTTATTGATATATGATATATATAATATATATATATTTATATTATATATAGTATAATATATATATATATATATATAATATAATAAACATAATGAGGTAAACAAACAAATGTGTTTATTTTTATATGGCTTTGAGCCGACAATTTCTGGAGGATATGTGCTTAATTGAAGTCATTACCAATTTTGAAAATTAATTAGTTAATAATTAATAATTTAGGCGAGCGTATATGTTCAAAGGTAAGTCTAAACAAATCGAGAAAATGTCAATCCCTGAGTGTCTACATTTTGACCTATTAGTCTCATCAGCAAGGTTATATAGACATGGGAGACTGCTCTTGAGGTTCGAGTCACACACGAGCAGTCTCCCATGTCTATTAACCTTGCTGATGAGACCTAATAGATCGAAATGTCATTTCAGGGATTGACATTTTCTCGATTTTAGCCTTACATATTGAACATATATGCGCCGCCTAAAAATTCATTAATTATTAACTAATTAATTTTCATAATTAGGTATCGACTTCAATAAGCACATATCCTCCAAAATTATATATATATATATATATTAATATATATATAATATATATATATACTATACTATACTATATCATACTATGAGGTAGATAAAAGATCAAAAGTGGGCAAGAAATGAACAACTCAAAACAGAATCAAGGTGAAAGGATTTCGTCCGTATTGACGGACGAAAATCATTCAACCCGATGATTGTTCTGAGTGTTCATTCTTGCTCACTCTTTCCTTTACTACACTCATATGTCGGATTCTAACCCCATCCATCCTATCTCATATATATATATATATATATATATATATATATATAATATATATTATTATACAATATATATAGTTGTAGAAAAAAGTTGTTTTCTTTACTATGATTTCGGTAACAAGGTACACCTTCTTAAGAGAACTAATAAAATTAGGGTTGCTACATTTCATATATATACTTTTCAGCATGGGAATAGTCTGGTTTCGCATTATTTATTACTCTTTCTGTCTTTAATTTTTGTATTACATATTCCAATTGTAGTATTTCTTTGAAGTCAAAAAGTTGTTGTCTGTAAATTTACATGTCTTCTACCTTCAGGCAAAAGTAATTTGTAATTCTATCTGTCATATTATACCCGACTTCAACTATCTTGTTTAAATCTTATTTGTGTATACTATTATTTGTTATTTAACACTTAGAGTTGTCTTTTGGTAATTCTACTTGCTGTCAGTCGATGACTTATTACTTACTAAGAGAGGGGCTAATCTTAATAAATACATAATGTATTATGGCCCTGGTGATGAAATTTCCTAGAAATTCATTTTGTTATTAAAGACGTCTTACTCATCTGGGAATCTAATTACGCTAACCTTTCTTGTAAACAAAAGAAACAAGGGTCACTCAAGCTTTGCAACATTCGATTAAAAAAAATACCCATTTAATAATTGTTATCATATTTTAACTTTTAAGTTCCAAACATAGCTAACTATGGTGTTACATATTTTAGTTAATATTTGAAAAAATATATATGATTTGCCAAGTTTTATTTTCTAATTTTGTACGACGCCGTAAAATGTAGTAAGTCTGTTTCTGTGTAGACTTATCGATTCAAGGTAAATTAACACCATTGAATCAAAAATTTTATGAAGCACATATTAGGGTTTCGGCCGTTGAAGATTTTCTGTCTATCCTTTTCCTTATTCTATGCTTTGTATGATTGTTTATATCTTGGTGTTATATTCTTAATTATCGTTTTCTATATTATCAATACAGGAAAATAAATCTTTAAGCTGTTCTTATTTAAAAAAAATGTGTAGAATATGATTAACTGGGAAAATTTATGAGTAAATTTCAGAATATCTTACCTTTTGTGTTATCACCAGCATGTTCAGTGGTGATTAATATCACATAATCCTTCTGTTTTCTGTTTTCCTATTTAGTGTCCTAATATATAGTGCTTTATTATAATTATCGGTAACGCTAGCGAACATTGTCGAGTGGGTCGGTAAACCAGGTTAACATATATTGTGTTTGTTTTGGTATCATAAAAGTTCAAATGTACGTAAAATGTAATAAGATTGAACGTAACATCTTAAAGTTCACTATTGTTGAGTTCAATTTGATGTCAACTGACAACTCCATGTTCTCAGAGGTAATATATATATATATATATATTATATATATATATATGTGTGTGGTGTGTGTGTGTTGTGTGTGTGGTGTGTGTGTGTGGTTAAGAATAGAGGAAAAAAGTGACAAAAACAGCACAAACAAGCAGTAGATGTATGGAATATTTTCGTTTGACGTTGGGTAAAAACATCTTCAGCCTTTATTTGAAACATTGGTACACATACAATTGCTTTATAGTGAAGAAGGGATATGGGTGAGGATCACTGTTGGGTAGGGTTTTTTTCTAGGTTAGTGGATTGATCTAGAGAAGGAATTTGACCAAGTAAAGTGATAAGGTCAGATGTGGATATGTGTTAGTCGGATTATTCAAATTCTCCTATCCTCATACTGTCGGGAATGGACAAAAAAACACGCTTAACAACACATTGCGCACATACAAAACTCCCCTCATTGCAGCTCACTCACATAAAAACAGAATACCTATTTACAAGACTGCATAGACGAGAAGTGATACCAAAAAGCACGATGAAATTCTACCAACGACACATCACATTTTCCCGATGCACATACATAATATCTCGTGCCTACAAAATACTTCTCAACACCAATCCATGGCACTCTCCATAAAGCAAACTCACTTGACCTGAAGCTCTACAACACCCACCCTAACACTCACAATTTCACCCTTAAAATCACTCAAATAACAAAGTAATTTAACACCACCACACCAACGAACCCCCGACTAATATCTGATAGCTCATGGAAACTCATCAAACGGCCCGAAATGGTCCTGAACTTGACGGATCTCAACTTTCACGAACCGAAATAGAAGCACTGAGTCTTAAGTTCGCCCGGGAATACACCAAAACCCAACCACGGACTCCGTCCTCCGAAACTACAAAATTACGACTCTGACTTCTCAAACGGTTTCTCCCAGGCAATCATTCTTCCGGCTATATCCCAACCTGATGAAAAAAAACACTACCCGAAAGACACATACAGGCCCTCGCAGACTAGCCAGAAACCCTGATATCATCATATTCCCCGCCAACAAAAGCGGTGGCGTAGTTATCATGTGGAAATCAGAGTACATATCAAAAATAGAAACACAATTAGCCGACGATACAACTTATACACCAACAAATATCACCAACATCAAACAAGGACATTTAACCTTTAAAAAAATATAAGAAACTCGTCAAAACAACAAAACATGAACTTCCCCCATAGAACACCAGCCCACAATTCCCACACTATACGGTCTCCCCAAAATCCACAAAAAATTTTCTTACGACCTATCATCTCCAGCATTGGTAGCGCTACTCATAAAATCGCCCGTATCATTGCCAAAATTCTACCCCCCCCTATTAGGTACTATCAGCCCCGCTCACATAATCAATTCTGCCAATCTCCTTAACAAGATCAAAGACATCAACATCCATAGCACAACAGTGACTAGCCTCGATGTAGTTCCCATATACTAATATACCCAATAAGAAATGTCTAAACCTTCTCACCACACACCACCCACGTAAAATCAAGTTTAAGTCACTCCTACACATCAATTCCATAATCGAAATCGCCAAACACATCACAAACCTAACAACTTCAAATTCAACAACAAATACTACCGACAAAAAGCCAGACTCCCAATGGGCAACCCACTAGTGGCGTTTTAGCCTGTCTATTCTAGAATTTTTAGAATCAGGCCCCTTCAAATATAGAATACCAAACAACTGCACATTTTCAGATACATAGATGACATACTGATCCTCCTTCACCAAGACACCAAAATAGAACATATCGCAAACAAACCTAACTACGTAG
>CM042139.1:69359637-69365262 GCA_023376005.1 Doryteuthis pealeii
ATATTGTCTTGTCTATAAAAATGTTCAATATATATATATATATATATATATATATATATATAATATATATATATATATATATATATAAGAGCATGATCCTCCCTTCTATTATCCATAGCGGGAGAAGAATACTTGGATATATATGTTTTCTGGGTGGATTATCCTTACATGAAATTTAAAAGCCTCGTCACTGAGTCCATTCCTTATGATGATAACATTTACAATAATCCTCTCCATACTTTTACTATACATTTGGCATTAGATAGCCCTCGGAGTTGATATGCCATTAAACAATGAAACTAAACCAATTCCTCCAGTGGATCCTTTTATTAACGTTGAATGATCATATCTATTGGCCTTGTGTCAAACTGAACAAAGTCTAAAATTATATCTACAACGAGCGTCTTTTTGCAGAAATAGGGATGAAAAAGAATCTGAATCCAAAACGTGCTATTAAAAAGAAAAGACGGCTTTCTTTTAAATATATTTTGCTCTTAGAACTAAAATTCTTCAAAGTTGCACCGAATGCAGGTGGTTTAATCGATGGGCAACTGCTGTTATCAATCCGATCTCTCTAATGCGATCGATATTATTCATTATAGAATCATCTCATAGGTTATTCATTTTCACACGCACCATAAAACAAGCATTTCTGTGACGATGAAACTTTTATTTGTTATTCGTACATTCACTTCTAAAGTTTAATACTAGTTCGTCTATCGGTGATCAGGATATCTAATGTCTTTTTTGCTTTACGCTATTTATCGTTTATTGAGGGTTAAAGTAATTCTAAGATGATATATTCAGGGGAAATAATAATGTATTATGGTAGGTTTATCTATACATTATGACCGGTTTTGCTCAGATCGTTCGGCTATGAATCACAAGATTTCTGGTTGGATACTGGCTCTCACCAATAGAAAATAAAAAAATCCATTAATTTTAAAAAAGATTTACATCGGCTAAACGAGCGGTTGTAGATCTCTCCGATCAATCGGCTGTTCACGTCAAGCCCTAGAAGTTATGTAATTGTTCTGTCCCAATTATGGAAAACCGCCAACCCTTGTACTGGAAGGTTGTGTCAAATGGTCTTATTGTACTATGTATGATGTTAAACTCTATCTGATGGTGAAGACTCAATTCTGGAGCTATGGTTAATGTAGAGTACCCCTTCATCACAATTATTACCAGATCAACTCTAACTTGGGGTGGTAATATGAGTAGCAGAGGGATCTGGGTGGTAAAGTGAGGAGCTAATGGCGCTACACTACAGACTCTAAAAAATCTGCTTGGTCTAGAGCTAGTGAAAAGGGAATAGACTCCCTCGCTGTCTCTCTGATACTGATATTAGGCCACCCCGTTGACTTTACTTTAGTTATCTATATATTAATACTTTGTTCCCTAATCTTCTGACCGTTCTCATCTTGCAACACCCTCTGGTTAAAAAATGAAACCGTTCAAAACATCCAAGATGAAATGTAAACATCTAAATCCTGATTACCTGGTTTTGCTTATCCACCGAATTCTGATTATGAGTGTCTTCAATTCAGCTAAATAACGGATGATTCCGCTTTAATTAGAAAGAAAGAACGGGGATGAAAAGGAGATGCTACACAGAAAAAATATAATAAGAAAGAAAGAAAGAAAGAGAGTAAGGAAAAATAGAGAGAAGAGTGAACGCGCGGTAGCAATAACGCTAATCTTTTTCAATCGAATATAATGAAAAGGTGAGAAGAAGAAAAAAGAAAAAAGGCCGAAGAGAGAGAGAGAGAGAGAGAGAGAGAGAGAGAGAGAGAGAGAGAGAGAGAGAGAGAGAGACTTAAATCAACACTTTTATACCTTTTACATATTTAAATATTTGGAATTACTCTAAAGTAAACTTATTAAATGTTGTAATAAGTAAACTGATATATCTACAGGTCCTGCTAATTAA
Organism: Doryteuthis pealeii; assembly: GCA_023376005.1. Classification (NCBI taxonomy): domain Eukaryota; kingdom Metazoa; phylum Mollusca; class Cephalopoda; order Myopsida; family Loliginidae; genus Doryteuthis; species Doryteuthis pealeii. The sequence continues at coordinate 69,361,571 of CM042139.1, forward strand.
TATTATTGCTGATAATATGTATCTAGTTATTAAAACTTGATACACCAGAAGTGTGTTCATTTACAGGATATATTCATGAACACCTTTATTCTATAATAATGATCTCTCATGGGATTATTTTATGCATTTCAAATAATTGAGCATCAAGTGATTAAAGAATTTGAATAGAAATGATACATAATTTGACGTACATATTTACCAACCCCTCCGCACAACCATGATGTGACACAAGGTCAATTTCTTAAGCGGAGTTTAACGGGTTTGAATTCAGAGTTTACCTTCTCCTAGACCGGTTGCCTAACCAAGGTTAAAGAGCCAAGTCTTCCATACTATTTATCCATAGATGGAGGGAGAGTAGAATGTATACCTTTTCCAAGGGTATTAGCGCTAAGTGAAATGCAATTTACCATGTCCAGGATTTGAATCGGAGCGACGAGTCCATTTCCTATGACTTTAACCATTACACCACGCACTTCCTACTATACCAAGCACTTCCTACTTTGATATAGGTATTTGTATACATAAGGCCGTATAATGGGAGAAGCGAATAAAATTTGTTTGTTGGTTGGTGGTATTTTACGGCATGTTAACCGTTGGGTATTTTATGTCGAATACGTTTGTTGAGTCATTCTTGTTGGGAATTATTTTTTTACTCGTTTTTAAACACGTCTTAACTAAGTTTAAAAAAAAAACTATATAATCCATGGATGGGTCCCTAACAGTACTACCACTCCGGGTCAGAGTGGGTCTGGAATCAATGGCAATGAAGAGGTATCCTACACTCCCAAACGCTCACCATTATATATGCAGTTTAATGTCATACTCTGGACACTAAGACCCTCAGCCACCGCCTTCTGGTACATATACGGTGAAAAGAGTTTGGGCATTGCTATAAGAGCAATATGGTCGTGGCAATCATATAGGTTCTAGGGCTTGACCTAACCAGCCGGTTGATCGGTGGAGCCTCCCCGAGCGCTCGTCTAGCCCAAGTAAGAGCCAAAGTGAGTGTTGTCTGTCATGGACTGATCTGCCACAGGATTCCGATATAATCATCAAGAGTTGCCACCCATGGCTCAGAGGTGCAGTCAGTGTGTTCTGCAGCCCAGCCAGTAAAATATTGCGTCTACTTAGGGGAATGGTGAATATTTGCCGAAATATGGGCCCAGGAGAATCAGATCAAGGTGTGACCATGTTTGCCATCATAAAAGAGAGTTACCATAATAAATGGTGTGCTAAAGGTACAAATGGAGTAGACCTTACATGCTGATCTTAAATAGCTCAGAGTAGTATATATATATATATATATATATATATATATATATATATATATATATATATATATATTACACATGATTAAATAAATACCTTTATGCATGTCACAATGTATTTTGTAGATTTATGTGTTCGTGGATTAATATATATATGTTACTACAAACAGTGCACTCGTTAAGCTTACTTAAAGTAGTATCGTCTAATTCCCAGCACTTATTTTCGAAAACTCAAATGAATATGCTGTACACCTGCGGCTCATCTGAGATTACGAGTAGAATTAGACGATAGGGAACTCTTAATAATGCAGCTTATAATACGCTTACTGTATTCCATAGGTGACTTTACAGATTTCCGTATTTATATATATCTGATTTATTCATTTTTCAGGAAACAAAAATAAAATATATATATCCGGCATTCCATACTGCCAAAATCTTCTTTATCCACTTTACACACACACACACACACACACACACACACACACACACACACATATACACACACACACACATACTCACAACGCATACACACGTACTCCAACAGCCATGTATAAAAAATATATACATATATGTATGTAATATATATATATATAAGCTTTTAATCATGAGCCTATGTGATATACATAATCTTGTCTCCATTATAAATATATATATATATATATATATAATAATAATATATATATATATATATATATAAGAGATTATCCAAACTTGGTAGTAAGGGAATCTATATGTGATTTCTAAGATCCACTGTACAATATTGATGATCCAGTATGTATAAATACAGCGAATCTTTAAATCACTGAAGAGAGCTCAATGTAAAATAACCTTTTAGATTATATACAGAGCAATATTTATCAAAAAATGAAGGAAGAACTCAATACAGTGATCCCATAATAAATTTATTTCGACAAAAATTGGGCCCATATAAATCTAAGTTGATTTAAACCGGCTCCCCAAATTCCGTCTCATCATCAGATGGGTCTCAATTCACTTATGGACAAGCATATCACAAAAAATCCCAAAGAGCTGAATATATAAATTCAAACAAAAACAAAAAATAATAAAAAATTATATATATGTTTTAACAGTGTAGGATTGTAACCATAGAAACAGGAAGTGAATGAAAAAAAGAGATACATCTCAGGTTGATTCCTAGGTCCTCCAGACAGACAAAAAATGACATGACAGAAAAAATACTAGATAAGATATAAATAATAAAATAAATTAATAGTACGATAATAATAGTATTATCGTACTATTAATTTATTTTATTATTTATATCTTATCTATATTTCTTTTATACATCATTATACTCTAATGTTTAAATTTGAAATCTTTTTATTTACTTGTCATTTATATTTTAATATACTACTCTGTTTTTCTGTCATGTCATTTTTTGTCTGTCTGGAGAACCTAGGAATCAACCTGAGATGTCTCTTTTTTCATTCACTTCCTGTTTCTATGGTTACAATCCTACACTGTTAAAATATATATATTTTTTTTATTATTTTTGTTTTGTTTGAATTTATATATATATCAGCTCTTTGGGTTTTTTGATATGCTTGTCCATAAGTGAATTGAGACCATCTGATGAGACGGAAATTTGGGGAGCCGTTTAAATCAACTTAGATTTATATGGGCCCCAATTTTGTCGAAATAAATTATTATGGATCACTGTATTGAGTCTTTCCTTCATTTTTATATATTATATTATATATATATATATATATATATATATATATATATATCATTATCATGTCGCGCTGTCAGCCGGATATCCATGACAATCTCCCTCCATCCGCCCCTATCGCTCAGTATTCTCGGAGTTCCTCTATGCAGCATCCTGTATCCGCACAAGCTGATCAATGTACGTCTTTGCTGGTCGGCCCACACTGGCAGGTCCATGCTGGCTTCCACAGGAGGACGTCACTTATGAGTTCGTCCTTGCTTCTCCAGCCGTGTCACGCGTGTCTTGTCCGTCTTACTCGGATAGTTTGGGTGATATGTGGCAGGTGACCGTACAGCTTTTCTCTAGGGTGTTGTTTCCACGTCTTGTTCAGGATCTCCCGCAGTATTCTTGTGCAGCTCCCATCTAGTTTATTCTAGTCGCTTATTAGGCTCCAGGTTGCAGCCATATAGCAGCACTGATACGACAACCGCCTGGAAGAACTGTCTCTTTAACATGTCTGTGAGATTGGATTTCCATATGACCGATAATTATATTTAAGCGCCCATGCATTTCCATACATGCATTAACGTCGTTTTCTGTGGAGAGAGAGTACTGCTTCAAATTTTTCTACCAGTTATTAGTCATCTATATATCTATATGTTTTAAAACACATAACTCAGATTCTAATCGGATTTATCTGCATATCCTACTATGTGCTCTTTTTTTATATTCTAATCCCTATCTCATCT
>CM042139.1:69365362-69452862 GCA_023376005.1 Doryteuthis pealeii
GAAGCAGCTATACTGCTAAACTTACCTCTTATTCACACAAACCATGCCAGGTTAAGAACAAACAAGACATGTTGGACATTTGCAAGATAAAAGACATAAGTTTGATGTTCTTTTGTGGACACCTACGCGTGGGACACACCAGTGTAGGCCAACAGGAATACGTACATCCCATTAAAAATTCTTGTACGGGATAGTTAGAATGTTCAGTGAAGACCTGCTAAAGAGGCGATAATCCGATAGGACCGGTTGTTCCAGAGTCATTGAGAACTCCTTGCTGTCCAGCGCGACGATTATATATTAATTATATTCAAATCATATAGTATTGCATTTGTGTTATTAGGTAATATTATATGCGCATTCATTTGTAATATATGTATTCGTGCATTCAATAAGTGTATCAGTATTAATTCATATCGTTATATATATATATATATTATATATATATATATATATATATATACTAATATATATGCATGTGTGTGTGTGTGTGTGTGTGTGTGTGGCGTCGTTGTGTGTGTTTGTATAAAAGGATATACATATTACTATTTTTGGAAGCACGTCTGTGCGTAATTAGCTACATCGTAAGGAATTGGAGTCAAGTTAAACGAGTTTAAATTATGGTTTCTAATTGTATATAAGCTTACTGTAAACTATTAAAATATTGGAGGACAAATGGCTTTTATAAAATAGATTAATTAACTTAAAACATTTAATTATCAATATTAGGTAGGAATATTTATAACCATACAACTGTATGCAAAATAATTTATATTTAGATAGGAATCTTGATATCAAATAACCGTGTGCAAAAAACAACCCCTAAACAAGCATTAACACAACAATCTAAATAAAACATACTATGGTAAAAGATTATCTGGTATAATATAACCTTAGACGTGTGGACCTGCCGTTAAAATCAAGCACTCATTCAATCCACATTAATCCCTTGACCGGAAGTCATTAAATTGTGAAGCGTACCTGTAAGTAAGATTTAAATTTCGGGTCTGTCAGATTTAGAATCATCGGAGTCGTGAAAAAATACCAGTGGCTGTTGGTAACCTTGTGATCTCTTGGAACGCGCCATTGACAGACACGGGATATAGTTTTAGTCGTCCAGAGGAGTTTAGACCTGATAGTCTTTCTTCTAGGGTTATCTCATCCGCGCGAAGTTGATGTAATCATGGGCTGTTGAATAATAATATGATCAAGTCAAAACCCAAGTTTTGTTTTAATTTTGATTAAAATTAATGTTAAGACAAATTACCAAAATCATGCCACCAAGAAAACCAGCTCTTAGAAATAGAAGAATGAAAGAAGAGAGAAGAAGCCAGCTAACGAAGTTAAGAGAATAAAGTAAGATTACCCGCTCTCTTACTTCTTATTTCATATACCCAAAATGTGGGTATATAACACCATTTTAGCATTCAATGCTAGGGCAATTAATCCGTTTCCATAGGTTTGATGTTTTCTCACAGTGTATTCTTGGTGACCACAATTCCCAAGGAATGCACTGTACATAAGCACAAGCATTTTGTATAATTCAAGAAAGTATCGGGTGTCATCGGTGTCATCTAGGGATTCTGCCATTACACAAAGTCCAGATTCCGGGGATCCCAACTGAAATGCATCCAGGATGGAACAGTGATACCATAGTAAATCTGTTCGTACTAGAGCCACGGCAGCACCATAAAATCGAAAAAGGATGCATTACAGTATGCTTGAGACTTTCCTTTTCTTTAAGAGTTGAAAAGTTATCTGAAATGTTATGTCACAATTGCAATTTCCTTGCTCCATTCTTTATTCGCAGGAAAGAATCGATAGGGCTTTGATTACCCGCTGCCTCCTCAGGCAACTATAGATGTAATTTCCCTTTCGGACTCCCTTGCTGATAGACACTCAGTAAACTGAACGCGGAGTAATTCACAAACCGTGGCGTTTCAAAATTTCTCTAATTCTGATCTTCTAGAAAAATAGGAAGCTGTCTTTACTTAAAAAACCATTCAAATCCGTCCTTCTTGCTCAAAGAGTAGGCATTAAATGGGCTGGCCTCTAAACTATGACACTGCATACGCTTTAGTTTATGAAACATTAGGTATCAACCGAATTCAAAAGTTTGGGTCTTGATCATATACATTGAAACGCAACGCTCCTCCAATAAAAACGGATGGGTACTCTCTTGGTGGCCTTTTTCATATATTACATATTGATGTTATTTATCAGTTAAATTCACGTCCCGTCTGGTTATGTGCTGATGATGGGCGAGGGTTAGAAGCTGACTGATGATAATTCGGGTCGGCGTTCTCCATCTCGGCTAGGAAATACCCTAAATGTATAGGCACTCTGAAGAGGACTTGATACGTATAATATAGTACTCAATACACAATTGTGTGTGTCAATGCAAGCTAAAAACAAAGTATTTCCATCCAGACAAAGACTTAATTAGTAGGTAAAGAATAGATTTTTAGAAAGATTAGATTTAATTTCAATAAAAGAAAACATAGGAAATAAAACAAAGCCGGAACACAATCTGATTCGATAAGTCGGCTAATCCAAAAATTGCTGAAAATTATGGAAAAAGAGGATTGGAATTCTTGTTTTGATGTGTTTTTCGTGTATCTTTTTATTCATTTCTTCACAATTTTGTTACAAAACAAACACCCAATCAACTGACCAGACGCCTTCCTCCCAGACTTTCAAACTTACTCTGAAGGCACCGCTTTGAAACCACAAACTATTGCGGCCCTGTTTACGATTCCCTTTCTCGTTCCTTATTTTCTCACACTCGACGAATCTTACCCATCCCCTCCTTATTGTTCTCCTCCCAATTACCGTTTTTCAAAATCATAAGATGACTTTAGTCTCTGTGCTCAAATAATTTCTGACGAATCTCCGCTTACATACAAGGAGTGAAATTATCATTGAATGAAGTTGATTTGTGTTTTATCCGTATTTCCTTCAAAATTCAACCCCCACATTTTCCCCAGTTTGTCTGAGATCACATAGGCGAGAAACTGTCAGTAACCAGTGTTGAACTCTATGTCCACACTAGTTTAACTCTAGTATAAACCGCCCTATCATTGATATTGAGTTACTATTCATTATTAACCACAAATATATATATATATATATAATATAATATATATATATTATATATATAAGCGAGAGAGAGAGAGAGTGGTCATTTCAATAGAAGTGCTGATTCCCTTTTGGTTTGTTTTTTCAAAAGCAAAACTCTGTTCATAATTCATTTTCCCGTAAATGTAATTTGAATAATTTGGGAATTGGTTTCTGTAAAAAAGTATTTTGCTCGTACCAAAATATTGTGTTTTAAGTCTTTTCAAAAATTATGGTCAATCAAAAAGTTTCCTCCAGCATGAACGCAGGACACGTCATAAATTATTTAGTGTCTAAGTAGAACAAAAAAACATGCGCAATTTACAGAAGATTGTGCGATGCGTACGGAAGCGTATTTTTTTTTTAGTGAAAAATGTTTTACCAGAAGGCTAAACGGGAATTTTGTCACTACGAAGCCTGTGAAAGATTGTCCGTAAAATGAAAACACAGTGACTCTCCGGTAAGGAAAATGTCCGAGTTCACATTCAGTATGAAGGTTATCGAGACAGTATTCTGGAACATGAAAGACCCACCATCATTTGAAAAAAAAACCATGTGCAACTGTAAACAGGAATTCCCATTGCCATTCCTATGCAAAATAAACTCTATCTATGGATTATATATGTGTTTATGTATGTGTGGTGTGTTGTGTGTGTGTGTATGTCTGGGATATATATATATATATATATATAATATATAGAGAGAGAGAGAGAGAGAGAGCGAGAGAGAGAGAGAGATGAAAAGTCCACGATATATCAGAAGAAAAAAATAATTCTGGAGTGGTTATATATTTATGGATAAATGAATATTTAACCACGGTTCGAATCCTCTCGGTTTGTATTATTACAAAACCATTTTTCCGGCATTATACGCAGAGATGTTTTTGAGATCCTTCCAGATAAGTTATTTTCTGAATAAGTCATCTACATATATCATTTAAAAAAACACACACACACACACCCACACACACCACACATGTTCTGTATCGTTGCTTAATATATAGATATGCTTATATATATTATATATATATATTATATATATATATATATATATATATATATATATAATATATGCATCCTACAAAATGGTGCACAAAACATACAAGTACACAATCATACACGGAAGCTCTCAACACATTGTTAAAAAAGGTAATATTATTAAAAATTACTACATCACTAACAATTATCAATTGTAAAATTCCTATTCATGAACTTTTAAAATATGGATTTTTGGGGGAAGGAAAAGATTTTGAAGCAAATGGGAGTAAATATTTTAGGATAAAAAATACCGAAATTTGAAAGCAAAAATTTAGTCACGCTTATTTTCAAGATGTTAAATTTGGTTTAGAAACAATCAACTTCTTAAGAGATTAACTAGATATTCAAAAAAACTGCATTATCAAGAACAACATAAGAACTAAAAATACTTTCCGAAATATAAAGCAATAAAAGGGATCTTTTAAAAAGTGGTTACGTTCTTAAAAAAATGGTAAAAATGTGTCAGCAGACAGACATAATTTGAACAGCAAAGGAAATGCATAGCTCAGTATGAAAGAGAGAGAGAGAGAGAGAGGAGAGAGAGAGAGAGAGAGAGAGAGAGAGAGAGGAGAGAGAGAGAAGAGAGAAAAGAGACCGAGAAAAGAGAGAGAGGTCTAAAGGGAGACGAGAAACAGAAATATAAAAAAATAGAAAAACTATAAATCTAACTTTACTTTATAATTGATTCCTGATATTTGGTATGCAGTCTTGAAAGTAATACGGTGACAATGTTTACGGTAATATAATTTTTATTAGTAATTCTTTTAATTAAGATAATGAAAAGTAAGTCTGAAATCTTCCATCACGCCCTCGACTCACAGTCTTTAATTTAAAATACCAAACTGTTTACTTATAAATAACTACTAAAATTACAAATTGGATGTTCGATTAAACTTAACGCTTGTCACTACAGGAAATAAATCAACAACTCAAGATAAAGAAACAGACAAAATATCTGAATACCATGTCGAGCTAATGCCCACTTTGGAAATGCATGGATCGGTTGAACCCGACTCACAGGCAATGGGAGGGAAGTAAAATACTGATTAAACTTGTCTGCTCCCTAAAAGCGGTCTTGTGTCAACCTGATCACGATGGAATTGTTGGTAAATTTTCTTTCTTATTATAATTAATTATAATAATATATATATAAAATATGCTGTGTAGCATTTACTTTTCTTCCCTTTCTATATAATAAAATCGGAATGTGTCTATTATTTAGCTGAGGAGACGACACCTCATAAAAAAAATAACAATTCCGGCGAATAATTGATCACTAATTAATCAGAATTTACATATGTTTGGCATTCATTGACACTTTAACCAGAGGGTGTTGCATATGAAATTTTAGATAGAAGCTTGTTATTGATTTCGCGTTACTATTCATAAGGACTGCAGGTGAACGCAGGTTTTACAGTGGAGGTCCCTTGTGGCATAATGTTTGATCCCGCGTAAATAATCCTATAATCCTGTCCGTTCTTCGAGGTAAAGAACCAATAATTATTGTCCGTGCATCTCACGGACAATTGAGCGGCAATCCACCTAGGCCTTTAAAATAGTTAAACAAACTACATATTGAGCGTTTGGATTAGCCGATTCAGACTGTCCGTCTCGAAAAGGTCTATAAATTATATACCGACATATTACGTGGTTGTAATAGTTAGCAAGCTCGATTCGCTGACCATTGATAGTGAATTCGATTCTCACTGGGTGGCTCTTACTTTCTGGCTTGAGCCAAATCTAAGCTACGTTTAAATATTTCAACCCAAGCTTTTGTCGTTATCACTTTCAGTAACAAAGCGACTGTTCACTTCGCCTTAAACACATTTTCAAAACTTTGATCAAAGGTCACAACTTGTATGATAGGTAAAGACGAGGGAAAAAAGGGTTAATAATATAAGAACAGTGAAAAATAGTTTATAAACTTCAGTTTGATTTGTATTTCTAGGCCAAAAATTGGAAATTTCCCGAAAAGTAGTTATTTTATTGTTATTTTAATGAGCTCTACATAATTATCGATTTCAGGTGAAAAACTTATTTTTTCTTCAGATTGCTTTCACACTAGAAAACCTTTTAAGTGATAAATATAATGTTTGTGCCTTGGGAAGAAATAGGAATAATTATTTGTTGTAACATTATGAAAAAATCTTGACTCAGTCAAAATACACAAAATTGGGTTTAGCAACGATATAAAAAAGCGGGTATTTAATTTGATTTATTCGCCGTCTTCTCCGCACTTAACGCGTATGAGACAATTCCGAGACGAAATAATTGTTTACTTTATTTTTGTAATGCAATAAGAAATCATAGATTTGTTCCAAACTTATGCAAACCCTTTGTAAAATACTAAAGTAAATGTATAGTTGAAGGTAAGTTTTACGTTAACATTCCTGAATTGTATGATGATTCATAGTTAATATTCAACAAATGATTTGGTATTTTTAATCATTATATACTTTATAAACAAACTGGGCAGAGTCCGATATACAAAGTTCATCCAGCTTTAAGGTGAAGCTGACGGTACCTGTTCTTTAGACAGGAACGGTCTTGAATGATCAGTTAGTAAATACATCGGTATCATTAAGAAAAACTTATAGAACAATGTCTGGTTTCCACTTTTCCATATTTACAACAGAAAATGTACCTTATTTTCTATCAAACAAAGAAAAATGTTTCATGACTAAAAAGGGCAAATTAATAACAACAAATAAATGATAAATAAATAATGACATATACCCTATAAAGTCAACAACGCATAAAACATTAGTTTTTAATATTTCTACGAATAACATTTTTAGAATCGTCGAGGAAGTTATGTAACGTAATTAACGACTTGGGAAATTTAAATTGAATAAAGAAAACGAAAATCTAATTTCTAGGAAATTGAGAAACAGAAAACAAAAAGAGAAATAAAACATGTTTAGGAGACAGGTGTCTGAGCTGAACATTTTTGAAAAATTGATCCCTGATGAGTCAAGTCGGAGCACTCGCTTTTAAAGGTTAACTAGCACTGATGAATGAATCCAGTAAATAAGCCAAAATAAATAAATAAACCTGAAGTTTCGAATTTCGGGGCATTATAGAATTTTCTTCAGGATTCCAAAGGTTTCGAAAAAGTAATGGAATCAGAAACATATGTCCACCCTCACACCTAGGCGGAAGTAAATAGTGACTTAGAGTTTGAAACTAGTTAGAATCGGTTCAACCTACCTAAGATCGGATTAAGTCGAGTCTCATGAGCAAACCGGAATTGTTAGATGGAGTGCCATTTAATTGGGAAACATTAGTCGGTTTTTTCTCTCTTACCGACCACCCACGCTGACGCCCCACAATTGGACCAACCCCCAAATAACTACTGGTTTGCGTGTGGTTCTATGTATGTTTGCCTTCCAACTTGTGCCCTCTTACTTATGCCTGAATGATCACATGGCATAAATTGCCTTGGTAGTGAATACGCAACTTAAAAAAAGTGCAATTCCATACTTAACTGATTCTGTCCATTTTTTACTGTGTATACTGGAACAGAGAATGTTTCCGTATACTAAGTACATAAACACAAGTAGTTAATACAAGTGGTAAGATTGGTTTTTACACAGACGGTCTCGTAAATGTCCCCATAAATTCCGTATTTCCTTAATCCCCCAGCCAGGCGAGGATACGGACACAAGAGATTTTTTAAGGTGAAAAAACCATGCACAAACCGACGCTCATGCGATCGCTTGACACGCGATTAAACCGGGGGTCACGCGATTTAAACTGTCTAGATGTCGAAGCCTTTTAAACCGAAACCAGAGAAGGTATCATAGTTTGGCCACTACTCTAAACAACATTGAACAAGTAGATGTTGGACCAGTCATTTACTCACAGAAAAGGTAAGATAGGCTAGTCCATACTACATAAAACATCGTAAAAAAATGAAACTAAAAAAAAGGGCAGAAGCCAAAGATACAAAATAGTTATAACTGCACCCATTGTGAAAGATCTAGAGTCAGTTCTGATTTAAGGACATGCACATATTACAAGTGCTTCAATAGTTTTTTTACTATAATACCACTGGCAGGAATATAGGGAATTAACATACTTAGATGAAGTTAATTTGGTTTTTTTTATTCATGTATTTAGCAGTAAATAAAACTAAAGATATGACTATTTCCAGCGATGCAGAGCAAGGTATTATAGAATAACCGAACTTAATATGCTTATATTCATGTATGTATGAATACAAATAGTTCATTGGTTAGATGTTACGGTATGTTCAACCCTTGAGTTATTTCACCCCGAAAAATTGGTTTGCTTATTCATTCTTGTTGGATTAAATTGTCTTTTATAACTCAATTTCTTTTTAAAACACATACTACACTCCGGGTCAGAGTAAATATGGGAGAAATGGGGATAAAGAGTACTCCCCAGAGCTCCAAAATTGAAACTTCACCACTACATGCTGTTTAATGTCATATCCAGACACTAAGACACACCAATCACCGAATTTTATTGCATATATGATAAAAAAACAGGTTAGAGCTTTGCTATTAATGACAACAGGGCGAAGAAATACAAATGGATATGCCTTTTATTTGGAATATTTCTGCCTATATAAGGTGTGCTGTTGATCACAACAAATCTATAGACTCAACGAGGCTAGGTGGACTGAATCTGCCAATCAACACACTTTGAATGCGTGGTTAGTTAACTATTTAAATGCCTTGGTGAAAAGGCGTTCAGTTGCTTGTGCTTAACACTGATGAACACGAGGATCATTAAATTCCAGATACACGGACCAACTGACAAGCATTATTAGGATTGTACACAACATGGCTCAAACTAATCCACAAAGGATCTCCACTGTAAATGCTCTCAGCTGCAGCCTAAAAGTAGCCACATGGAAATCTTAAAATTATGTGGGGAGGTAAGAGGTAAAGAATTACCGAATGCAATAAGACGATTAGCTTAATTTTTCTTTTCTCGAACACTGTTCCACTTTAATCAAGACTGAAAAAGGAAAAAAACATCTTTATAAAAACGCTGAGATTCGTATTTACATAAACTGTTATTACATCCTGAGTTTTTTAAAAAATGTAATCCGTCTACAATCAAGTAGGTGAGTCAACCAACCAAATGAAATGATTTTTAAATGCAAATATTATTGAATGATAATAAGACGTCGAACTTACTCGAATACTTCCCCACATAACTTAAAGCTGGAAGAGCAGAAACATTATTATATAAACAGATAAAAGACCGTCATATAAGTGTGATTTTATATCATGGCCAATTAACCTGTTAGTTTGAGTGCTGTAATTCATAGTTCCCAAAGTATATCCATTTATAAATACCTTCAAAGTTATCGTGTCATCTGTTGAATATTGGTAAAAATTCATCAAGATGCTTCCGGATCAGTGGAAGTGTTTACGTCTCAAACAGACAAAGTTTTGGAGTGTCATAAAAGTTGAACACTGATTATTTATCGCATCACAGACTCGGAAGATTAGATTTCCCGCGCCTTGAAGTTTGGAGTCACTTCTCCAGGTCACAGAAACCCTTGGAAACATGTAGGAAGACCTTGTGTTACCAAGTAATGAATGGTGGACCAATTTGTTCATCGTCAGTTCGGTTTGGAGGAGTTGCTAGACAGTACTTTAAATACTCAACTGCCTAATGGAGTCCAAGCCGTGTTTTCTGTCAGAGTTCTCACCCTAAGACTTTTCCTCTCTAAGGATACCACAAGGCAGCATGGGGGACTTAGTTGATATATACCTTCCTAACTATCACAACGCGCACCTCCACTGTTTATACTGACTAATTGTCTACTAAAAAATGTTTCCATATTCTTCATTACTGGTTTTGTAGTTTCAGTTCACCATTTATTTCAATATGAGAGATAGAGGGAGATAGGATAGAAAGAGGGAAGAGGGAGATTGGGATAGAGAAGAGAGAGAGAGAGAGAGAGAGAGAGAGAGAGGAGAGAGAGAAGAGAGAGAGAGAGACGAGAGACTATAAACGCTATTATTTCACTCGTAGCTGAGAGAAGTGAGAGTGAAGTGAAAAAAGAGAACATGAATGAACTGGCATCGCTTCACCAGCTCCACTTTTTCCTGTCAATAACCATTATAAAACCAACGTGAGGGGGGGCCATGACGTACAGGAAATCGTGTTAGATTACGTTCACGTTCGGACTAAAAGCGCTGGAAAGTCATTAAACCGCTTTTCCGCAGCTATGGGTTAATTCACACCACTAGAAGGTGACCTCGGCAAGCCGCTCTAGGGTTGCTAAAATCATTATCTTGTTTACACGTAACCCACTGGAAAATATGTTGAAACTCTGTCCAATTCATCTTTACTGGGCTTATGGCTTTTTGAAATTTCTACAAAGGTACTACACGCGTCAAATGTTATGATTTTTTAAGACCCAGTGATGATACTGATTAAGCAGGTTTATGTATTTGTGACCAGTTTCCTAGTTTTATATGATTAATTTAACTGATTTAATCTTAAATTTGTTTCTTGTTTTCTCATAGCTCATCCGGTAATTATGTCAGCAACAAACCCGATATGAATCCAGGGTAATTATAGATACTACCACTGGATTTCACGTTGCATTTTACCTAAATTCACTTGAATACCTGGACAAACAGAGAGGTACATGACCTATAAAAATGCACATATATTGCATTAAATTATGATAGATATATTTGCAATAGTTACTCTATGGAAGTGGGAATACATGCTCGAATAGATTTCCCTATTCTTTTATACTGAAAACTTTAGAAACACATGTTGATTGAGATTATATATATCTACAGGAAGTAGATGGAAGTATACTATGGGTGAACTCTTTTTTGCCAAGAAGCCATATATTTTGTCTGTCCACCCTAGCTATAATATACCATTTATACTTATTATAATAAAGCAGGTATATGATTTCATGTCTTTAATCTCCTTTATAAGGCTGCAGGATTTTTACCACGTGGACATTTAGATTTAAAAAGTGCCGAATGTAAACAAATACCAGAGACTGTATATATGACATAGTCTATAAAAGCAAATGTCTCTTCTAGTATGAAAATGAAAACTATGGATTCAAAACCAGCATTACTCCACTTAAAGGGGTTCCCTGGTCTAGTGGCTAACGTGCGACATCTTTAATTAGCGAGTGTGAACACCAATAGCGCTATTATATTTACTGTCGGACTAATACCCTTCGGAAAGGTATGAACTTGTTCCCAGGTATAGACTAAATAGTTACATTCAGTTCTTCTATAATGATGGAGTTGGGCAATAAATAAACCCCAACATTAACATGCCATTAAAAAAAGAAACAAAGCAAAACAAAACCCCAATTCAAAACTACCTGGTGAGAGGGGGTTAAACAAATATACTTGCAGATGTCTGGAAACGCATACTTGTATTGTAATGTAATGTCCGCCTTTCACTACAGGTTAACCTGTTGTCTGAAGGTGAAGTGTAAAATCTTCCCGACTAGTGACACTGGTGCCCCATATCTGACCGATAGTAAAGTGTCAATTAGAGGACGTCTTGGGGTAAACTTACACAGTAGGTGATTTTAAAAAGAGTCACGATTTAGAAAAAGACAGGTAACTTCTTAAATGTTGTCCCCAGTGACACCTCCTGTACCATTGGGAGGCTACGATTTGGCAATTTCATCATCGACTCGAGATTATCACTTTTATGTTTCCCGTGATTGAGACCTGTCCGGAGGGAAGTGATAATAAAGTTAGCGGTCGTTAATTTTTTTCTTTTGAACACGTGTATGGTGTCTTTATTTTCTGTAATAGTTACTCGTCATCTATTCAACTTGCTTTTTGTCTCTTACTATCATTCTTTGAGCCCTGCAACCTCTACTATTCAAATGCAATTTGAAGAATATCATATTCTAGACTTGACGTTTTATATGAGAGTATTTCCAAAGATAACGTCTCCAAAATATAGATATCACAGAAATATTTATTTTTTATAGTCAATGATGTTGCATTATTATAAATTTGGACATGTATCTAATTTTTTCTACATAATCGATGTTCTGGTCGTTGCATTTTTGTAAGGCACTGTGGTAGTTTTTGTATGCTCATATACCAGCTCGCCAACATATCATTTGATGTAGCGTTGAACTTCTCCCGTCCTTGCAAACTCCCTCTTCCATTGCTGACTATTTTGACATCCATACACGACTCGCCATACACTTCAATGCCTTTGCGTTCAACAAACCAAACAACCTGGCGAACTTCACACTTATTGTAGCACCAAAGATATTCTCCATCAGAAACAAATGATAAGCAAGTGAGTGTGGCAGCGATGCAAGCGCATGTATTGGCACAGGCGCAGGAACAAATAATGTCACAAAAAGCATAGCAGTGTACAATAGTCGCATGAAAAGTACCCTGAAATTTGAGATCTTAAATTCGAGATTACTCTCATATTGTTGAATGAGAAATTGTAATATAATAATTTTCTTTTCGAAAAACAAACATCTGTTCAAACCTTGCAGACATGTCATTGATCAATATCGATTAACAATAGATTTGTTTTAGGCTACTAATTATATATTCACTTGTTTTGTCTGACATCATGCCCCAGGTTGCTTACAGTACAGTAAAAATATTAATGACCTCTGACGAGGCTTAACTTGGACAACTGGAGGAACCGTAGCCTTTGGCGTTACTTGGCAGTATGTCTTTGTAGTATTCTAGTAAAGAAAATCATGCACATTCTAAGTATATGTTATAAAGATTTATACAATTTTGCTTGAAGCAACGCTGGATTTACTGTAATATAAAACTTGTAGAAAAACATAAAATTTGAGTATATAAAAATCAGTCATCTTCGGGGCAGGATATTTTATGCTCCAATTTTATGTTTTTCGCTATTATTTATTTTAGTTTATTTTATATTTAAAATAATACTAAATAGGATATAATGTATACAAGGATACACTTTTGGTCGAAAAACGTGTTAGCATTTAAATAATACATCTTTATCCATACAGCGTTCTTACCATTTATCTTTTCATATATATATAATATAATATATATATTATATATATATTTATAGTAACTATCGACTCGACGTTTATTGAAAACATATCTTGCTATCACTGTAATATATATACTTCATATATAAAGATTTACATTTACAAGCTGTTGATATGACAAAACATTAAGATTTCCCTCTATGATATCCACCACTTTTGTGAGGATGTCACACAAGATAACAAGTCTTTTAACCGGTGGACAACTGGTTTGAATTCATAGTTTTCCTTCTCCAAATTGC
Source organism: Doryteuthis pealeii (assembly GCA_023376005.1). Taxonomy (NCBI): domain Eukaryota; kingdom Metazoa; phylum Mollusca; class Cephalopoda; order Myopsida; family Loliginidae; genus Doryteuthis; species Doryteuthis pealeii. The sequence goes on from CM042139.1 coordinate 69,378,799, forward strand.
CTAATTGCAAAATTAATTCCGCCTACCAATAGCTAAGGAGAATAGATGAATTCATGGCACGATTTATAAGGCAAACACCCTAGTCCAGGTTTCAACTTAACTCCATTTTGCAACGACGATAAACCGACACGCTCAGCGCCGCCAACATACCGTGACAGTCTTCAGGCCTACTTTTCATTTATTTTATTTTTTAAATCAACAGCGAAACCAATTTTGGAAAGTCAGAGGTGTATTATTAATTCATCATTATATTTATTAAACCTTTACCTGACGTGGCCCTACTCGCCCATGCTCGTTCACCATTAAGCTTCTTAGTAATTGGTTGGCTTTCACGAAAGAAGAATTTTGCCCCATATTTAGACGTGCAGAAAGGACATATATTCCAAGCAGTTAAAGAATGAAAAGTATCTCGTGCAGAGGGAAAAGACAAAAGCGATTTTTATTTTGTATTCTCTTTGCTAGAGTTCAATCAAAAGTTAATGAAATGTTATCAGCAGAACTTCAAATGGCTTGAAACACTAGAAAATTCACGATGTGCTGAATTGCAATCTTCGCTTTTTTACATATTGCTAAATTCCTTATATTATTTATGTTATTTCTGTCTTTAGGGTATACTATTGTTATGTGTTTACCAGTGCATGTGAAAATAGTATTTTAATAGCTACTTTAACGGACCCGTATAATGTCCACCAAACGAAACAAAATTCAAGAGGAACTATTTAAGTCAGAAAACGCTGATTTGCAATTTCATTACATATCAATCCTACTGTTTCTTTGTAAAATAATATAAAAAATGGAAGTGACAAAAACACGACTCGGAAAGGAAGTTGGGAGAGAAATTCGCCTGCGCTGGCTCAGAAGTTGATGTAAATTAAGGAAGGAGGCCTATCCGACATAGATTAAAAATTACCAAAATATCTCCGCAATTCACAATTTCAATATTACAAATAAAACTAACATGTAACTTCTTTTTTTAATCATTTTAATTTTACTGTAGATATTTAATCAAAGCAAAACCATTTGGAATATATAAAATTGGGGGAAAAATCGGACAAATAGAAATCTATGATTAAGGAGACAATAATCTGGTATTCACATTTTTGCATGTTCGACGATTTGGACGGTCTCCTTTTAACCAGATCTTGTTACAAGATGATAACGAGCAAGACGATTTATGAACAATGTTATTAATACATAGATATTGACATTATATATTTCGATCTTTACAGAGAATTTACGAAAATACTGGTAGATGTGTTATTATGATGAGACAATGTGGCTAAATTTATTCAAAACAACAGTTCCCTTTTTATGTCTTTGTTTATGCATTATTTCCACCCTTCTTCTTTATTTTTATGCACATATCAGGGATAAGTGACAATGCTAGGAAATGAGATGTTCAAATATTTAATACCGTGATGAAATGTAAGTGGATGATTGGGCTTGTCTTTTGCACAAAGCAAGAATTCCTGAATAGAATTAGTTATGTTGTCACTTGTCTCATTTATAATCTAGGAATATATATAGTCTCGGATAAATTATGATACATATATAGCTAAAAAATGTGTATTTTCTATTCTATTTAATACTCATTACCCACTGACCTATTATTTACTTAATTCATTACATTAATTTACTAAAAGGTAAATATATATTCTGATCTAGGTTTGTTGTGTTACGGCATATTCAAACGTTTCGTGTGATTTAATGCAAAATCAGGGTATTTTATAAACAAAAGGTTTCAGTTTGCTTACTTATTTGCTGTTGCTTAAGTAATCACACAATTATGTATTGAACTGGCCGATCGCTACATAACTTTGCGATCTAGCGGAACCGATACTTTTAGGGTGACTTGGCCGTATTTGCTGATCTCGTGTATCTAGGTCTTATACACCCTCCCTTTCTGATACTTGTATCATACAGTATATCGGAGATTTTTGCGTAAAATTCTAATGAGATTAGTTTGACAAATGATCACTAGTATAGGGCCCAGCGGGTATTAGTCTGTTGGATTCCATCTTAGCTAGTTCATCTATTTAAGCAACCCCAACTTAACCCTCAAAATATATAATTTTTATAATTTAAGCAGTAGAAACCCGGAATTGGCTTCCGACTGGGGAAGTCTTCTTTTTACTTAAAACCCAGGTCACTGTTGACAGACACTTGAAGATAAAGGAGACTAGTTAATATCTTTACAGAAGTATTTTTTATAGAATAATGTCCCAAATTAAAAGTTGTGAAAAATGCTAACGTAATATAAGAGATAAATAATATGAGTTAAACCGAACATTTCAGTGGATAAGGTTGACAGGTCAGTAAAATATACCGGAGATCGTTGGTTCAGGATTTCATAAATATTTTGTTCTTGATATCATTGTCAATCTATCTATCTATGTGTATCCAGACTCGCAGATAGATAGATATATAGATAGACGGACTATTCGTAGTTTGATCGAATATGAATATAACAGCACAACACACACACACACACACACACACACACACACACACACATATATAATATATATATATATAATATTCAAATATTGAACAAGGTTGTTTTCATTTCCCATAGCGCTTGATAAATTTTGGGAAATGTTTTAATCTAACTATTCTCCCTTCAGTTAGGGGTAATAGCAGGAAATATTGGGCTCTTTAACCTGGTTTAGGCAATTAGTCTAGGAGATGGAAAATTTTGATTTCAAACCCGTTAAACTCTGCTAAGATATTGGAACTTGTGTTCGCAGCCCGCTCGTGCAGAGGGGTTGATATATATATATATATATTATATACTATATATATATATATATATATATATATATATATAGAGAAGAGAGAGAGAGAGAGAGAGAGAGAGATGAAACTGCCAAATAACGTGTATGCCAACGCTTTGCAAAAATGAGAACGTTTTATCCATGAACTACAAATAATTTGAAAAGATGTTGGTGGCATAACGCATCTGAAAGACTTGTATTTAACGTGTTGAGTATTCGGAACCTGGTCTATCTGCAATGCAGAGATGTCAATTACAGTGGTCGTGCCTTTGAGGGCGGAACTTTAAAAGCCTTAAACAGATCATGATATCGAGTTGGGCGCTTTGCGGAACAACAACGAGCAATTATTAGGATTCGTTTCCGTCGGGGAAGAAATAATCTGCTCGATCTCAGTGGAAAGGTCGCTTCATTTCCCTTGCTCGTCTTACCGTGTGGCAAGAAAAGCAAAGGAAAACACTAAATGTCAATTTTCAAAAGTTCGAATTTGTATGTGTTTTCTTAAATCTCTTGAACAAGTGGAGATGGTACTATTTCAGGTAACAGATCCAGATAGAAATTTTGGATGTGCATGGTGTAATGGAAAGAGTCATTGGAAATGGACTAGTCGATCGAGTTCAAATCCTGGCGAGGCTGTTTGTATACGAATACAACTACTCTCCTTCCAGCTATGGATAAATAATAGGCATACTGGGGCTCTTTAACCTTGGCTTAGGTAAACCACTCTAGGGGAAGGAAAAACTATTGGAATTCAAACCGACTAAACTCCGCTTAAGAAATTGACCTGTGCCGCATCCTACTCGTGCGGGGACGGGTTGGTAAATGTTATATAGAAAAAGTCATTGTTTAAGATAGTGGAGTGGGAATATACTATATTCATTTAGCTAAACAATTTTTTTATAAAAAAAAAGGGTTTTCTCCGCACAAGTAGGATACGACACACAGTCAATGTCTTAAGCAAGACTTTTACAGTGTTCATTCTCTTAGACTGTTTGCTAAGGAATGTTAAATAGCCCAGTCGGCCTTAAAGAAGGTTGAGTATGTGGATACGTATATTTCCCCAGAGTATTAGAGCTATGTGGAATACAAACAAACCTCGTGCAGGTCTGAATACAGGGTAAAGATTCCATCTTTTACGACAATAACCGTTAAGGCACTCGCCTCCACGATTTAAATATGTATATGGGCTTCTGTTTCTCTAAGCCCATGCGATTAAACATCGTCAATCACGGAATGTTTTTTTTATGTTCTTCCCCAATTAAGTATGAATTCATCATGTTTAAGATACAAGTAAAGAAAAAAAGCTGAAAAAAACCCTGAAAAAAACAAATTCTAAAATAAGTCAAAATTGTTTCTATTTACTATATATTATTTTTCAAATATTAGTTAAAAAGTTATTATTATTAAAAAAAGACAGTAAAGTCTTCGGGTGAACCTATTGTCGGTATCAGCCGGACAGTGAAGGAGTCTATTCTTTTTTCCCGACCGCTAGACCACGGACATTATTTTTGCGTCTAAGGTGAGCGCACAGCTACCCTCATCTTCCCCAATTTGCAGCACATATTCAAGCTGTGCTACTTATGCGCTGTTGGCAAGTGCCGGTATCGAAACCCCGAACCGTGTGATTCCTAGCGGATGCTATACCACCTGAGCTAAAGCGGCCTTGAACAATCAATTTCAAATATTTCGTCGACTGGTGAGCACAAATAAGGAAGTGCCCAAAAATAACTACAAGACACACAGGGGTAAATCGACGTTGAGTGAACATTTGTATTGGACATTCTTAATATTGTTGAAAAAACTAAATTAAACTATACAATGAGCACTTGTTTATGGGCAAAATTTATGACCTTTAAATAGACCGATTTTGGAAAGATAAGATATTCATTAGACGTTTGACATACACGTAAAGTGGAAAACACATATCTAAAACAGACTTTGGAGCAGTATTAATAGCACATGACAGTATCAAAATAAAGGACATGAATCACACACCCTTTGAATAATATTAGGATTATTGAATGATTATTTCAGTATGGACGTTGTCCAAATAGCCGAGGTAGAACTGAATGAAAAACAAATTGAAAGGGATAGCATGTATGTCCATGTTTTAGACTATATAAACTGCAGACATCGAAGAAATATTGTGTATTCTGCAAAATACGAATGAAAATATGCTGACCAAAAGAATTTAACAGTTTCTAAATTTAAACAAAGTTTATCTCGTGTCACCTACCACCGGCCCTAATTAATCCATATTTTATACGTCTCGATTAATTTAATTTCTTTCTTTACATCTGAACGCTTCTTGCATTAAGATTTAAGCATGTTATGTATTGTTCTTTTAAATATAAATCTTACTTTAATAGTTTATTCTATCACTGAAACACGTATCACGTTATACAAACGGCGGATCAGCCGCCTTCGATATACAAAGTGATTCAATGCTAAATTAGCAGACCGGATTTAAAATTCAAATAAAATATTATGTACTAATTTACCGTTAGTAAATGTCATGCGTATCAGGGCATCCTCAGACAGTTGAATATCGAAAAGCGGCTGATCCAGCGTTGTATAACGTGATACGTGTTCACGTGAAGAATACTATTAAGTAAGATTTTATATTTAAAAGAACATAACATACATGCTTAAATCTTAATGCAGAAGCGTTCAGATGTAAAGAAAAAGAAATTAAATTAATCGAGACGTATAAAATATGGGATTAATTAGGCCAGGTGGTAGGTGACACGAGATAACTTTGTTTAAATTTAGAAACTAGTTAAATTCTTTTGTTCAGCATATTTTCATTCGATTTTGCAGAATACACAATATTTCTTCGATGTCTGCAGTTATATATAGTCTAAAACATGGACATACATGCTATCCCTTTCAATTGTTTTTCATTCAGTTCTACCTCGCTATTTGGACAACGTCCATACTGAAAATATCATTCATAATCCTAATATTATTCAAAGGGTGTGTATTCATGTCCTTTATTTTGATACTGTCATGTGCTATTAATACTGCTCCAAAGTCTGGTTTTAGATATGTGTTTTCCACTTTTACGTGTATGTCAAACGTCTAATGAATATCTTATTCTTTCCAAAATCGGTCTATTTAAAGGTCATAAATTTTGCCCATAAACAAGTGCTCATTGTATAGTTTAATTTAGTTTTCAACAATATTAAGAATGTCCAATACAAATGTTCACTCAACGTCCGATTTACCCCCTGTGTGTCTTGTAGTTATTTTTGGGCACTTCCTTATTTGTGCTCACCAGTCGACGAAATATTTGAAATTGATTGTTCAAGGCCGCTTTAGCTCAGGTGGTATAGCATCCGCTAAGGAATCACACGGTTCCGGGTTCGATACCGGCACTTGCCAACACAGCGCATAAGTAGCACAGCTTGAATATGTGCTGCAAATTGGGAAGATGAGGGTAGCTGTGGCGCTCAACCTTAGACGCAAAAAAATAATGTCCGTGGTCTAGCGGTCGGGAAAAAGAATAGACTCCTTCACTGTCCGGCTGATACCGACAATAGGTCATCCCGAAGACTTTACTGTCTTTTTAATAAAATAACTTTTTAACTAATATTTGAAAAATAATAATATAGTAAATAGAAACATTTTGACTTATTTTTTGAATTTGTTTTTTCAGGGTTTTTTCAGCTTTTTTCTTTACTTGTATCTTAACCATGATGAATTCATACTTAATTGGGGAAGAAACATAAAAAAAACATTCCGTGATTGACGATGTTTAATCGCATGGGCTTAGAGAAACAGAAGCCCATATACATATTTAAATCGTGGAGGCGAGTGCCTTAACGGTTATTGTCGTAAAAGATGGAATCTTTACCCCTGTATTCAAGACCTGCACGAGTTGTTTGTATTCCACATAGCTCTAATACTCTGGGAAATATACGTATCCACATACTCACCTCTTTTTAAGGCCGACTGGGCTTTAACATTCCTTAGGCAAACAGTCTAAGAGAATGAACACTGTAAAAGTCTGCTTAAGACATTGACTGTGTGTCGTATCCTACTTGTGCGGAGAAAACCCTTTTTTTATAAAAAAAATTGTTTAGCTAAATGAATATAGTATATTCCCACCCACTATCTTAAACAATGACTTTATTCCTATATACATTTACCAACCCGTCCGCACGAGTAGGATGCGGCACAAGGTCAATTTCTTAAGCGGAGTTTAGTCGGTTTGAATTCATAGTTTTCCTTCCCCTAGAGTGGTTACCTAGCCAAGGTTAAAGAGCCCAGTATGCCTTATTATTTATCCATAGCTGGAAGGAGAGTAGTTGTATTCGTATACAAACAGCCTCGCCCAGGATTTGAACTCGGATCGACTAGTCCATTTCCAATGACTCTTTCCATTACACCATGCACATCCAAATTTCCTATCTGGATCTGTTACCTGAAATAGTACCATCTCCACTTGTTCAAGAGATAAGAAAACACATACAAATTCGAACTTTTGAAAATTGACATTTAGTGTTTTCCTTTGCTTTTCTTCCACACGGTAGACGAGCAAGGGAAATGAAGCGACCTTTCCACTGAGATCGGAGCAGATTATTTCTTCCCCGACGGAAACGAATCCTAATAATTGCTCGTTGTTGTTCCGCAAAGCGCCCAACTCGATATCATGATCTGTTTAAGGCTTTTAAAGTTCCGCCCTCAAAGGCACGACCACTGTAATTGACATCTCTGCATTGCAGATAGACCAGGTTCCGAATACTCAAAACACGTTAAATACAAGTCTTTCAGATGCGTTATGCCACCAACATCTTTTCAAATTATTTGCAGTTCATGGATAAAACGTTCTCATTTTTTGCAAAGCGTTGGCATACACGTTATTTGGCAGTTTCATCTCTCTCTCTCTCTCTCTCTCTCTCTCTCTATATATATATATATATAAATATATATTATATATATATATATATATATATATATATTATATATCAACCCCTCTGCACGAGCGGGCTGCGACACAAGTTCAGTTTAAGCAGAGTTTAACGGGTTTGAAATCAAACTTTTCCATCTCCTAGACTAATTGCCTAAACCAGGTTAAAGAGCCCAATATTTCCTGCTATTTACCCCTAACTGAAGGGAGAATAGTTAGATTAATACATTTCCCAAATTTACCAGCGCTATGGGAAATGAAAACAACCTTGTTCAATATTTGAATATATATATATATATATATATATATATGTGTTGTGTGTGTGTGTGTGTGTGTGTGTGTGTTATATTCATATTCGATCAAACTACAATAGTCCGTCTATCTATATATCTATCTATCTGCGAGTCTGGATTCACATAGATAGATAGATTGACAACGATATCAAGAACAAAATATTTATGAAATCCTGAACCAACGATCTCCGGTATATTTTACTGACCTGTCAACCTTATCCACTGAAATGTCGGTTTAACTCATATTATTTAATCTCTTATATTACGTTAGCATTTTTTCACAACTTTTAATTTGGGACATTATTCTATAAAAATACTTCTGTAAGATATTAACTAGTCTCCTTTATCTTCAAGTGTCTGTCAAACAGTGACCTGGGTTTTAAGTAAAAAGAAGACTTCCCCAGTCGGAAGCCAATTCCGGTTTCTACTGCTTAAATTATAAAATTATAATTTTGAGGTTAGTTGAGGGTTGCTTGTATAGATGAAACTAGCTAAGATGGAATCCAACAGACTAATACACCCTGGGTGCCCTATACTAGTGATCATTTGTCAAACTAATCTCATTAGATATTTACGCAAAAATCTCCGATATACTGTATGATACAAGTATCAGAAGGGAGGTGTATAAGACCTAGATACACGAGATCAGCAAATACGGCCAAGTCACCCTAAAAGTATCGGTTCCCGCTAGATCAGCAAAGTTATGTAGCGATCGGCCAGTTCAATACATAATTGTGTGATTACTTAAGCAACAGCAAATAAGTAAGCAAACTGAAACCTTTGTTTATAAAATACCCTGATTTTGCATTAAATCACACGAAACGTTTGATATGCCGTAAACAAACAACAAACCTAGATCAGATATATATTTTACCTTTTAGTAATTATGTATGAATTAAGTAATAATAGGTCCAGTGGGTATGAGTATTAAATAGAATAGAAAATACACATTTTTTAGCTATATATGTATCATAATTTTATCCGAGACCTATATATATTCCTAGATTATAAATGAGACAAGTGACTACATGACAATTCTTATTCAGGAATTCTTGCTTTGTGACAAAAAGACAAGCCCAATCATCCACTTACATTTCATCACGGTATTAAATATTTGAACATCTCATTTCCTAGCATTGTCACTTAATCCTGATATGTGCATAAAATAAAGAAGAAGGGTGGAAATAATGCATAAACAAAGACATAAAAAGGGAACTGTTGTTTTGAATAAATTTAGCCACATTGTCTCATCATAATAACACATCTACCAGTATTTTCGTAAATTCTCTTGTTAAAGATCGAAATATATAATGTCAATATCTATGTATTAATAACATTGTTCATAAATCGTCTGCTCGTTATCATCTTGTAACAAGATCTGGTTAAAAAGGAGACCGTCCAAATCGTCGAACATGCAAAAATGTGAATACAGATTATTGTCGCTTAATCATAGATTTCTTATTTGTCCGATTTTTCCCCCAATTTTATATATTCCAAATGGTTTTGCTTTGATTAAATATCTACAGTAAAATTAAAATGAATAAAAAAAAGAAGTTACATGTTAGTTTTATTTGTAATATTGAAATTGTGAATTGCGGGAGATATTTTGGTAATTTTAATCTTATGTCGGAGGCCTCCTTCCTTAATTTACATCAACTTCTGAGCCAGCGTCAGGCGAATTTCTCTCCCAACTTCCTTTCCGAGTCGTGTTTTTGTCACTTCCATTTTTATATTATTTATTACAAAGAAAACAGTAGGATTGATATGTAATGAAATTGCAAATCAGCGTTTCTGACTTAAATAGTTCCTCTTGAATTTTGTTTCGTTTGGTGGACATTATACGGGTCCCGTTAAGTAGCTATTAAATACTATTTTCATATGCACTGGTAAACACATACAATAGTATACCTAAAGACAGAATAACATAATAATATAAGGAATTTAGCAATATGTAAAAAAGCGAAGATTGCAATTCAGCACATCGTGAATTTTCTAGTGTTTCAAGCCATTTGAAGTTTGCTGATAACATTTCATTAACTTTTGATTGAACTCTAGCAAAGAGAATACAAAATAAAATCGCTTTTGTCTTTTCCCCTCTGCACGAGATACTTTTCATTCTTTACTGCTTGGAATATATGTCCTTTCTGCACGTTCTAATATATGGGGCAAAATTCTTCTTTTCGTGAAAGCCAACCAATTACTAAGAAGCTTAATGGTGAACGGCATGGCGGAGTAGGGCCACGTCAGGTAAAGGTTTAATAAATATAATGATGAATTAATAATACACCTCTGACTTTCCAAAATTGGTTTCGCTGTTGATTTAAAAAATAAAATAAATGAAAAGTAGCCTGAAAGACTGTCACGGTATGTTGGCGCGCTGAGCGTGTCGGTTATCGTCGTTGCAAAATGGAGTAAGTTGAAATCCTGGACTAGGGTGTTTGCCTTATAAATCGTGCCATGAATTCATCTATTCTCCTTAGCTATTGGTAGGCTGGAATTATTTGCATTCATTAGGCAATTTGGAGAAGGAAAACTATGAATTCAAACCAGTTGTCCACCGGTTAAAAAGACTTGTATCTTGTGTGACATCCTCACAAAAGTGGTGGATATCATAAGGAAAATCTTAATGTTGTCATATCAACAGCTTGTAAATGTATAAATCTTTATATATGAATATATATATTACAGTGATAGCAAGATATGTTTCAATAACGTCGAGTCGATAGTTACTATATATATATATATATATATATATATATATATATATATATTGAAAGATAAATGGTAAGAAACTGCTGTATGGATAAAGATGTATTAATTTAAATGCTAACACGTTTTTCGACCAAAAGTGTATCCTTGTATACATTATATCCTATTTAGTATTATTTTAAATATAAAATAAACTAAAATAATAATAATAGCGAAACATAAAATTGGAGCATAAAAATATCCTGCCCCGAAGATGACTGATTTTTATATACTCAAATTTTATGTTTTTCTACTAGTTTTATATTACAGTAATCCAGCGTTGCATTCAAGCAAAATTGTATAAATCTTTATAACATATACTTAGAATGTGCATGATTTTCTTTACTAGAATACTACAAAGACATACTGCCAAGTAACGCCAAAGGCTACGGTTCCCTCCAGTTGTCCAAAGTTAAGCCTCGGTCAGAGGTCATTAATATTTACTGTACTGTAAGCAACCTGGGGCATGATGTCAGACAAAACAAGTGAAATATATAATTAGTAGCCTAAAACAAATCTATTGTTAATCGATATTGATCAATGACATGTCTGCAAGGTTTGAACAGATGTTTGTTTTTCAAAAGAAATTATTATATTACAATTCTCATTCAACAATATGAGAGTAATCTCGAATTTAAGATCTCAAAATTTCAGGGTACTTTTCATGCGACTATTGGTAACACTGCTATGCTTTTTGTGACATTATTTGTTCCTGCACCTGTGCCAATACATGCGCTTGCATCGCTGCCACACTCACTTGGCTTATCATTTGTTTCTGATGGAGATATCTTTTGGTGCTACAATTAAGTGTGAAGTTCGCCAGGTTGTTTGTTTGTTGAACGCAAAAGGCATTGAAGTGTATGGCGAATCGTGTACGGATGTCAAAATAGTCAGCAATGGAAAGAGGGAGTTTGCAAGGACGGAGAAGTTCAACGCTACATCAATGATATGTTGGCGAGCTGGTATATGAGCATACAAAAACTACCACAGTGCCTACAAAAATGCAACGACCAGAACATCGATTATGTAGAAAAAATAGATACATGTCCAACATTTATAATAATGCAAACATCATTGACTATAAAAAATAAATATTTCTGTGATATCTAAATATTTTGGAGACGTTATCTTTGGAAATACTCTCATATAAACGTCAGTCTAGAACTATGATATTCTTCAAATTGCATTTGAATAGTATGAGGTTGCAGGGCCTCAAAGAATGATAGTAGAGACAAAAGCAAGTTGAACAGATGACGAGTAACTATTACAGAAAATAAAGACACCATACACGTGTTCAAAGAAAAAAAAATTAACGACCGCTAACTTTATTATTCACTTCCCTCCGGACAGGTCTCAATCACGGGGAAACATAAAGTGATATTCTCGAGTCGATGATGAAATTGCCAAATCGTAGCCTCCCAATGGTACAGGAGGTGTCACTGGGGACAAAATTTAAGAAGTTACCTGTCCTTTTTCTAACATCCTGACTCTTTTTAAAAATCACCTACTGTGTGAGTTTACCCCAAGACGTCCTCTAATTGACACTTTACTATCGGTCAGATATGGGGCACCAGTGTCACTAGTCGGGAAGATTTACACTTCACCTTTCAGACAACAGGTTAACCTGTAGTGAAAGGCGGACATTACATTACAATACAAGTATGCGTTTTCCAGACATCTGCAAGTATATTTGTTTAACCCCACCCTCACCAGGTCAGTTTTGAATTGGGGTTTTGTTTTGCTTTGTTTCTTTTTTTAATGGCATGTTAATGTTGGGGTTTATTTATTGCCAACTCCATCATTATAGAAGAACTGAATGTACTATTTAGTCTATACCTGGGAACAAGGGAGTTCATACCTTTCCGAAGGGTATTAGTCCGACAGTAAATATAATAGCGCTATCGGTGTTCACACTCGCTAATTAAGATGTCGCACGTTAGCCACTAGACCAGGAACCCCTTTAAGTGGAGTAATGCTGGTTTGAATCCATAGTTTTCATTTTCATACTAGAAAGAGACATTTGCTTTTATAGACTATGTCATATATACAGTCTCTGTATTTGTTTACATTCGGCACTTTTTAATCTAAATGTCCACGTGGTAAAAATCCTGCAGCCTTAAAAGGAGATTAAGACATGAATATCATATACCTGCTTATTATAATACAGTATAAAATGGTATATTATAGCTAGGGTGGACAGACAAAATATATGGGCTTCTTGGCAAAAAAGAGTTCACCCATAGTATACTTCCATCTACTTCCTGTAGATATATATAATCTCAATCAAACATGTGTTTCTAAAGTTTTCAGTATAAAAGAATAGGGAAATCTATTCGAGCATGTATTCCCAGTTCCATAGAGTACTATTGCAAATATATCTATCATAATTTAATGCAATATATGTGCTATTTTTATAGGTCTATGTACCTCTCTGTTTGTCCAGGTATTCAAGTGAATTTAGGTAAAATGCAACGTGAAATCCAGTGGTAGTATCTATAATTACCCCTGGATTCATTCGGGTTGTTGCTGACATAATTACCGGATGAGCTATGAGAAAACAAGAAACAAATTTAGATTAAATCAGTTAAATTAAGTCATATAAACTAGGAAAACTGGTCACAAATACATAAAACCTGCTTAATCAAGTATCATTCACTGGGTCTTAAATAAATCACTAACATTTGACGCGTGTAGTACCTTTGTAGAAATTTCAAAAAAAGCCATAAGCCAGTAAAAAGATGAATTGACAGAGTTCAACATATTTTCCAGTGGGTTACGTGTAACAAGATATAATTCATTTAGCACCCTAGAGCGGCTTTGCCGAGGTCACCTTCTAGTGGTGTGAATTAACCCATAGCTGCGGATAAAGCGGTTTATGACTTTCCCAGGCTTTTAGTCCGAACGTGAACGTAATCTAACACGATTTCCTGTACGTCATGGGGACCCCCCCCTCACGTTGGTTTTATAATGGTTATTGACAGGAAAAGTGGAGCTGGTGAAGCGATGCCAGTTTCATTCATGTTCTCTTTTTTCACTTCACTCTCACTTCTCTCAGCTACGAGTGAAATAATAGCGTTTATTAGTCTCTCTCTCTCTCTCTCTCTCTCTCTCTCTCTCTCTCTCTCTCTCTCTCTCTCTCTCTCTCTCAATCTCCCTCTTCCCCTCTTTCTATCCCTATCTCCCTCTATCTCTCATATTGAAATAAATGGTGAACTGAAACTACAAACCAGTAATGAAGAATATAAGGAAACATTTTTTAGTAGACAATTAGTCAGTATAAACAGTGGAGGTGCGCGGTGTGATAGTTAGGAAAGGTATATATCCAACTAAGTCCCCCATGCTGCCTTGTGGTTATCCTTTAGAGAGGAAAAGTCTTAGGGTGAGAACTCTGACAGAAAACACGGCTTGGACTCCATTAGGCAGTTGAGTATTTAAAGTACTGTCTAGCAACTCCTCCAACCGAACTGACGATGAACAAATTGGTCCACCATTCCATTACTTGAGTAACACAAGGTCTTCCTACATGTTTCCAAGGGTTTCTGTGACCTGGAGAAGTGACTCCAAACTTCAAGGCGCGGGAAATCTATGATCTTCCGAGTCTGTGATGCTGATAATAATCAGTGTTCACTTTTATGACACTCCAAAACTTTGTCTGTTTGAGACGTAAACACTTCCACTGATCCGGAAGCATCTTGATGAATTTATTACCAATATTCAACAGATGACACGATAAACTTTGAAGCGTATTTATAATGGATATACTTTGGGAACTATGAATTACAGCACTCAAAACTAACAGGTTAATTGGCCATGATATAAAATCACACTTATATGACGGTCTTTTATCTGTTTATATAATAATGTTTCTGCTCTTCCAGCTTTAAGTTATGTGGGGAAGTATTCGAGTAAGTTCGACGTCTTATTTCATTCAATAATATTTGCATTTAAAAATCATTTCATTTGGTTGGTTGACTCACCTACTTGATTGTAGACGGATTACATTTTTTAACAAACTCAGGATGTAATAACAGATTTATGTAAATACGAATCTCAGCGTTTTTATAAAGATGTTTTTTTCCTTTTCAGTCTTGATTAAAGTGGAACAGTGTTCGAGAAAGAAAAAAATTAGCTAATCGTCTTATTGCATTCGGTATTCTTTACCTCTTACCTCCCACATAATTTTAAGATTCATGTGGCTACTTTTAGGCTGCAGCTGAGAGCACTTTACAGTGGAGATCCTTTGTGGCATTAAGTTTGAGCCATGTTGTGTACAATCCTATAATGCTTGTCAGTTGGTCCGTGTATCTGGAATTTAATGATCCTCGTGTTCATCAGTGTTAAGCACAAGCAACTGAACGCCTTTTCACCAAGGCATTTAAATAGTTAACTAACCACGCATTCAAGTGTGTTGATTGGCAGATTCAGTCCACCTAGCCTCGTTGAGTCTATAGATTTAAGTTGTGATCAACAGCACACCTTATATAGCAGAAATATTCCAATAAAAGGCATATCCATTTGTATTTCTTCCGACCCTGTTGTCATTATAGCAAAGCTCTAACCTGTTTTTATCATATATGCAATAAAATTCGGTGATTGGTGTGTCTTAGTGGTCTGGATATGACATTAAACAGCATGTAGTGGTGAAGTTTCAATTTTGGAGCTCTGGGGAGTACCTCTTATCCCCATTTCTCCCATATTTACTCTGACCCGGAGTGATAGTATGTGTTTAAAAAGAAATTGAGTTATAAAAGACAATTTAATAACCAACAAGAATGAATAA
Source organism: Doryteuthis pealeii (assembly GCA_023376005.1). Lineage (NCBI taxonomy): Eukaryota > Metazoa > Mollusca > Cephalopoda > Myopsida > Loliginidae > Doryteuthis > Doryteuthis pealeii. The sequence continues at coordinate 69,394,303 of CM042139.1, forward strand.
GACAAACCATTTTCGGGGTGAAATAACTCAAGGGTTGACATACCGTAACATCTAACCAATGAACTATTTGTATTCATACATACATGAATATAAGCATATTAAGTTCGGTTATTCTATAATACCTTGCTCTGCATCGCTTGGAAAATAGTCATATCTTTAGTTTATTTACTGCTAAATACATGAATAAAAAAACCAAATTAACTTCATCTAAGTATGTTAATTCCCTATTTCCTGCCAGTGGTATTATAGTAAAAAAAACTATTGAAGCACTTGTAATAATGTGCATGTCCTTAAATCAGAACTGACTCTAGATCTTTCACCTAATGGGTGCAGTTATACTATTTGTATCTTTGGCTTCTGCCCTTTATTTTTAGTTTCATTTTTTTACGATGTTTATGTAGTATGGACTAGCCTATCTTACCTTTTCTGTGAGTAAATGAACTGGTCCACATCTACTTGTTCAATGTTGTTTAGAGTAGTCGGCCAAACATATGGATACCTTCTCTGGTTTCCGGTTTAAAGGCTTCGACATCTAGACAGTTTAATCGCGTGACCCCCGTTTAATCGCGTGTCAAGCGATCGCATGAGCGTCGGTTTGTGCATGGCTTTTCACCTTAAAAAATCTCTTGTGTCGTATCCTCGCCTGCTGGGGGATTAAGGTAAATACGGAAATTTATGGGGACATTTACGAGAACCGTCTGTGTAAAACCAATTCTTACCACTCTGGTATTAACTACTTGTGTTTATGTACTAGTATACGGAAACATTCTCTGTTCCAGTATACAACAGTAAAAAATGACAGAATCAGTTAAGTATGGAATTGCACTTTTACTTTAAGTTGCGTATTCACTACCAAGGCAATTTATGCCATGTGATCATTCAGGCATAAGTAAGAGGGCACAAAGTTGAAGGCAAACATACATAGAACCACACGCAAACCCAGTAGTATTTGGGGGTTTGTCAATTGTGGGCGTCAGCGTGGGTGGTCTGGTAAGAGAGAAAAAACCGACTAATGTTTCCCATTAAAATGGCACTCCATTCTAACAATTCCGGTTGCTCATGAGACTCGACTTAGATCCGATCTTAGGTAGGTTGAACCGATTCTAACTAGTTCAAACTCTAAGTCACTATTTCACTTCCGCCTATGGTGTGAGGGGTGGAACATATGTTTCTGATTCCATTACTTTTTCGAAACCTTTGGAATCCCTGAGAAAATTCTATAATGCCCCGAAAATTCGAAACTTCAGGTTTATTTATTTATTTTGGCTTATTTACTGGTATTCATTCATCAGTGACTAGTTAACCTAAAAGCGAGTGCTCCGACTTGACTCAATCAGGGATCAATTTTCAAAAATGTCAGCTCAGACACTCTGTCTCCTAAAACATTGTTTTATTTCTCTTTTTGTTTCTGTTTCTCATTTCCCTAGAAATTAGATTTTCGTTTTCTTTATTCAATTTAAATTTCCCCAAGTCGTTAATTACGTTACATAACTTCCTCACGACGATTCTAAAAATGTTATTCCGTAGAAATATTAAAAACTATGTTTTATGCGTTGTTGACTTATAGGTATATGTCATTATTTATTTATTCATTTATTTGTTGTTATTAATTTGCCCTTTTTAGCATGAAACATTTTTCTTTGTATTGATAGAAAATAAGGTACATTTTCTGTTGTAAAATATGGAAAGTGGAAACCAGACATTGTTCTATAAGTTTTTCTTAATGATACCGATGTATTTACTAACTGATCATTCAAGAACCGTTCCTGTCTAAAGAACAGGTACCCAGCTTCACCTTAAAGCTGGATGAACTTTTGTATATCGGACTCTGCCCAGAAGTTGTTATAAAGTATATAATGATTAAAATACAAATCATTTGTTGAATATTAACTATGAATCATCATACAATTTCAGGAATTGTTAACGTAAAACTTAACCTTCAACTATACATTTACTTTAGTATTTTACAAAGGGTTGCATAAGTTGGAAACAATCTATGATTTCTATTGCATTACAAAAATAAAGTAAACAATTATTTGCGTCTCGGAATTGTCTCATAACGCGTTAAAGTGCGAGAAGACGGCGAATAAATCAAATTAAATACCCCGCTTTTTATATCGTTGCTAAACCCAATTTGTGTATTTTGACTGAGTCAAGATTTTTTCATAATGTTACAACAAATAATTATTCCTATTTCTTCCCAAGGCACAAACATTATATTTATCACTTAAAAAGGTTTTCTAAGTGTGAAAGCAATCTGAAGAAAAAATAAGTTTTCACCTGAAATCGATAATTATGTTAGAGCTCATTAAAATAACAATAAAATAAACTACTTTTCGGGAAATTTCCAATTTTTGGTCCTAGAAATACAAATCAAACTGAAGTTTATAAACTATTTTCAACTGTTCTTATATTATTAACCCTATTTTTCCTCGTCTTTTACCTATCATACAAGTTGTGACCTTTGATCAAAGTTTGAATGTGTTTTAAGGCGAAGATGAACAGTCGCTTTGTTACTGAGTGATAACGACAAAAGCTTTGTTGAAATATTTAAACGTAGCTTAGATTTGGCTCAAGGCCAGAAGTAAGAGCCACCCAGTGAGAATCGAATTCACTATCAATGGTCAGCGAATCGAGCTTGCTAACTATTACACCACGTAATATGTCGGTATATAATTTATAGACTCTTCGAGACGGACAGGTCTGAATCGGCTAATCCAAACGCTCAAATATGTAGTTTGTTAACTATTTAAAGGCCTAGGTGGATTGCCGCTCAATTGTCCGTGAGATGCACGGACAATAATTATTGGTTCTTTACCTCGGAAGAACGGACAAGGATTATAGGATTATTTACGCGGATCAAACATTATGCCACAAGGGACCTCCACTGTAAACCTGCGTTCACCTGCAGCCTATGAATAGCTACGCGAATCATAACAAGCTTCTATCTAAAATTTCATATTGCAACACCCTCTGGTTAAAAGTGTCCAATGAAATGCCAAAAATAATGTAAATTCTGATTAATTAGTGTCAATTATTCGCCGAATTGTTATTTTTTTTATGAGTGTCGTCTCCTCAGCTAAATAATAGACCATTCCGATTTTATTATATAGAAAGGGAAGAAAAAGTAAATGCTACACAGCATATTTTTATATATATATTATTATAATTAATTATAATAAGAAAGAAAATTTACCCAACAATTCCATCGTGATCAGGTGTGACACAAGACCGCTCTTTAGGGGAGCAGACAAGTTTAAATTCAGTATTTTACTTCCCCTCCATTGCCTGTGAGTCGGGTTCAACGATCCATGCATTTCCAAAGGGCATTAGCTCGACATGGTATTCAGATAATTTTGTCTGTTTCTTTATCTTGAGTTGTTGATTTTATTTCCTGTAGTGACAAGCGTTAAGTTAATCGAACATCCAATTTGTAATTTTAGTAGTTATTTATAAGTAAACAGTTTGGTATTTTTTTAAATTAAAGACTGTGAGTCGAGGCGTGTATGGAAGATTTCAGACTTACTTTTCAATCTATTAAAAGATTACTAATAAAAAATATATTACCGTAAACATTGTCACCGTATTACTTTCAAGACTGCATACCAAAATATCAGGAATCAATTATAAAGTAAAGTTAGATTTCTATAGTTTCTATTTTTTTATATCTTGTTTCTCGTCTCCCTTTACCTCTCTCTCTTTCTCTCTCTCTCTCTCTCTCTCTCTCTCTCTCTCTCTCTCTCTCTCTCTCTCTCTCTCTCTCTCTCTCTCTCTCTCTCTCTCATACTGAGCTATGCAATTTCCTTTGCTGTTCAAATTATGTCTGTCTGCTGACACATTTTTACCATTTTTTAGAACGTAACAACTTTTTAAAAGATTCCTTTTATTGCTTATATTTCGGAAAGTATTTTAGTTCTTATCGTTGTTCGTGATAATGCAGTTTTTGATATCTAGTTAATCTCTTAAGAAGTTGATTGTTCTAACCAAATTTTAACATCTTGAAAATAAGCGTGACTAATATTTTTGCTTTCAAATTTCGGTATTTTTTTATCCTAAAATATTTACTCCCATTGCTTCAAAATCTTTTCCTTCCCCCAAAAATCCATATTTTAAAAGTTTCATGAATAGGATTTACAATTGATAATTGTTAGTGATGTAGTAATTTATATATTACCTTTTTTAACATGTGTGTGAGAGCTTCCGTGTATGATTGTGTACTTGTATGTTTGTGTGCACCATTTTGTAGGCATGCATATATATATATATATATATATATATATATATATATATATATATATATATATATATAAGCATATCTATATATATACACGATACAGAACATGTGTGTGTGTGTGTGTGTGTGTGTGTGTTTTATGAATATATGTAGATGACTTATTCAGAAAATAACTTATCTGGAAGGATCTTCAAAACATCTCTGCGTAATAATGCCCGGAAAATGGTTTAGTATATACAAAGCCGAGAGATTCGAACGTGGGTATAACTATTCATTTATCCATAAATATATACCACCTCCAGATTATTTTTTCTTCTGATATATCGTGGACTTTTTCATCTCTCTCTCTCTCTCGCTCTCTCTCTCTCTCTCTCTCTCTATATATATATATATATATATATATATATATATCTCACAGACATACACACACACACACACACACACATACATAAACACATATATATCCAATAGATAGAGTTTATTTTGCATAGGAATGGGCAATGGGAATTCCTGTTTACAGTTGCACATGGTTTTTTTTCAATGATGGTGGGTCCTTTCATGTTCCAGAATACTGTCTCGATAACCTTCATTACTGAATGTTGAACTCGGAACATTTTCCTTACCGGAGAGTCACTGTGTTTTCATTTTACGGACAATCTTTCAACAGGCTCGTAGTGACAAATTCCCGTTTAGCCCTTCTGTAAACATTTTTAACTAAAAAAAAATACGCTTCCGTACGCATCGCACAATCTTCTGTAAATTGCGCATGTTTTGTTCTACTTAGACACTAATAATTTTATGACGTGTCTGCGTTCATGCCTGGAGGAAACTTTTTTGATTTGACATAATTTTTGAAAGACTTAAAACACATATTTTGTACGAGCAAAATACTTTTTACAGAAACCAATTCCAAATTATTCAAAATGTACATTTACGGGAAATGATTATGAACAGATTTTGCTTTGAAAAAAACAAACCCAAAGGGAATCACACTTTCTATTGAATGACCACTCTCTCTCTCTCTCTCTCTCTATATATATATATATATATATATATATATATATATATATATATATATATTGTGGTTAATATGATAGTACTCAATATCAATGATAGGGCGTTTATACTAGAGTTAAACTAGTGTGGACATAGAGTCAACACCTGGTTACTGACAGTTTCTCGCCTATGTGATCTTCAGACCAACTGGGGAAATGTGGGGGTTGAATTTTGAGGAAATACGGATAAAACACAAATCAACTTCATTCAATGATATTTCACCTCTGTATGTAACGGAGATTCGTCAGAATTTATTTGAGACACAGAGACTAAAGTCATCTTATATTTTGAAAAAGGTAATTGGGAGGAAGACAAAAGGAGGGGATGGTAGATTCGTCGAAAGATGTGAGGAAAATAAAGGAAACAGAGAAAGGGAATCGTAAACAGGGCTGCAATAGTTTGTGGTTTCAAAGCGGTGCCTTCAGAGTAATTGATAGTCTGGGAGGAAGGCGTCTGGTCAGTTGATTGGTGTTTGTTTTGTACAAATTGTGAAGAAAATGAATAAAAAAGATACACGAAAAACACATCAAAACAAAGAATTTCAATCCTCTTTTTTCCATAATTTTCACAATTTTTGATTTTACCGACTTATCGAATCAGATTGTTTCCGGCTTTGTTTTATTTTTCTATGTTTTCTTTTATTGAAATAAATCTAATCTTTCTAAAATCTATTCTTTAACCCTATCTAATATATAGTCTTTGTCTGATGAAATACTTTGTTTTTACTTGCATTGACACACACAATTGTGTATTGAGTACTATATATATACGTATCACGTCTCTTCAGAGTGCCTATACATTAGGGTATTTCTAGCCGAGATGGAGACCCGACCGAATTATCATCAGTCAGACTTCTTAACCACTCGGCCATCATCAGCACATACAGACTGGGACGTGAATTTTAACTGATAAATACATACATATGTATATATGAAAAGGCCACCAGAGAGTACCCCATCCGTTTTATTGGAGAGCGTTGCGTTTCATGTATATGATCAAGACCCAAAACTTTTGATTCGGTTGATACCTAATGTTTCATAACTAAAGCGTATGTCAGTGTCATAGTTGTAGAGGCCAGCCCTATTTAATGCCTACTCTTTGAGCAAGAAGACGGATTTGAATGGTTTTTATAAAAGACAGCTTCCTATTTCTAGAAGATCAGATTAGAGAAATTTTGAAACGCCACGGTTTGTGAGATACTCGCGTTCAGTTTTACTGAGTGTCTATCAGCAGGAGTCCGAAAGGGAAATTAATCTATAGTTGCTGAGGAGGCAGCGGGTAATCAAGCCCTATCGATTCTTTCCCTGCGAATAAGATGGAGCAAGGAAATTGCAATTGTGACATACATTTCAGATAACTTTATCAACTCTTAAGAAAAGGAAGTCTCACAGCATACTGTAATGCAATCCTTTTCGATTATGGTGCTGCGTGGCTCTAGGTACGACAGATTTACTATGGTAATCACTGTTCATCCCTGGATGCAATTTCAATGGGATCCGGAACTGGACTTTGTGTCAATGGCAGAATCCCTGATGACACCGATGACACCCGATACTTCTTGAATTATACAAAATGCTGTGCTTATGTACAGTGCATTCTTGGGAATTGTGGTCACCAGAATACACTGTGAGAAAACATCAAACTAATGGAAACGGATTAATTGCCCTAGCATTGATATGCTAAAAATGCGGTGTTATATACCCACATTGGGTATATGAATAAGAGTAGAGAGCGGGTAATCTTACTTTATTCTTCTTAACTTCGTTACTGCTTCTTCTCTCTTCTTCATTCTTCTATCTAAGAGCTGGTTTTCTTGTGGCTGATTTTGGTAATTGTCTTAACATTAATTTTATCAATTAAAACAAAACTTGGGTTTTACTTGATCAATATTATTATTCAACAGCCCATGATTACATCAATTCCGCGCGGATGAGATAACCCTAGAAAGAAAGACTATCAGGTCTAAACTCTCTGACGACTAAAACTATATCCCGTGTCTGTCATGGCGCGTTCCAAGAGATCACAAGGTTACCAACAGCCACTGGTATTTTTCAACGGACTCCATTGATTCTAAATCTGACAGACCCGAATTTAAATCCTTACTTACAGGTACGCTTCACAATTTATGACTTCCGGTCAAATTAATGTGGATTGAATGAGTGATTGATTTTAACGGCAGGTCCACACGTCTAAGGTTATATTATGCCTAAGATAATCTTTTACATAGTATGTTTATATTTAGATTGTTGTGTAATGCTTGTTAGGGGTTGTTTTTTGCACACGGTTATTTGATATCAAGCATTTCTATCTAATATAAATTATTTGCATACAGTTGTATGGTTATAAATATTCCTACCTAATATTGATAATTAAATGTTTTAAAGTAATTAATCTTATTTTATAAAAGCCATTTGTCTCCAAATATTTTAATAGTTTACAGTAACTTATAATAAACAATTAGAACCATAATTTAAACTCGGTTAACTGACTCCAATTCTTACGATGGTAGCTATTACACAGACGTGCCTCCCAAAAATAGTAATATGTATATCCTTTTATACAAACACACACACACAGACGCACACACACACACACACACACACACACATGCATATATATATATATATATATATATATATATATATATATATATATATATATATATATATAACGATATGATTAATACTGATACACTTATTGAATGCACGAATACATATATTACAAAATGATGCGCATATAATATTACCTAATAACACAAATGCAAATACTATATGATTTGAATATAATATAATATATAATCGTCGCGCTGACAGCAGGAGTTCTCATGACTCTGGACACCGGTCCCTATCGGATATCGCTCTTAGCAGGTCTTCTACATGACATTCTACTATCCGTACAGATTTTATGGATGTACGTATTTCCTGGTTGGCCTACACTGGTGTGTCCACGCGTAGGTGTCCACAAAAGAACATCACTTATGTCTTTTATCTTGCAATGTCCAACATGTCTTGTTTGTCTTACCTGGATGGTTTGTGTGATAAGAGGTAAGTAGCCGTATAGCTGCTTCTTTGTAGGGTGCTGCATTTAAGATTTGTTTGAGACAGTACGCACATTCCTTGAGAAGTTCCCAACTAGCTTTTTTCTCTAGATATTTCTTTAGAGTCTAGGTTATGTTGCTATACACTAACACTAACATAGCTACCAATTTGAAGCATCCTCACTTTAATGAAATCCGTTAACAAGAAGAAATAACTGTAATCCAATTCTTTACTTGCTATTTTAACTAAATAGTTAAATTAGGAAAATTTAGTAATAAAAGACTGGAGTTATGTAATGATTATACAACGCCTCGGTTTTAAATCTTTTTATCTGCAATCTTATTTAGTTTCATCAGCCTGTCTAATCTAATATAATAATTTATTACATTAAAACTCAAATACTTTCACCCGGAGCGTGCATATATTTGCTAGTACTTCTAATTGTTAAATACGGTACATGATACTACCTACAGATACTACCACTCCGGGTCAGAGTGAACCAGGAAGCAATGACAATGAAGGGTTACTACACATTCACAGAGCTTCAGAATTGGAAATTCACCACTATATACAGTTTACCATCATAATCAGGACACTAAAACCCTCAATACCGCCTTCTAGCGTACATATGATAAAAAGGGTTGGATGTTTGCATTAAGGGCGATATGTTCGGGTCAATCACATAGATGCTAGGGTTTGATGTGACTAGTCGATAAAATCACTTTGTCTTTTCAGAGAGATCAGATTTACATATGCTCGAAAATCTGTATATCTGTGTATAATAATACACTATTGTCGTACATCAATAAACTAAGTATATCTCATTAGGGATACGTATCAATACATCTGATATGGCTACTAACTCTCAAAAGCTTAAAGTGTCACAATCATAAAACAATGTGTCAGCCACCATTTACTGTTATTTGCTTAATACTGAAATTAAATGTACTATGTACGATGTACTGAATGGGTTAATATTGGAAAGTTTTACATTGGTAATAAAAAAAGCGATTGTTGAATAATAATTTTTTTTTTCACCATTAGATTATGCGGTGATTGATTTGGCTCTGTATGTACATGAAAACAGTTCAGAAATCATTATTCTGTATTGATTTATAAATATAAGCTTATTTACTTATTTGAGATTCATTTACGTGATTTTATATTTTTTGCATGTGTCTAACCGCTCATCTTTTTATATACTATTTGCCGCAAATCCTTTGAAAGACAGGCATTTTTCTTTTAGATTGCTTTAACTATATATATATATATATATATATATATATATATATTCATAAGTATATATGTATATATATGTGTGTGTTCGTGTGGGGGGAGAGGTAGAGAGATAGAGAGGGAGACAGATAGACAAATCGATTGATAGTTAGAGAAAGAGATAGAGAGAAAGGAAGAGAGATAGATAGAGAGAGAGTTTCTTTTTTGGGGCTGAGTTATTTTTTCATATCACGAAATAACAAACAGACCCATAAAAATTTGCACATCTAAAAAGAATGTATCTGCCAACAACACGCTCAATTCATTTTCCACTGACATAGTTATGTTGTAAACTTTTTACTATAAACGGTTAAAAAATAAAGATACCAAAATATCTATATGTGATGAGTCAAGATTAATTTCCTGGCTGAGACTTCCGTATTATTTTTGCAAATAGACGATTCGAATTGTTACCTGCTTCACGGCTTCACGGAATTAAGGTCGGATTCGCTGGAAATTGAATCTTCTTTGAGACGAAATGTGTATTATTCTATATCTAAATTTAGTGGCATTATTCTAATTTCAATATATATCTCATATATATATATATATATATATATATATATATATATATATATATATATATATATATATCTTCAATTATGTAATCTTCAAGTTAACTTATAAATACACGTTGAATAATATTAATAGATTTAACAACGTAGAAACAAGAAGTACTTATGAAAATATGTTCCTTTGCCATTGTATTCACCACCATGTTTATCTAATTGTTCATGCACATCGGGAAAACACATTGGAGGCGTATGGTGTAATGGTTATCGAAGGAAATGGACGTCGACCCGATTTCAAATTCTGGACGAGGCTGTTCATCTTTCATATATATATATATATATATATATATATATATATATGTAAAACCTTTATATATCTATTTTATTATATTTTATGAGACCTCTATTTTATATTGAGCACTCTACCAATAATTCTGCGTTTGGCACACCGTTCCAGTAAAAGCTGAAACAGTGACAATCCTACACTGGGTTAGCTCAGTCGGTAGAGCGTTCGGCTAGAAACCACATGGTTCCTTGTTCGATTCCTGTTCTCGCCAACTCAGCGTATGAGTAGCACAGGGATCTGTGCGATAAAGTAAGGAGCTGATGGTAGGTGTGGCGCTCCACCTCAGATGCCAAAACAATCTCCTTGGTCTAGCGCTATTAAAAAGGGGATAGACTCCCTCGCTGATTGGCTGATACCGACTTTAGACCGCCCCGACGACTTTACTTTTTACTATATATATATATATATATATATATATATATATATATATATATATATATATATATATATATATATATAACTTACTCTTTGCTTCATAAAAGAACAAGGCTTCAAATAAGAAATTTAGAGAAGTGTTTCCATTTTCTTCTTAGTTTTGATTTAAATGTTCTATATTCCGATAATTCAAATTCAGGCTGAATATTAAACAATTACCTTTGAAAGAAAAAAAAACACAACAAATACTACTCCTTATTTTAGAGAGAATTCCAGTCGATTTAATCCTATTTAACCAGTGTATATCTTAAATATGACATCCAGATCATTTGGTCATAAGCCTGTCCTTATGTCAGACTTAAATTATTATGAAGTTATTTCCAATTCATCTAGAAAAATAAAAATCTTTTTAAAAAAATTAAAATGTCAGCTGTTCTAAGATTTATAGTGATTGCATTCTGATTAGATATCAAATGAGATAAAGTAGAATCCTAATTGTCACGTATATATAAAAACAAAACAACAACATTTAATCTAAATTTGACTTTTTATAATCACACATGCGTACATACGCACATATACTCACACACTAACACACTCACATATACACACTACCCGCACTGCCACGCATGCTCACATAGACACACCACATGTACAGACAGTCACATACTTTTATGCTTAATCATTTGAGTGGTTTTCTATAGCCTGTGTTCAAATAGGTATTTAATGCACCCACAAAACACCCCAAACTCTCTCTCTCTCTCTCTCTCTCTCTCTCTCTCTCTCTCTCACACACACGCACACACACACACACACACACACACATACACACAACATATGTATATATATATATATATATATATATATATATATATATATATATATATATATATATATATATATATATATATGATCCCTGAATTTCGCTCTCCTTTTATTTTATTAAAAAAAAAATATCTGAACACCGCGTGCATTAACACCAATGCAAGTTTGTTTGATTATAATGTTTTTTTTTAAATACAAATTTAACGTCATGACATTACATCACGTAAACACAATCCACGTCATATAAACGTTAAACAAGCCACAGTTTTAAAAAACAATTTTTAGCTTTACATTTCCCATCGCGTGAAAAATGCTTCATATAAACGCTAAAAAATTTGATTTTTAACATCTCAACCATTTCACGACTGGTTTTGACATCTCAACCACTGATCTCGTCTGATGATTGGATTACCATAAAACTTTAAGTTATGAGTGTGAAACCATAATATTACCATTGATTATATATACTAGCAAATATATGCACCCTCCGGGTGCAAGTATTTAAGTTTTAATGTAATGAAATATTATATTAAATTAGAAAGTCTAATAAGAATGCAGATAAAAAGATTTGAAACAGAGTGGGGGTATAATAGAAAAATAGAAATGAAACTTACTCTTCCATCACTCCCGTCTTTCATTGCTGAATTTTACTTATTTAACTATTTAGTTAAATTAGGAAATAAAGAATAAATGACAGTTATTTTTTCTTGTTAATGGATTTCATTTAAGATTCATTGGAGAGATTGTTGCTTATATTCATTAAAATAAAACCAAACAGTTAGAAATCAATAATACTAAGCATATATTTAATAAAATCACATTTTTAATATCAATATGCAAATTAGCCTTCCCGTTCACACTGCAAACCGCTATTTTTTGAATACAATAGATGTTATTAGTATGTAGATATGGACAACACAAATAAAAAGGTGAAGCAATTTTATTAATAATTGAGGTTTAAATATAAATAAAATCACGAAGAATGTGAAGTAAATAACTATGTTAATTTGACTCTATAGTTTCGGTTGATTATTATTTATATTCTGCTTGAAGGCAATTATAAATGCATGTATCGAATAAGGAAAATAATCTTGATCCCGCAAAGGAATGCAGAACACCGTACAGACTGTTTCGACTTTATTAAGTCTCTTCAGCGATGTATTAACGACTCCCCTCCGACAGGAATCGAAACCGGACTTCACAGGCATAGTACCATATCCGTTCGGCCGCCGGTACATAGCGAACAATCCCTGCGAAATTAACCTTGTCAATGAAGATACTTTACATGCCATAGCAGGCAAGTAGACGTTTATAGTAAACAAACACGGCCGTTTAGCTCTTCGGCGAAGTGAATAAGATTTTTGGATGTTTGTTTTTTTTTTATAGAAGCAAGTTGAATAAATATTATTTATAGCAATTATAAATGCATGTATCGAATAAGATCGATAATTATAGAAAATAATCTTGACAAGAAAAATGGCTCGCCATGCAGAACACCGTACAGACTGTTTCGACAGTCTCTTCAGCGATGTATACTAACGATCCGACTTCACTTACATATCCCTGCGAAATTAACCTTGTCAATGAAGATACTTTACACGCCCCTGCCATAGCAGGCCAACAATTATGGTCTCTGACTATGCCAGTCGTTTATACATCGCTGAAGAGACTTATAAAGTCAACAGTCTGTACGGTGTTCTGCATGGCGAGCCATCCTTTGCGGATTTTCTTGTCAAGATATTTTCTATAATTATCGAATCTTATTCGATACATGCATTTATAATTGCCTTCAAGCAGAAATATAAATAATAATTTATTCAACTTGCTTCTATAAAAAAAAAACAAACATCCAAAAATCTTATTCACTTCGCCGAAGAGCTAAACGCCGTGTTTGTTTACTAAATAAACGTCTACTTGCCTGCTATGGCAGGGGCGTGTAAAGTAATTGACAAGGTTAATTTCGCAGGGATTGTTCGCTATGTATATGGTCTCTGACTATGCCTGTGAAGTCCCGGTTCGATTCCTGTCGGAGGGGAGTCGTTAGTATACATCGCTGAAGAGACTTAATAAAGTCGAAACAGTCTGTACGGTGTTCTGCATGGCGAGCCATCCTTTGCGGGATTTTCTTGTCAAGATTATTTTCTATAATTATCGAATCTTATTCGATACATGCATTTATAATTGCCTTCAAGCAGAAATATAAATAATAATTTATTCAACTTGCTTCTAAAAAAAAAAAACAAACATCCAAAAATCTTATTCACTTCGCCGAAGAGCTAAACGGCCGTGTTTGTTTACTAAATAAACGTCTACTTGCCTGCTATGGCAGGGGCGTGTAAAGTTCATTGACAAGGTTAATTTCGCAGGGATTGTTCGCTATGTACCGGCGGCCGAACGGATATGGTCTCTGACTATGCCTGTGAAGTCCCGGTTTCGATTCCTGTCGGAGGGGAGTCGTTATATACATCGCTGAAGAGACTTAATAAAGTCGAAACAGTCTGTACGTGTTTGCATGGCGAGCCATCCTTTGCGGATTTTCTTGTCAAGATTATTTTCTATAATTATCGAATCTTATTCGATACATGCATTTATAATTGCCTTCAAGCAGAAATATAAATAATAATTTATTCAACTTGCTTCTATAAAAAAAAAACAAACATCCAAAAATCTTATATATATATATATATATATATATATATACATGGAAGGGAGTAAAATGTATATGAGTTTTATGATAAAGTGCTCAGTGATTTGCCAAACAACAGGTTGGAAAACGAAAAGTTTAAAAGCCTGGCAGTAAATACCCTCGTTTTTCCTACCTTCATATATCATACAGAAGATATTCGAGCATATTTGGAAATCTTGTACATGTACGCTTTTCATATTCTTTATAAATAATTTTTGATGATATTGTTCACTGATGATTATTTTGATTGTTTGAATTTTGCCAATAATCAGAGTACAAAATTACAATGTATTTTGATGATTTCAATTTTACAGATGTTCTGAATTTTCATTGAAAACATTACTAATATCCGTAGAATGCAATACACATAATTTATTCTCTAGTCCCATGCAACAATTACATTTACACGCTTTATGTACCAGATGTCTCTTCCCCACTTTAATAATAGATTATTTTCCTAACACGCCTTGATAATGTTCACTTGTAATTGTTATTCGAATAAATTATATATATATATATATATATATATAATATATATATATGTATGTGTGTGTGTGTGTGTGTGTGTGTGTGTGTGTGTGTGTGTGTGTGTGTGTGTGTGTGAAGAGATGGAAGTGAATCCTACTGTATGTAGTATATTAAGAGAATTGAAAAAAACACAGGTTTAAATAAGTTGAGTAGTAAGTTTATTGGCCGACGCTGCAGTGTTTCGATCAATTAATTAGATCATCTTCAGGGCATTTGTTGGTATATGGAAGATGATAACAATTTTTTTTTTATCACAGAATAACGAGAAAAGCAAGTGATAGTCCTTGTTTATCAGTCTGTTCAAAATTTGAAAAAAGTGGACGGTTTGAAATGTGACGTCAAATATTCTCTTTTACGGTGTGAGTATGAGAGTGTGTAAGTGTGTGTATCGAAAAAAGGCATTGTGAATTTTTAGGTGTTTTGTGTGTGTGGTTGCGCGTGTGTGTATAACTCTTTTGTGATAAACGACATCGAAACAAACCTCAAGTGTGTGTGTGTGTGTGTGTGTGTGTGTGTGTGTGTGTGTGTGTGCGAGCGTGAATTCATTAAGAAAAAATGTTGGTTTCAAGTAAGTAGCGAGAAAATATTCTTTTAACTTTTGAGTTTCTATGTGCGTTTATAATGTAAGGAGGTGGGGGGGAAGATATCTGTGCGTGTCAAATGAAATTTTTTTATTAAATGAAGAGAAAAAAGGGTGTGTGGGGGGGCGTGTAAAAAATGTTATAGTAAGAGTTGTGTAGTTGAATTTTTTAATTATTGTTGTTTTATTATTGTAACTGATTATATGATGATTTTTATTAATATTACAATTATGTACAAATAATTGATTATTATGGTGATTTATTATTATTATTATTATTATTATTATTATTATTATTATTATTATTATTATTACAATTGTGTACTAGTGATTATTCATACAAATAATGTCAGTGTAATTATAATTATGAGAAAATAATTATTGGTTAATAAAAATTGTAAGTTCATGATTACTATTTTTATTTTAGTTATATTATAATTGTGCATATATTAATTGTTTGGTATGCATTTACACAAACATCCGCATACACGGTAACCATGTACATGTGCATAGATAATACATACGGGGTGAGATTTATTATATGGAAAAAAAAGAAGAAAAAATATGAATGTATGTGGGTGATGAAAAAAGGTGAATGTTATCATTTGGGAGTATATGTGTGGGGGGATTTTTTGAGGGGAAACATTATATATTATAATTATTAAAAACATATTATTATTGTTGAATAGTTTGGTTTAACAGGTAAAGTTCAATAATTTATTGTGTGTTGAGAGATCAATGGAAATATTGTGTTACCAGATAATTGTGTGCTTTGAGAAAGAATTCTTGGTGGTCATTCAGTAATAATTGAAGGGGGGTTAATATGAGAAAGATAAAAGGAGATATTGTTAGATGTAGGGAATTTTATAATTCTTGAGAACAATCTTGAACAGATAAGGCGATAAAAGGAAAAATCCGGGGCTCTGTTTAATTGTATTGAAAATTGAGATGGTGCTAGATTCTACGGTTTTTCTTTCGTTTTTATTGTGAATTCTAACTAACAATTTGGATTCTTTAAAATTGAACGAATGGTTAGTTTCTGAGATGTGTTTTGTAAGTGTGTTGTTCATTTAACCATTTCTGATGTCTCTCTTGTGTTCTCAGATTCGTTGGTCAATATGTTTGGACGTCTCTCCTATGTATTGTTTGTTACAATCCAAACATTGGATGGTGTATACACCAGCATCAGACCTTGTGTGAGTGTTGTTTTTTTTTAATTATTAATAATATTCTTTATTGTTTTGGAGGAGTTTGATACCGTTTTTATTCCTAGATTATTTAGGTTTCTTTCGATAATGGTTGTAGCTGAGTTGTTGGGGAGAATGATGTATCTATTTAGATAGTTGTTGGTGGGAGTATTATTTGTTGGATTGGAAGGGAGGTGTTTACGGTTATGGATTTTGATGGCTTTCTTTCTGGCACGTTGGATGAAAGGTTGAGGGTATTGTAATTGTGTAAAAGATTTATCTATATATTCAAATTCTTCATCTAGAAATTTCTTGGTACAGATTTTAAGGGCTCTTAAACAGAAACCTATAACTAAACCACTTTTGATTTTGGTGTTGTGATGTGAGTAGAAATGGATATAGTCATTCTTATTGGTGGGTTTGTGGTAGACTTTAAATTCTAAGGGATTGTTGTTATTTATTAATAATACATCTAGGAAAGGTAAAGTGTTTTGATGTTCTAATTCGTGTGTGAAATTAATAGTTGGTTCAATTTTATTTAAACGGTCTATTATTTGTGTTATGTTATGATTAAGTGGGTATATAAACAGAATGTCATCGATATAACCGGAGTAATTAGAGTCTGTATATATATATATATATATATATATATATATATATATATATATATATATATATCTGGATGGATAATATGGATGTTATATTTATAAGTAAATAGTGCTCAATATTTTGGAGAGAGCATTTATATCTATGTTAGCTTAGCGGGGACATGAAGACACCAGCACTTGGTTAGTGAAAGTGACTTGCTTATGCGATTTTTAAACTAATCAGGCTTCGTCTGTGCGTGTGGATTCGTACTTTTCCCAAGTGTATTATCGCTATGTGAATTGCAAACTGTCTCACCCAACATTTGAACTCATCTCGCCGTGTCTATTTCCTGCGACGGGAAACATTACACCGGGCTCCACCAACGTTATATAGGATGTAGTATTTTTTACATGAACATATAAGAAAGTATGATATTAGAAAAATGGAAAGTGTAAATAGTCGTACATCATCATTACTTCATATACTAATTAACAATTTGCTCATGAAAATACCACTTAATTTGTCGTTACTCATACACGTTAGTAGCCTTATGTAGAATTGCCTATATAAGAGACGTGCAAGTACATTTGTTTATTATATATACTAACAAATATATGCACCCCCCGGGTGCAAGTATTTAAGTTTTAATGTAATAAAATATTGTATTAAATTAGAAAGGCTAATGAAACTAAATAAGAATACAGATAAAAAGATTTGAAACAGAGGGAGTATAATAAAAGATTTGAAACAGAAGGAGTATAATAAAAAATGGAACAACTGAAACTTACTCTTCCATCACTCTCGTCTTTCATTGTTATTTTTTCTAATTTAAGTATTTAGTTAAAAGAGGAAGTAAAGAATAAAATGACAGTTATTTTTCTTGTTAATGGATTTCATTTAAGATTCATTTAAGAGATTTTTGCTTATATTCATTAAAATAAAACCAAACATTTAGAAATCAATAATACTAAGCACATATTTATTAAAATCCGATTTTTAATATCAATATGCAAATTAGCCTTTTCGTTCACACTGTAAACCGCTATTTTGTTGTATATATAAATATAATTGAATGTTGTTAGTATGCTGATATGGTTAACAGTATTAATAATGTTAACAATTTTATTAATAATTGAAGTTTAATTAGAAATAAAATCATTGAGAATGTGATGTCAATAACTAAGGGAATTATGACTTGAGTAGTGATGTAGTTTCGGTTACAGACAGAAAAACACACAATCTCCATTATAATAAGATATCTATATATCTATCTATCTCTCTCTATCTCTCTCTCTCTCTCTCTCTCTCTCTATCTATATATATATATATATATATATATATATATATATATATACATGATGGGATTAATTCATACCGGACTTTTTATGAAAAGAGAATATTTTAAATTTTAAACAAAAAATTCTCAAAGGGCATGTGACACGTTCTTAGATTTTTAGCAAGAAAAAGGGCCTGTACGTCGTTCAAAGCCAAATTTTAACAAGAGAAATAGTTGTAATTAATTTTATCAATTAATTTTTATGAAAATATAATTATTGCATGGGAAGAAAGTTTTAGATTCTGATTCAAATAATATGAAATTTAACAGAAATTGTTTCAGAAATGTTTGTCTGAATATGTTATTCAAACGGAATTTTGTGATTTTTTAGAACTAGTTCAGCTAGATGTGGGGATATATTAAAAAAGCCCAGTCTCTAGGAAATGGTTTGATGTGTAAGAATAACACAAGATTCCATAATCTTACGTAGTTTTTTTATTGCTCATGCGAGTTAATATCTTGCTCCTTTGAAATCGAAAGTATGACTTGTATCTTTAATGTGTTTAGCTAAGCCATTAATAATAATAATAATAATAATAATAATAATAATAATAATATATATATATATATATATATATATATATATATATATATATATATATATATATATATATATATATATATAATTAACTTTATTTTCAGTCTAACTGAATAACTCGATGAAATAAATGAAAATACCTTTAAAACTCTGTACTCAATTCTACGTACGAATTCATTATAAAATTGAATTCTATTCCATCTAGATTTAGTCTATATAAATATGTACCTCATTATAAAAAATACACCAGTTTAAATTGGTGATGCATTAAAGGGAATAATTATATGTTTGTTGGTAATGGGAAGTTATTATTCATTCAATATTACTGATAGTGGAAGTAGTACAGCTACAGGAAAGTCTGTCTCATTGAAATTGAGTATTGTAAGACTTGAGGGATTTTTTCTTTGAGAATGGAAATGAGGGCCACTTTCATCGCAAAGTTGATTTACATCTCGCAAATTTTTTTGCAGCAAAAGATAATAAATTTGGTTTTGAAATTTATTCATCTGCAGAACACACACCAGAACATTCACCTCAATATTATTGACTTTTAGAACATTATTATTCTGTCCATTAATAAGAAATTTAAATGGATAATTTCCGCGAACGATGAATCGGATTATAACTGGAATGTTTTTTTACATATATATATATATATATATATATATATATATATATATATATATATTAGTTAAATAAATATATATATATATATATATATATATATATATATATATATATATATATATATAACGCAGCAATTTATATATATATATATATATATATATATATATATATATATATATATATATATATATGGATAAACTACGCGTGTGCTTAAATGGAAGCTCGTATATACTGATAACTTTATCAATAGTACCTCTTTTATGTCTCTTTTAGTATATATGTGCAAATAGTTCAATACACACCTATATTATTAGCTGTGCTCAGCATGCCCTGTTGGTTTGTGTGATATGAGTATGAAGAAAGTAACCGAACGTATGCTGTTTTGAGGAGTAGTGCATCCTGTATGTGTTTAAAACAACACACAGCATCCAGGGTGCATTGTGACACAGTAACTGCTTTGAAGAACTGCCTTATTATTTCATCAGATAGAATAGCTTACCAGACGATCGTTAAACCTTCAATAGTAGTCCATGCCTTACTCTTGGGTATGTTTACATCACTTTCAGTAGATGTGATATTGCTACCGACTCATGTGAAATGGTCAACTAATTTGAAGTGGAGATGGCTCCATCTCGTTTAGAACACATCTGAGTCTACGTAAAAAGCAATTGTTTCTTAATGCCTGCTTTTGGCTATACAGTAGAGTTCCGACTTTGTCAAATGTATTTGTGAGAAGCGCTAGATTATAAAGTGAAATAGTGCTTTTGTATCTACTTGTCACACTCCAGCGACAATGTCAATGGGATCTATGTCACTATCGGGTGAAAGAACTATTACTTTCGTTTCTTTATAGAGCATCGTTAACAGTTTGTTTAGGCTGTGCATATGCCAGTATAATTTGCTCTGTCCTTTCTATGTGTATGTTGTCAAATGCATTGGTTTGGTTTGTTTTACGGTATATCAACCTCGGTGGGTCATTTAATTCCGATAAAGTTTTTAAATAAAAAAATTCTTAATGGATACTCAATTTTGTTTATAGACTCATGATTTTCTATTGAAACCATAGATGGGACCATAACATGTAATACCACTCCGGGTCTGAGTGGACCAGGGATTAATGGTGATGAAGGGGTGCTTCACATTCCCCACGCTTCCAAAACTGGAACCTCACAATCAGATAGTTTAACGTCATTCCCAGGACATGTAGACCCTCAGCCACCGCCTTCTAGCACCCATATGATAAAAAGGTTGGGGCTTGCCATAAGAGCAATAGGGTTGGGACAATCATATAGGTGCTGGGGATTGACGTGTCCAGCCGATTGATCAGATTGATCTAGCCTAAGACAGGTCCGAAGTGGGGTATTGCAGGTCACTCAGATGCATTGGAGAAATCTACAAACAAAAGTGTAGCAACGAGATTTCTTAGAGAAATGCATTTGTCAGATGAGAATTGAATTAATATTTACGCTGTATAACTTTCACTGCAGTTAATATTCATTAGGGAATCAAGTGTGTTGAAAATAATTTTTTTTTTAAATATTGCATGAAATAAGTATTTTCTATCGGTGGTCTTCAAGCTCATGCTTCATGTATACATTTATAAAAATCTGCACACACATATTTTTGTATCAGTTGGATGCGCGTTGAGTAACGGATATCTTCGTAGGAATGGACACGGCCAGACAAGTTCAAATCAAGGACGCGGCTTTTTACATTCACATAGAACTAATACCCTTGAGAAAGATACGAATACAACTATTCTACCTCCAGCTATCGGTAATTAGTAGGGCAGACAAGGTTCTTTAACCTTGATATGGCAAGGCGTCTAGGAGATGGAAATTAAAACTAAAAGGACTCTCTTCTCGTTAGTAAAAACGACTTTGAGAACCCCTCCTTTCTCCTATGATATTCCGTGTTTTTTGTGTGCTTAGTCTATTAAATGATGTATATTTAAGTATACCTAATACACTTTTATGTAATTATTTCTTAATTACACTTGTAATCAAAATTATGTACACGATGGCAAAATGTTTTAATGATGGTTCGACAAAAGTCTTGATACGTACAACTAAATTAATTCCTGGACTTAGTTATTTGATATCAAATAAACACTTATTTCTAATTTCTTAATTACTATGATCCTTATGGCAACCGGAACTGGGCTTTACTAGCACTGATTATTCATTCACATGATTCAAATTATCTGCCGTTATCTATGATTATTAAACCGTATGACTGTTATAAAGTTTTCTTTACAATTTATTTTTATGCGAAAATTCTGTGCAGTCATCTATGAGGTATCTACAACAGTAAATAATGCTTTAACTAACAGGAACTGTGAATATACCACAGTATGATTATTTAATTATTATGATATGTGTACTTAAGAGCTATTGCGATTGTTCAATATGTAAAAAGTATAATAACCTTGATTTAAATCTCTCTCGCGCGTTTTTTATTTCTTTCCTTCTTTTCATCTTTTCATTATGTTCGATTGAAACTGATTAGCGTTATCGTTTCCACAAGAAATCCCCTCTCACTATATTTCCCCTACACTCTTCCTTTCTTTCTCTCTCATTATATTTTCCTGTGTATCATGTCCTTTTTCCCTTACTTCATTGTATAAAAACGGAACGGTCCATTACGTAGCTGAGGTGACGACACTTATGAGAAATAAGAATTTGGCGGATAAGGGTTGCCAGTTAATGAGAGGAGTTAAATTCTTGCATCTCATATTGGACGATTTGTAGGTATCATTTTTAACCAGAGGGTATTGAGAGATGCTAACGGACGTACAATTAAGGGACACGAGTATTAATATATTATATATACTTTTATCATCGGTATTACTTAAAGTAACGGCTTATAAATTCACATCCATATTAAATGCTATTCAAAAAGTAAGAAAACAAATTCAGAAATGCAGGAATAGATTGATTGTGTTCAGTTTTTCTTGACTTACAATTTGATTACAAAATAAGTTCATCGGAGTGACGATTCAAGAATATCTTCTCACAGAAATGTCCTTCTTTCATTGGTTTAGTTCGATGTTAGGTACACATCGATCTTATGTTATCATTTGCCACACCTGATGATCGTTCACTGGAGTTTGAGTGACAACAAGCCTCAGCTATCCAGGACCTTTTTAAGTATTGAAACCGATTTTAGCAATTCTGTTGTCTCGATGGTCTAGATTTTTTTCTCTTATTTCCAATTCCTCAAATGTAAACTTTTGTGGGCCGTTCCCTGAGTACTAACTACAAATAGTGTCACTTTAACCTTCATATTCCACAATTTCTTGTTTTCAATTCTCTAGCAAGGTCCAATTATTTGTCTCTCTTTTTGTTTTCTTTCAGCTTCACCCTGATCTGCTGGGACTGCAAAATCTACTACTTGATAAGTTCCCTTTTCTTGTTAATCAATGCAAGAGCTGGACTTCATCTTCTTCTTCTTCTTCTTCTTCTTCTTCTTCTTCTTCTTCTTCTTCTTCTTCTTCTTCTTCTTCTTCTTCTTCTTCTTCTTCTTCTTCTTCTTCTGATGCTTTTGAGTTTTCACATCAGTGTTAGCTGATGGTCTTTCACTGGAGTCTGAGTGACAGCAAGTCTCCTCAGGTCTCCAGGACACTTCTGAGTATTCTGGCAGATTGCAACAGTGCAGCGTTCTGAATGGTTTCAATCCTTCCTCTGATATCCAAACTATCCAAGCCCTTTTCTAATCCTTTTGGGACTGTTCCAAGTGCACCAACTACAATTGGTATCACTTTCACTTTCATATTCCATAACTTTTTCAGTTCTCTGGCAAGGTCCAGATATTTGTCTATTTTCTCATTTTCCTTTAACTTCACCCTGTGATCCTGCTGGCACTGCAAAATCCACCAGTTGACAAGTTCTTTCTTTTTTGTTTATCAACACAAGGTCTGGCCTTCTTGCTGGGATAAGGTGATCCGTTTTATCTCAAAGTCCCAGAGAATTTTGTGCGTTTCGTTCTCAAGAACAGATTCTGGTCTATGCATATACCATTTTGTTGTGTGGTCAAAATTTAATTTTTATTATTATTATTATTATTATTATTATTATTATTATTATTATTATTATTATTATTATTATTATTATTATTATTATTAATTGAAAGAAGAATAAGAATAATATAGAATAAATTATTGATTTATTGCTTGATTGATTGTTTCATTTTAACGTCATGTCAACGGGCTATTATTTTATTTCTGGAGGTTAAGGAATCACGTTCATTGTAGATACTTATTTTCATTTTTTTGTATAATTATTAGTTAATTTTTTTCTGCACACGGTCCTATCGAATATGATTTATTTTTAAACAGAGATATTTGAACTATAAATAGGACTCTAACAGGTACTACTACTCCGGGCTGAGTCGGCCAGGGAGAAATGCAACAAAATAGTGTCCACACTCACAGATCTCCAGAACTGGATCATCACCAGCTTAGTGTCATACTCACGAAACAATTTTTTGGGGATGCGGGTGGGTATTGTCCATCTGCACCGGTAGAATCAAGGTTTTCTAAGCTTCGTCGCTGAGGAGTATTGTAGAATAACGTTATGTAACTTTCTAATAAGATTAGCACAAATCTAGTCAAAACAATAATGAAATTACTTCATTTGAGGAATTGACAATATAGATGATCACTAGCAGTGAACACATATACACATTGATTCTAGGCAAACGTGCATATATATATATATATATATATATATATATATATATATATATATATATATATATATATATATATATATATATAGGCCTTGACATCCGAAATAGTAATGAAGATGTAATTTACAAGTTAATTTCAAAGAGCTCTTTGTGTTAGCGGTGAATAATTTACAGAAAATCAATGAAGGATACACAAAACTACATCATTATTTATTATATACTTGCATAGTTCTAGTAAAAAAATAACTGAAATCCTATATATGTATTAGTCGCTGTTTCCGGAATTAAGGATGTAATGTTATTTTAAGGGTCAAAATATTTCTAATTAATCTTTTGCCTCCGATCAGATTCTATTATTTGCTCCTATGGATCTCTCCCAGATCTGTTGCTGAATATTAGACATGCATTGGAGATTCCATTTATTATTTTCAATTAATGCCCCATTCAAAATCATTATAACACATGTATATCAATATATAAATTTAATTTAAAATGTCTTACTTATAATGTTATTTTTTATAATATACTGATTTATATTTCAGTAGACACTGATCTTCGACAAACGTGTCAGAGGCAGAAGCTTTATTACTAGGCAAGATGCACAGATGCAATCATCTTATCTGAAAAGGTTTAGTTTCTTAGTCTACTGGCATATCAACCTTCCTGGATTTATTAATGCCAAATCAATCCTTGTGGAATATCAATCGTGGGGGTGAGGGGATCCATAACATTCCCTATGGTATTAGTCCGAAAGTGAACGTAATAGCGCGACTAGATTTCGAACTCTCTTACTCTGACGTCGCAGTCCAGTAAGTTAGTCCCTACGCCGAGTTAACATGACTTATGTAATTATGGAATAGTGCCAATCCACTCTGTGCCGGGGTGGAAGTCAATATATGAATCAAATAGATATAATTGAAAATTATTATTATTCGATAGGAATACTAAGAAATAATTTAAATAAGGACTTAGAATATCAAAGAAACATATACTTTTACACAGTTTATTTGATGAATATAAATAACATTGTAGATTAGTCTATCGGATCAATTCAAAATTCCAAACATATTATCTCCAAAATAATTATTTTCAAAAATGTTATATATAATATTCAAAAATACTAGTTCCAATATGTATTACTTTTTCATTGAAAGAAAGAACATGGGGGAAAAAAAGAAAATGATAGAAAGAGGTTTCCCTGAGGTAATAAAAGAAGAAAAGAGAGAAAGGGATAAAAAATGAAACAAATGAGAGAACAAGGAAAGTAACACTGGAGAAATAAGACAAAAATTGATAAAAATACTTGAAAGCAGTGAATAACCCATAATGCGTTGATATGCCATTAAAAAGAACCAAATCATTTAAAGGAAATAACTCTTTACCTACTTTAAGCTACTCACAGTGGCTCTCCCACTACTGCAATCCTACCGCAAAAATATGGCAGTCTCTCTTGCACGTGAAGAACCCAGATTACAATAATAATAATAGGACTTTTAAAAAATCGAATGAGTTCTGAGGTGAATAGATGGTGAACTTTGAAATATCCGACCATACAGGTACAACATACCAGGAAAATTTGGTACAGCCGTAGGGGAAAAATAGGTAAGCAAAGAGTTAAAGAAAGACAAGCAAAAAGAATAATTCAACAAAATTTATAGATATAACTGACACATTTCTTATTCCGTGGTGGCTCCTGATTAAGAAAAGAAGGTTCCCGAGTTCGAAAAGAAGGTTCCCAAGTTTGAAAAGGCTCCCGAGACCGACAGGAAATACCTGAAAAAGACCTGGGGGCACATCGGTCGAAACGTTTTACAGATAACGATAAAGATAAGGACAATATTCCGAATAATACAAATAATACTAATTATCAAGCTTCATCTAAAACAAAAAAAATCAGAGAAATAGTATATTTTCTATTCTATCGAATCTTGTCAAAGGCCCTAAAATAGTATTTTCAATATTTATTAGAGACGAAAAACTTCCAGGTTATATTCGGTTCCTTGCTTTTTTTTATTCACCTATTCCACTGACATTGTTCCCCTGTTATCATATTCTTCAACTGTCCAATTGAAGGGTTCCCCACAGAGATGAAGATTGCCGATGCAGTGAGAACATGTCAAGTCCTCTTAAGCACACTTCCAATATTTTCTTCTTACACTTCTGCGGCAGTGGTCAGGGAAAACGACATTAGGTGGTCCTCCAAATGCATGCATGGCGGAAACACACAGCGGTGTCAAGAGAACGAAAGAACTCTACAGGATTTTAATCTATATTGCTTAAGATTCACATATGCGGTATTCTGTGCGAGCTATGTCCGACAATAGATTAGTCAACGTCACAGAGACCTATTCGCACTAAATATGCCTTTCATGGCATATCCCTCCTCCACTGCCTCATCAATCTTTATAAAAGCCTCGACCGCCGGCATTTGTGTCATGTTTTCTAATGAAGACAGTCAGAAAGGATTCGAAAAGCTGGTGGAGAACGAGATTGATTTTCTTTTCAGGCCGAGGCCATCGCGAATGTTTATTGATACACAAAACATGTCAAGCAAAGAAATAGACGGATTCATCTTACTAGCAAGACGGCGGCTTTTTCTCCATGAGTTGGGCCCGATTGTTAGGATCATTGCCGCCTCTCATTCAGTCATCGGATTTTCAGATAAGTTTCTTTAGGTTAGTAACGGTCTTTATGACGGCTGGTTGGTGAAGAAGAGAAACTGTTTTATGTAAAACTACAAACCCACTCTATCTCTCTTTCTCTCTCTCTCTCTTCTCTCTCTCACTCTCTCTCTCTCTCTCTCTCTCTCTCTCTATATATATATATATATATATATATATATATATATATATATATATATATATATAGGTTAGTAGCGTTCTTTATAACGGCTGCATGGGGAAAAGAGAAAACTGTTTTATGTAAAACCACAAACCCACTCCCTCTCTTTTACTTTCTCGTTCTCTTTTATTTATCTCTCTTTATCCTTCACTCTCTATATATATATATATATATATATATATATATATATATATAATGCGTGTTTTTACGTGTGTTTTACATAGGAACACTACTAATGTAAAACAATTTATCAATCGTATTCATGAACATTGCCATTGGTTAATTGCATAAAACAAAGAATAAATGTAGTGTAAAGTAACGTATACATATTTACCAACCCATCTGCACGTGTAGGATGTGACACAAGGTCAATTTCTTAAGCGGAGATTGATAGGTTTGAATTCAAAGTTTTCCTTCTAGAGTGGTTACCTACCCATGGTTAAAGAGCCCGGGATACCCTTATATTTACCCATACTTGGAGGAAGATTAGTTGGATTCAGACCTTTCCCAAGGGTATTAGCGATATGTGAAATGAAAAAGGCCTTGTCTATGATTTGAACTCGGGTCGATGAGTCGATTTCCTACGAATCTAACGATTACACCACGCACTTCCAAAACATATCTGCAGTGTAGAAGTAACTTCACATATTTACGAACTCCTCCGCACGAGTAGGATGTGACACAAGGTCAGTCAGAGTTTTTCTTCTCTGTAACCGGTTGCCGATGTGTGTGCAAGTATGTATGCATGTTTGTGTGTATGTGTGTGTGTGGGGGGGTAGTGGGAACACATCTGTGCAAACAATCGTTTAAAAAGA
The DNA here is from genome assembly GCA_023376005.1 of Doryteuthis pealeii. Lineage (NCBI taxonomy): Eukaryota > Metazoa > Mollusca > Cephalopoda > Myopsida > Loliginidae > Doryteuthis > Doryteuthis pealeii. The sequence goes on from CM042139.1 coordinate 69,422,379, forward strand.
GTTTGATATATCAAAAGTGCTCAAATGATGGACCGTACAGCAGTTTGCAAAATAAAAATATCAAATTCCGCCCTCCGAAGTTTTTTCATTACAAATAATTTCCTATAAAACATAAACTTTAAAAAAATATCAATGGAACGAAACTAATACTGTGAGATTTAAAATGTTTTATTTATAAATAAAGCGTCTCCAATATCGGTGATAGTGCATATATATATCTAAGAAAGATAGCGTACACACGGATAACTCCCCAAGGTTATTGTCATTTTCTCACCTATGTGATTATCAAAATAATCTACGCTATTCTAAAAATAGGGGCCGCTGTGTTTTGGCAGCACCTTTTTGGCACTTCTATTTTGGTGGGTAACTGTATTGTCTTTCGGCTATTTTGTTGTCTTTGTCATATCTTGAATATTTTGATGAGATGGTAATATTGATAAGTGAAAAAAAAAGAAAGAATTGGATTTAACTCTTATAATAAAGCTAAAGTAGAATAAGTAAAATGCATATTTTTAAAATGCATCTCATATATTCTTGTGGAGCATGTGAATAAAACTGTTTTAAGAAATTCAAAATGTGCGAATCGGCCCTAATATATTTAAAACTTTTTTGATTTGAAATATTCCGTGAAGAAAACCCATTAACCTTCTAACAATTTAACCTAGTTAAACAATAATTGTTGTTCGTTTCCGATAAATTGATCAATTGCGCCGCCCGTCAGTTGTTGTTTTCGATACACATCAATTCGTCCGTTGAGCTGCCCGTCGTTTGCTCTTGCTCATTTCCCGTCACTTGGCCTGTTGTGCTGCCTATCAGTTGGTGTGGTTCGATTCTCGTGACTTAGTATGCTATTCTGCCCGTTGGTTGCAGTTGTTCGTTTCGCGTCAATTGGTCAATTGCGCTGCCCATCAGTTGCTGTTGTTCGATCCCCATCATTTGGTCCGTTGAACTGTGCCAGTCAGTTGCTGTTGTTTGTTTCCCGTCAATTAGCCCGTTGTGCTGCCCGTCAGTTGCTGTTGATTGTTTCCCGTCACTTAGTCCGTTGTGCTGCCGTCAGTTGTGTTGTTTGTTTCCCGTCAATTAGTCCGTTGTGCTGCCCGTCAGTTGTGTTGTTTGTTTTCACTTAGTCCGTTGCTGCCGTCAGTTTCCCATCATTTAGTCCGTTGTTGCTTCCCGTCAGTTGCTGTTGTTTGTTTCCCGTCACTTAGTCCGTTGTGCTGCCCGTCAGTTGGTGTTGTTTGTTTGCCGTCACTTAGTCCGTTGTGCTGCCCGTCAGTTGCTTGTTTGTTTCCCGTCACTTAGTTCGTTGTGCTGCCCGTCAGTTGCTGTTGTTTGTTTGCCGTCACTTAGTCCGTTGTGCTGCCCATCAATTGCTGTTGTTCGATGCCCATCATTTGGTCCGTTGAACTGTCCGTCGGTTGCTGTTGTTCGTTTCCCGTCACTTAGTCGTTGTGCTGCCCGTCGGTTGCTGTTGTTCGTTTCCCGTCACTTAGGCCGTTGTGCTGCCCGTCAGTTGCTGTTGTTTGTTTCCCGTCACATGGCCTGTTTTGCTAACTGTCGGTTGCCACTTTTCGTTTCCCGTCACTTTGATCTGTTGTTCTGCTCGTTGGTTACGTTGTTCCTTTCCAGTCACTTGCTCCATTGCCAAAACAATAAATACCAAAAGATTTCAACGCTGCGTATAAATATAACTACATCATAATATATATATATATATATATATTATATGTGTGTGTGTGTGTGTTGTGTGTGTGTGTGTGTGTGACCAAATGTCATTTGTATGAATTGATTGATCTAATTTTACATATAATAAGGAGGGATATTGGCTTGATATTACTGGGCTACACATAGTTATCTATGTTGGCAAATTACATTCAACACATAATATTAGTTTACATGTGACGGATGGTCATTGAGTACTGGACACCATGTGTCCCATCTCTGTACGAATTGTAGCCTACACTTAGTTTTATGGTCGTGGAAAATTTGTCTATTCACGTCTCCTCGTTCAATTTTGTCCGTGTGACTCATTCTTCTGGCATGTGTCCAAATAAATGTGCTTTTTGTCCGTGTGTTGGTTAAAAGCAGGTCAATGTTTTCTCATTGCACAATCACGAGGGCGTGTAGTGTGTTTATATATATATATATATATATATATATAATATATATATATATATATATATGTGTGTGTGTGTATGTGTGGTGTGTGTGTGTATGTGTGTGTGTTTGTATATGTGTGTGTATGTGCGTTTGTATGTGTGTGTAATGTGTGTTGAAAACTGAATGTACTGCATCAGTCTTCGCTCTTTTGCCATTAACGTTATTTACTAAGCTTTACAAAATCATCCAAACCTAATTTTGTCCAATTTCGTCCGTGTGACCCGGATATAACGTGAGTTAAAAGCAAGTCAATGTTTCCATTGCGCGAATCATGGGTACTGATATTGTTTATATATATATATATATATATATATATATATATATATATATTATAAGTTAAGTGTAATAAATATTATATATAACAATTTTGAAAACGTAATTGTATCTAAATAGTTTAAAAGTAAATATATGTTCGATATGACAATTTTCATAGTCAGTAATATTGCTAATAAGATACTAAATATTTTTTTATATCGATTATATTACTAGTGTATATTAGTTATGAAAGATAAAATATTTTATTATACAGTATTGTGGTTTTCATACCTTTTATCTATCTATCTACATCTCTCTCTCTCTCTCTCTCTCTCTCTCTCTCTTTTCTTATATACTATATATATATATATATATATATTATAATAATATATATGTATATATAGTGTAGGTGATGATGTATGATGGTTGTGTGTGGTGTGTTGTGTGTTGTGTGTTGTTTGTGTGTGTGTAATACTCATGGTGTATGGTATATAATGTCTGTTTGTGTGTGCTGTCTGTATGTGTGTTGAAAATCGAATGTACTGCTTCAGTCTTCGCTGTTTCTATCTTAAAAGAGTGTTATTTACTAAGCTTTACTATTTGAAACAGAAAATCCTCCCAATCCTTATTTGTCAAGCTGTGACAAATATTCCTGCCGCATTTGAAACAACATCCACCAATCTGTGGCATGTCGTTCCTTTTTCTTTATGAATAATGTTTTCTCGCGAAATACTCACTTGGGTATTCAATATTAGTTGAAATTCTTGTGCAGACATAGACCCAACAATTGCTTAATAATCTTTTGTATATAGACGTTTTTGTAGACATAAGTGTTACGTGTCTATACAATATATCTCCGATTTATTAACAGAAACCAGAGCCAGTATATTATTATTATTATACTTGTATTATCGCTATCCTTCATACACTTATACATTCAACTGAAATCTAACTATGACAAACAACTGGGTGAGCTAAGAAAGACTCAGTCACAATTAGAGATCGTTCTGCACACATTAATACAACAATCAACTTTACTCATCTTTATTGTATTTTGTACATTTGGACACATGACCTAGTGGATAAGCTAGTTAGGTTAAGTCAGTTATAAGTGACAGTTATCTCTGGATTCCGGGTTCAATCCTGAGTAGCGGCAGTAACATAGAAAATAATTAACACAACTCCTACCCCAGCTATGGTTAGCGGAATGAGAACAGGATACCCCGTGGACTGAATAAAGTGTTAGGTTCAAAGTTCCGTTATGGCTCCCGATTACGACAAGAAAGTTCCCGAGTTCGAAAAGAAGGTTCACGAGTCGAGAAGGTTCCCGAGTCCGACAAGAAATACCTGAAGAAGGCCGGATGGTATATCGCCGAAATATTGTACAAATAACAAATAAAGATGAGGACAATAGTCCGAATAACGCAGATATACTAATAATCAAGCCTCATCTCAAACATTCAGAGAAATAATCAACATTTTTTTTGTTTTGTGTGACATTGTTTATATTGTGTGATGTGGGAAAATAAACCAGTGTCTTCTTGTCTTCTTATCATTTTTTATATCTATATTTTTTTTTCTTGCACCAGATTTAACTTGGGTTTTTGACTGAAGCCTGAATAACACACATATTTTTGTTGATTTTAGTGCTATGTAATAGTCTCCATTGTTCCTCTTGTCTACAGTTCCCAAATACTCTTTTTTGGGTGGATCGTTCCTAGAAATATATAAACACTGTGTCTCACCATTACCTTCATATTCTATAAAGTTTTTCAGTTCTCAGTAAAAATCCAGACATTTGTGTATGTGTTTAAGTCCTTTTTTCTCTTTTGTGGCGCGTTATAACAGCAACATTATTTTCTTGTTAATTGACACTTGGTCTTGTGTTTCTGATCGAGAGTTGTCGATCCGTTTATCACTTGAAGTCATAGAGAATAATATGTATCTTATTTTCTAGGACATAATCCGGTTTGTTCATATAACCTTTATTAGCATGGACAAATTTTTAAGCTCTTGCACAATCTCCAGTGGATCACAGTTCCTACACATTCGTGCCTAGGGTCGTGTATTGTAGTACAAGGTTTTTGTATTTGTTTGTCATTCGAAAACTGTGTCAGCATTCATCACATGACCTGCACTTTTTAACATTCTGCATATCATAATATTTGTTTTCAATAAATCAACTCTTAGAACATTCGTTTGCTTCTTCCTCTGTTTCTTCTTTTCTTCTTCTTCTTCTTCTTTCTTCTTCTTCTTATTATTATTATATATTATTATTATTATTATTATTATTATTATTATTATTATTATGTTCTCACCTGTGTGTTTTTCACACTAGTGTTATCTGACGGTCTTTCCCTGGAGTCTGATTCTCAACAAGTGTCGTCATGTCTCCAGGACTCTTCTGAGTTTTCTAGCCGATTGCAACAATGCAGTTGACTGGATGGCCTCAATTCCTCCTTTGATTTCCAGTTCCTCTAGGTTTTTCCAAACTTTTTAGAACAGTTCCAAGTGCACTAACTACAATTGGTATCACTTTTACCTTCATATTCTACAGCTTTTTCTATTCACTGGCAAGGTCCAGGTATTTGTCTATCTTTTCGTTTTCCCTTTTCACCCTGTGATTGGTTGTAACTGCAAGACTACCAATTGACAAGTTCTCTTTATTATTATTATTATTATTATTATTTTATATATTATTATTATTATTATTATTATTATTATTATTCATACATTGGTTTGTGGAATACATTCTTCTTACATGTTTAAGTGAGAGCAAGTCACGTCAAATCCATCAAGGTGCAGATAATATCCACTATTTTACCTTCCGTCATACCGTTCAATATATGGTTAATCGGATCGGCTAAATTTTCTGGATGATAAGTTATTTCTTTCTTTTTAATTAAAACTAGTTCTGGTCTTCTGGTTGGACTGGGTTATACACACACACGCGCACACATACACATGCACGCTCACACCACACACACACACACACACACACACACACACACACCACACCACACACACACACACAACACACACATATATATATATATATATGTATGTATATATATATGTATATATTAATTGTACATAAGAAAATAGACTTCTCTGTTGACTTCATTTATGATGATTTTATACATAATATCTTATAACACATTTATTGAACAGTAGTAACATTTAAAACAAATGTTTTTAATAAACATGATATAAGAAGTCAATGTCTAAAAAATTATTACTAAATAATTAAAAATATTGGTTGAATATTGATTGAATATCCCAACACTGTTTAACGTTGATCATTTTAGACAATCAGAATAAAATAAACAACGATTGAAATATATTAGAAAACTAAACTAGATTTAAATTAAATTCATTTAAGCAAATTTATATATATATATATATATATATATATATATATATATATATATATATATATATATATTATGCCTTTTTGTGTACATTGCATATATCTTATTATGGTGGAGATTCGGTGTCGGTCTGAATATGAGCGATACTACGTCACTGCTTACGTCACAATACCCTCAGCAATTGCGTAAGTTTATCAATAAATATTTGTTTTAATCAAAACATTAATACATGGAATAATCTGATCTATTAACGATGTTTCTATCAAAATCTGAGATAGATATTCCTCAAAACAGCTCATGTTATTAGTGCGTTTAAAATCCTGCAACATGTCTTATATATCATTAAGAAATAAGGTTTACATAATAAATGGTGTGGTCAATTTGCATACTGGTTTTAACAAAACCGGGTTTAATAGATACCATATTGATCTCTAATATCGTATTTAAATGAATCCTATGAATGTTTTTTTTTTTATAGAAACCAATTAAACTATAATTAGAATGAGCGTAAACTTTTATATGCTTTCTTATTTAATATCGTTAGTATTTCTAATTTAATATATTTCATTATATTAAAATTTAATTACTTACGGCAGAAGGTGCATATTTTTACAATTTCAATTATTCTCTCTTTTCAGAGAATTTTATGTGCATATTTTTCTTTATTATTTTCTCTATTATTTTTATTTTCTATTTTTGTCGAGATATTTTTCTCTGTATTCACAGTAAAGGTTTATTTCGTCTCTGATGCGCCATGTTCATTCTTTCATTTGCTTTTCTGTATTCTTTAGCAGAATATGTGTTGCTTCATTGTCTGTCCGCCTGTCTCTCCCTCTCTATTAATTCTTCTCACATTCCGGCAGTTAACCAGATTCAAGTGAATTGATTTGTCCGACATTCTGTCCTTTTAACTCACCTCCGTTCAACTCATTGACATACAACTTTGGAGATTATGGCATACATCCATATTCACAGAAGGCAACGACAGCGTCAATGGCTAAACTTTCATAGACTGACACGAGCAAAGCGGTTCAAGTTGACCTTCGACGCATATATCAGAATATGGCGGAGGACATCTACAGTGATTCCCTTGGAGCGCAATTGTGAAGAGCACCTTGTTTTTGACCACTCTATATCCTTCAAAGCCGGTCTACATTGAAATGTTTAGACCGCTCTGTCGACCTGGACACTTCCCGTCCAAATCTTTTTATTTCTTTCATTTCATTCATCCTCTTTTTTTTTTGACAGATTTATCTTCACTTTTCTAATCTTTTTTTTTCTTCTTTTTCTTCTGTAAAATATATTATTTTCCCCCTTATTTCGGGAAGAAGTTATTTTCCCATTCTTTCTTCGTTTGTATATGTTTGACATATACTCCTTTTCATTTCTTTTTTCTTTTTATTCTTTTTATTTCGTGTTTCTTTTCTGTTTCCCCTCTATTTCGTAAAAACTTCTGTTTTTCTTTATTTCCTTATTGATATTTATTTTATCACATTTAATTTATCTGTCACAAAATTCCAGTTTTCAGTTTTTATATCTAATCGACGTTCTTTTCACATGTTTTTATCTATCTATCTATCTATCTATCTATCTATCTATCAATTTGTCAATCGTTTCCTTTCTTAAATACTTAGTATATTTTACATGTTTTGTTTTCCTGTGAAATTATTTGATTATTTTCTGTTTTCTTTATGTATATGTTCCATAGATTTTCCTACATTCATTATTTTCATTTTTTCTTTCTTTCTTTTCTTTTCTTTTCCTTATATTTTAACTAGTCATTCTCTTTTTCAATTCAAGTACAGAAAATACCTTCTTTACCAGGTATAGAGTTTGACACTCTAACTGAAAATTCAACACCTTGTGCTGCTGAAAGCCTTAATAATAAACTTCGAGAACTTGTCTAAAAGTAAAGTCGGTGGAGTGGCCTATTGTCGGTACCAGCCTGACAGCAAGGGAGCCTATCATTTGTTTTTTTTACTAGTGATAGACCAGAGTATATTTTTAGTTAAGGTGGGCGCCCCTACCTACTGTCAGCTCCCTACTTTGCCGCTGAGAACACATTACACACGCTGTGCTACTCTTGCGCTGAACCGGTATCGAAACCGGAATATTGCAATTCCTAGTCAGAGGCTCTACCGACTGAACCAAACCAGCCCCTTATCAGTAGATAGAGTATTCGCCAAGGAAGTGCAAGGTTCCGGTCTCGATACCGGTCCTCTCCAACTCAATGTATGTGTATACAAAGTTTTGATTTGTGTAGTAAACTAGGAAGATGATGTTTAGTTTGGCGTTCCGCCTCATATGCATAACAGTCTACATGTTATTTCTTTCCTTCAATCTTTTTTTTCTTTTCTTTCTAACTAGTCATTCTCTAAATTTTCTTATTTTCTTTATTCTAACACTTCATCTTCTTACCTTCTTTCTTCTACATCTTTATTTTATCATCTAACTCTTCATTCTGTTTTTTTATTCGTTGTATTTAAGTGTTCCTTCTCTTTTTTTCTTTCATCGTACTTTACATTCAATATATATTCTTTCTGTCGTTCTTTATCTATTATTTCTATTATAGACTAATCCTCCTTTTTCTCTTCCTCCTCTCTTGCTTTTTTCTTCTTTTTTCTGTATTTGTTATTCATCTACAATTCCTTCTTTTTTCTATTAATTCACACTCATATTTTCTTTTCAACTTTCTTTTGATGCTGCTTTTTTTTAACTTCATGTTTGTATTAATTTTCTCTTCCTTTCTCCATTTGAATTCCATCCAATCTAACTCTTTTTTCTCCTTCTTTTTGCTTTCATTAATACTCAAAATAACATTAGCTTTACATAACCAGATTTTTCATCTTTTCTGTATTTTTATCAATATATTCTACAATATTCTTCACTTCCTTCCATTGTAATTCATGCAAGTCACACAATCAAAAATTTCCAATCAAAGAACATTTGCATTTGTTTCTATCGCATCCAGGCGCCGATTGCAGACAACAATGTGATTCTCAGTTGAAACATGAAATATGGATCAGTGGACATATTGGGGGTCCTTTTTTATTTTTTAGGGAAAGATTATGTTACCTTCTCTTTTTTTTTTTACAGAACAACCATCGATTTTAAAACTAACATAAAAAACACCTTGCTTCAAAGCACACAAGCATTTTTTTTTTACTTTAGCACTTATATCACATCACAGATTTTAAAACTGATATGAATAGAGTTGAATGTTGATAAGTGCCGTAGCCTTAGAATTTAATGAATTCAATGCTTTCTTAATATTTAACTAATTTGTATCAGTGTGACATATATATTTTATAACTTACTAAAATTTTATTATGAAATTCAAAATATGTTTATTCCCTTTGCTGTGTTATTTAGTAACATCGCATGCTGAAAATTATACATTAGGGTTTGATGGTTTGACTACATTTTGTTAATGGCAGAGTAACAGCTTATGGGTTTTTAAATACCGAAATCAAAGAACATTTGCATTTTAGTACTGAAAACAATAGTCAGACACATAATAATATGGTGTAAAATTATCTCATCTGATACTAATAATTTACAAAATATCTATTTGATTCATAGATGGGACCCTAAAACTTACTTCAATTCCGGGTGAGAATGGAGCTGTGAGTAATGGCAATGAAGGCCACCTCCATACTCTCCGGACATCAAGATTTGGAGCTTCTCCATCGGATACAATTCAGTGTCATATCCATTTGAAGATATTAATATAACACATAGGCGAAAAAATAAATAAACTAACATTTTCTATAATAATTATTTTGCAATTATAACATTCGCATATTGAGAATAATGTGAACAATCCAATCGCTTATGTCTTAATTAAATAACTGCATATTTAAAATAAGTTAAAATTAACTTGTAAGAAATAACCGTACAATAGAAGTCCTACATCCATTTGGATGTAGGATTTCTAAATCGTGGTTATTAGGTATTAATCGATGGACTTTTATAGTAACAAAGAAAACAATATTACATAATTTTACAAAGGGATATGCGTTTTAATTTCAGTTATGAAAATAATATTAGACGATGTAGCAAGACAGAAACCAAAAAAAAAAAAAGAATACTTCTAGCAAGCAATATTAAACAGATGAAACCAAAAATTAAATCGATGAATTAAACCCATTCCATATTAAACCAGGAATATAGTAATTATATTTATATATATTCGTTTTAGCGACAAGAATGCAATAAATAATCAAGTTATCATGAAAACCTGTATCTCCAGAATTTCTAAAATTTTCTAGAATTATACAATCGTCTACATGGCAACTTTGATTTCGAATATTTTAACGTATTTTCAGTACTGAAAACAATAGTCAGACACGTCTCGAAGATTAAAGATAGATTTTTGAGCGATTATCCTGGTAAAAAAATATAAGTCCATGTCCTACTGAATATTAACAACTAAAAAGAAAAAAAATGACTGATAAGCACCATTTTGATACCCCACACTTCCAGTTTTAAAAGATGTATTAGCTACACCTAACATTTCTACTCGTTTGGGCAATGTTGATTTAGGAAATCTTACAATACATTCGTCTTGTTACTAACAATATATATATATATATATATATATATATATATATATATATATATATATATATATATATTGTTAGTAACTGATTTAAATCATCTTCCACACCTTATACACACAAGCGTACACATTACATATATGTATATTCATCTACATACAGTCCTGTTTTGCTGTTTCACGGCTGATCAGTCGGACTAGACAAGGCAAGCTTCTTCAGGCTGGGTTCGACCAATATTTTCATTAGTAAGACATGTTACCACCGTACCATCTACAGATTCACTTTTTAGAAATGGAATTTTACTATACAATTTACATACTTGCCAAATAGGGAGTGCTCTATCGGGTTTAAGGAGGGCTATGCAATTTTTGCGTAATATGTGGTCACCAGCGAATTATATTTCCAGAGAGCACAGCCCACCAGGAGTGGAGAGCATATGTACTGTCATCCATATACAGTCTTGTTTCGCCGTTTCACGGCTCATCATTATGATAGTTTGCTATATCAAAAAGTAAAGAGTGCTCAATATCATTGATAGAGTATGTATATCTAAGTTAAGGTAGCGAAAACATAAAGTCAACGGTGCTTTGTAACTGTCAATGTCTTGCCTTTCCGATATTCAAACCAAGTTTGTATTGGCGAAGGCGAGAAACTGGCAGATACCTGGCTAACCCATATATATATATATATATATATATATATATATATATATATATATATATATATGGAGAATATGTGTTTTTAATTGAAGTCGAACCTAATTTATGAAAGTTAATTAATTAATAATTAATTAATTAGGCGGGATTACCTATTTAAATTTTAAGGCTAAACAAATCGAGAAAAATCAATCTCTGTATGTACATTTCGGCCTATTAGGCCTCATCAGCAGAGCTATAGATACAAAGACCGCCCCGTGTGCGATTCGAAACCTGATTGTCAAGCTGACTGTCAAGCTGACTGTCAAGCGTCTTCCCACCACACCAAACGGACTTAGCAGATTTCTTCGTTTTGTTAAGGAGTAGGTATTTATATTCCTCTTAAGTGACCTCTACACGAACTTACGAGAAGTAAACAAACAGACGATGTTTGTGATATGGCTATTTTCAGCCGACAATATATATATATATATATTGCCGGTTTAGCTCTGTCTTTAGAGCGTCCGACTAGGAACCACAAGGTTCTGGTTCGGTTCGGCCCGTATATTATATATATATATATATATATATATATATATATATATATATATATATATATGTGTGTGTGTGTGTGTGTGTGTGTGTAAAGGCAGATGAATTAAAGCAGCATGTATATAATAGAATATACATATTCATTGCAAATACAACAGTGATATTTAAACTTCTGGAAAATCATTTTAGCTAAGTATTATCATTCTTAGTATGAGAATTAGAAACGAGAAATAAAAATAAAAATCTAATCATGTAGAAACTTCAAATTGCATTGATCCAAAATGCTAACAATTTACTTAACCGCACTCAATTACTCGTTTTCTTTCTCCCTAATATCCTAGAGATCATTGAGTACGCTGTCACCTTAGATTCTTACATCACTTTTCGAACGCGAGAAAACGTCAGATGCTTTTTCGTAATAGCTTTATGTCTCCTGTTTTACCTGAGATCCACACTATGCGCATCCACATGCACACGAGAACTGATTCCGACTAGCACACACACACACACACACACACACACACACACACACACACACACACACAGCGCGCATGTTTTCTAAATAAAAAGTTAACTTCGTAATAAAATAAAATAAAATATGAGAAAATACACTAGTTTAAATTGCTGATGTTTTAAGGAAATAATTATTTGTTCGTTGGGTATGGAAAGGCATTGTGCAATACTTCTGAAAGTGGAAGTTCTACAGGTTCATGAACTGTTGCCTCATTGAAATTGAGTATGGCAAGACTAAAGCGATTTTTTCTTGAGAAAGGAAATGAGCGCGACTTTCATCACAAAGTTCGTTTACATCTCGCAAAATTTTTGCAGCAATAGATAATGAATTTGGTTGGGAAATTTATTCATCTGCAGAACACACACCATAACATTCACCTCAATATTATTGACTTTTAGAACACTATTATTCTGTCCATTTATAAGAAATTTAAATGGATAATTCCCGCGAACGATAAATTGGATTAAAACTGGAATCGTTATCTTATGATTTGACGCATAATTTACTTGACGTGTAACCTAATTTAATATATATATATATATATATATATAGCGTATCTCGCAGTCTCTCTCTCTCTCTCTCTCTCTCTCTCTCTCTCTCTCTCTCTCTCTCTCTCTCTAGAATATATATCTCTCTCTCAATTTCTTTCACTGACAACATAACTACCTGTCCGTCTCTCTCTCACTAATCTTTATCGGTCATCGCTCCTGGTAGGTTTTCAGCACAGCATCCCGTAACTTCATGAAGTTTTTTTGCTGTATGTTTTCCTGAACAATATAATCTAGCGTTTCTATGTGTAGGTAGCCACGTGAGAACACTGCTTGTGAGTTCGTCCTTACCTCTCCAGCATGTCATGTAAGTCTTAATTGGATGGTTTGAGTGGTAGGAAACAATTTGCCGTCTGTCGCAGCTTCACGGACTTGTTTATGAGATCACGCAGCAGCTTAGTCTAGCATTGTGAGAAATGGAAATCAGTCCGACGGTATGTAAGTATACAAATATGAAAAATAGATATTCATAAGAGGTGTCTTTGTGAATGACAGTATGTAAACATCATCACGTATCGATTTTATGTTTCATTTGAAAATAATTTTACTGAATGAATCATCATAAAATTACTAAGCCCTGTCGTCTGGAACAGTAGAATACACAGCCTGCTCTTCTGTAGAGAGGTAAGACCTCCCGCACCCAATGGAGCCACCTGGTGGCCGTAGTTGGCGACCCATGATGCTTAATGATGGAACCTAGTTGGCTGAGCAGTTCATGACATGTGTCAGAAATGGCCGGATAACAAATGTATATATTATCAAGGTTTCATTACCAACTCAACCTCCGCATTCTTGAATTAACTTGGACATTCTCCACCAGGCAAGAGAAAATACATTAAAAAAGACTCAAGATAAAACTCTAACTGCAACTGCGTAGATACGGCAATCTCACAGAGTGACAACAATTCAACAAAGTCTGGTGGTATCGTGAGAAACTGTTGGGGTGCTCACGGTTATTGGTAATGATGCTTTAGCCCCGAAACCACGCCTGAACCTAGAGTTATCATCTGATTAAGGCTTTGTGGGAAGTACTGATGCGGTGCAAACAGCAGTCATTGCATGAATTTATTATATCACATAAGCGAAAAATGAATGAACTGACATTTTCTCCAATCATTCAGATCTGATTTCTTTTTACAATTATAACAGACTCATATAGAAAAAAGAAACTGGAGAAGAACCCAATCGCTTATGGTTTTAGTTGCGCAGCTGCATATTTCAAATAAATCAAACCTATCTTGAAATAACTGAGATTTAGAAGTCCTATGTCAAAATGCCACCAGACGTGTTACGCTGAACTACGATGGACCCATTTGTTATTCATGAAAATCTATTCCTTCTTATACAACTGGTTCCATTATTATCCTGTTATCAAGTCTCCAGATTTGATTTTTTTTGATTAATCAAATAATAAAAATAAAATTGTAAGATAGTCAGTCTTCATGGCATTAAAAAGGAGACCAAAACCAAAAAGTTAAAACAATCGGCACAATATAGCGCTGTTAAGATATGTGTGAGCAGTACATGCATGTTAGATAGGTTTCTCCCTATTCCCCCTCTCTCTCTCTCTCTCTCTCTCTCTCTCTCTCTCTCTCTCTCTCTCTCTCTCTTCTCTGGTTTCTCTCTCTGTGTTTCACTCTCTCACACATACACTCACAGACACAAAGACACAGACACACACACACACACACATACACACATACATACATACATTCATGTGCGTTTCCATGATAGGATTCAACCAAAACTGAGAATTCAAACGTATATATAAAGGTTTTGCATATATAAATACAAATATCAGTGTAAGTACATGTTGAGTATATTATAAATAAATCTGTATATGAAAACTTTAATAACTCAGAAATAAATGTATTTCGGCTACTTTTGCCAATTCAAGTCTGATTTCCTACTGGGTAAAATTCACGAGAAGAGGAAATCATATTAAATAAAACTGATAGGTAAATTTCATCTATATGAAAATCAGACTTTAAGAAGCAAAGGTAATTGAAATAAATTTATTTATGATATATAAAGGTTTTCATATATATGTATGAAAGTCACACCCGCCTACAGCAAAACATCAAAAAGATGCCTTCTTTGTCTCCACGAAAAACTCTTAATTATCACTCATCCACCACAATACGCCCTACTAAACAAAAAATCATAATTTTATCTAAATGCCGACATGAAAATAAACACTTATTATCACACATCGATCCAAATATTGTATATATATACATTTAAAAAATTATTAACCAAACCACAATAGTAAATACCGCAATAGATCCGCCAAACCGTAAGTACCTTTCCCTCTACCACATGCATACACAAGTACCCTTATTATTGTACATCATTCATTGGCTTTTTAGTCAATGAATTAAGCACAATACAATTCCATGATCATCACAATCTCCACTCACAGTAACACACCAACTAGCCATCACACCGTTATATTGATGTTAAAAAATGCACACATTTAAACATTTGTAACATTTCTTTCCTTTTCAAAAGCTATTTCGTTTTACCCGACGAATGCACTAGCAAGAGACCGCTCGGTCGTAAACAGTATTCCTATGATAATAAATAAAAGCTAGACCTTTTATTTGTTCATATATATATATAAATCTCACACAAACACACCAGCCACATATACAAGTTAGATATGTAGACAGATACACAGAAAGGTAGATACTAACAATAAAAATAGATAGATAGATGGACAGAAAGATAAAAAAAATAGATGAACATACACATTAATATAGATAACAACACATTAAAGATAGATAAGACAGATGGATTGATAGACATGAACACATTCAAGATAAATAGATAGATAGATAGACAGATCGACAGATAGACATACAGATAAATATTTATAAATAAAAACAAAATGATAAATAGACATACAGACATATAT
The DNA here is from genome assembly GCA_023376005.1 of Doryteuthis pealeii. Lineage (NCBI taxonomy): Eukaryota > Metazoa > Mollusca > Cephalopoda > Myopsida > Loliginidae > Doryteuthis > Doryteuthis pealeii. The sequence goes on from CM042139.1 coordinate 69,437,890, forward strand.
TAACAGATTATCCATACACAGACACAAATAATATTAATAGATTAAAGACAACCAGATAAATCAAAATAGATAAAGACAGGTGTATATTACAATATATATGATACATAACAATAACAATAATGATAATACCGCCACTATTAATAACAATAATAATAATAATACTAATAATAATAATATACATATGCTCACTTACAATTATAACAAATTTTACCCTATACCCCTTTACAAAAAAAAATAACACGAACATACCAACCACACATATAACTTAACGACAAATCCAACACATATAAACAAAAAAAACAAACAATTAAACAAACACACACACACATACACATATACAGTTATCTTAACCAATCCTCACAATCCAATTTTCTAGATTGAAACCTGTGGTACCACCACCCACCATTCTGACACTCCACATCTAGTGAGAAAAAAAATCCACTAACCACCCACAACCACCCCTCCCCCTACTGACGACTTTCTGTTTCAGAATATTGAGAATGTCCATCATTGAAGCAAGAACTATATCCTGAAGATGGTCTAATAGACCGAAACGTTGCATCGATGACAATAAACATCCAGTTTCCATAACATCCCGTGTTTGTCTACCTTTCTCCACATACTGTCGGATTAACCTCCTCATATTTCTCCATATATATATATATATATATATATATATATATATATATATATATATATATATGAAAATTGGAAATGAATCCGACAATATGAGGAAGAATGAATAAAGAAAAGAAAGAACAGAATGGATAATAAAAGATGAATTTAATCAATATCACTGTTGTACCGGCCGTTCCTACAGTGGAGAATATACACCGGTTCTCACTATAAATAGTGAGACACCGAGTGAAAAGGTTGTACTGTTACCGTTAACGACAAGCTAGTCGTTCCTGTACCATTATTGTAAATACACTTGTCTTTTTTTACCCTATCTCGACTTGACTTCTTTTTTACTGTTGGACTGAGTGAAATTTTATTCAAAATAATCAATATCACTTACTGATGTGTTTCGGTCAGTCCATTATTTTGAATTTCACTCTGATGAAGGTCGAATCTTCTCTGTGTGCGGAATATTTTCACACAGATGAACTGACCGAAACACATGTGTAAGTGATATTGATTAAATTCATCTTTTATTATCAATTCTGTTCTTTCTTTTCTTTATTCATTCTTCCTTATATATATATATATATATATATATATATATATATTATATATATGTGTGTGTGTGTGTGTGTGTGTGTGTGTGTGTGTGTGTGGTAGAAATGTGAGGAGGTTAATCCGACAGTATGTGAAGAAAAAAAAAAAAAAAAGAAGATAGACAGACAGATACTAACAAAGTACCCATAAACAGACACTGATGACATTATAATATATATGACTAGCTAAAGTACCCGGTCCATGACCGGACTAAAAAAAAAAAAAAAAAAGGAACACCAAAGATGAGTGGCGAAAAAAATAAGAGATAGGTATACCGAGGCCACCGAAAGAAACTCTTCCGGTGGCCTCGGGTATACCCAATTTTGGTTCATTTTTTTAATATCTCATAAAATAGAATAGGGGATGGGGGTAGACCTCATAAAAAATATTTCCCCTAATATATTTTCGTGAAAATCGGACCATTAATTGATTTTTCATAGTATATTTTTAAAATCGTCTTGTCGTAAGTTGTTTTTGCCTACGTAAATCTATCCGATTGTAAAAAAAAAAAAAAATTAAACAAAGTTATTTATTTTTCGAGTTTTCAGGGATGCTCATTTCCCGTATAAGTTTATCGTAAACCGATCCCCCATATCGGAACCGCTGAAAAAAATTTTTCTTTGTAATTTCTTTTCTTTTTCTTCAATGGATTATTATCGTTTACACACCAATCTATCCGATTGTAAAAAAAAAATAAAAAATAAAAAAAAGTTATTTAATTTTCGAGTTTTCAGGGGTGTATAAGTTTATTGTAAAAAAAATTTTTTCAGCGGTTCCGATATGGGGGTTTCCATATCGGAACCGCTGAAAAAATTTTTTTCTTTGTAATTTCTTTTCTTTTTCTTCAATGGATTATTATCGTTTACACACCAATCTATTTTCGAGTTTTCTGGGGTGCTCATTTCCCCGTATAAGTTTATAGTAAACCGAACCCCCATATCGGAACCGCTCTATCTTAACAGTTGGGCTGAATTTGCACTAAGGTGTCAAAATCAATGTGACCCATAAAAAACAGAACCCACAAACTTTGTAATAAAACTGTTAATTTTAAGTAGGGGGGTTAGGGTTTGGGGTTAGGTTAGGGGTTGGGGTTGGGGTTTAAGGTTAGTTTAATGGGAAAATAAATAAATAATGTGGGTTCTGTTTTTTCTGGGCCACCCTAATTTTGACACATTTGCGCCAGTTTCCTTTCGAGCGGTTCCGATATGGGGGTTCGGTTTACTATAAACTTATACGGGGAAATGAGCAACCCTGAAAACTCAAAAAATAAAGAACTTTCAAGAATTTAAAAAAAAAATCTGATAGATTGGTGTGTAATCGATAATAATCAATTGAAGGAAAAATAAATAAATAAATAACATTTTCTTTTTAGCGGTTCCGATAAGGGGGCTCGTTTACGATAAACTTATACGGGGAAATGAGCACCCCTCAAAACTCGAAAAATAAATAACTTTTTTGATTTTTTTTTTTTTTTTTTTACAGTCTGATAGATTGGTGTGCAATCGATAATAATCGATTGAAAGAAGAAACAAAAAAATTAAAAACAAAAATTTTAGAGGGGGGGGGCTAAAAGTTCAGGTCCGCCCTTTATTTAAAAAAAAATCTGCCTATTTATTTATCATTAGAATTATGATAAATTAAAGAACAAATTTTCTCATTCAAGTTACGTACATTAGAATCATTTTTATTCTATGTTTACGGTAAGAACATATCATAAACTGTTTTGTTTATATACGAAATGTTAACGACATCGTATTTTTATTATAATTTTTTTTGTTTTTATTACAATACGAATACAACTATGTTTACTTAGTTACGAAATAAATAGTTATAATTTAACTACCTATTTTTGTAAAAGGCTTTTCTTTCTAAAAATTCTTTTGTTAAATAAACGAAATAAATAATAAGCGCTTATTATTGTTTTTTACTTCGCTCTTTCTTACCAAATAAATATTTGGAAGATAAATTATTTCATTTCATTTCTAACTAAATTAATATTTTAAAGACAGGAATAAAAAGATTGCGATAAGATTTGATTTTTCGTTAAAACATACTTTTGTTGTCCGAAGCAAAATAATTTTTTTTCTAACTCGCTATAAAAAATAATTCAATTGATAAAGACTCGTACAAATTATATATTGAACAAGATTATTTTCTCTTCTTTTCACGAAAAGTTTCACTGAAGCTCCAGTTTGAAAATAATAATAGTATTTGGGGACAATTTTAAATTCAGTTTTTAATTGCTTGATAAGTTAGAAATACATTGCAATTTATTTCTTTGAATTTTTTCTACATGACAATTCAAATCTAGTTCTTAACGATAAAAAGAATGCAATATCTATTTTTGCTTACATTTTAAAACGTTTTCATTAGTTCTCTAAACTATTAAGACTTTTTTTTTTAAAACCATTAGTATTAATTACAAAACAACTCGTTTTATCATTTTTTTTAAATTTACATTTATACAACCCTATACTGGAGACTGATTTTTATTGACATTTGAAATCTTATTATAAAAAAATGTAACCGTAAACTTGTGTTTTGAAACAATTTTCATTTTTCTACAATTTTTTGTGCATGACAACAATTTAATTTAAGTGAGTGTACATTGTACAATAAAAGTTAGTTTCAAAAACATACGATAAATATAAATAAATATTTAGAAAGATTATTTAAAAAAAACGAATTTATTTTACGTTAAAATTTAGTTATAGTTCAAGTTTGTCGCTAACATTTTCATTGTTTCTTTCTTTCTTTCTGCTGCGAAAATATTAGCGACTCGCCTGACTGTTTTAGCCAGGCGAGTCGCTAACATTTTCGTTCTTTCTTTCTTTCTTTCTGCTGGTAAAACAGTCAGCCGAGTCCCTGCTGATACACCAAGCATTAGCAGCAGCAGCAGCTATGCTATGACTTTCGAAAAATCGTTTGATTTTTGTTTGATTAATTAATTATATCCCTTAATCAGTAAAAATCAATAACCAAATTTGGAGTGTTTCTTAGTTAGAACGATATCAATGTGTATGCAAGATTTTAAATCTGAGTGACCTCCCGTTTTGGAGTTATACGTCGACACGTACATACCAAAATCTATGTTTTATATATTAGATAATAATAATAATAACAATAATAGTATATAACATTATACATATGCTCACTTACAATTTATAAAAAATTTAACCCTTACAAAAAATAAAAATAAAAATTTTAAAAAATTCACACCAACATACCAACCACACACATATAACTTAACGACAAATCCAGTTCCCAATCACATATAAACAAAAAAACAATTAAACAGACACACACACACACACATACACATATTTAGCTAACCAATCCCCACAATCTAACACCTGTGGTACCACCATTCACCATTTCGGCACTCCCCATTCCAGAGAGAAAAAGAATCCACTAACCACCCCCAACTGCACCTCTCCCTATAAAATGATAATAGTGACAATTAAAAGAATAATCCTCTTCAATTCGTATGATTTGGTGGACATTTGTTTTTTTTTAAATTTCAATTCAGTAGCATATATTGAAGTCTTTTAACATAATTTTACCTAGGAAAGGCGATATTTGATAAAAACCTGCCGTTCCTAGTTAAAATGATTTTAAATGACTTCAATATACACTAATGAATTTAAAAAACTTTTATTTAGAAAAATTTAAATCCATAGTTAACAATATTCTAATATTTTTGATATCATTTTCACATGGTATTTAACTCTCTAAACGTTCTATTCCCTAAAACCATATATATATATATATATATATATATATATATATATATATATATATGGGAGTAAAATGAGGAAATCAATCCGACACTATGTAGAGAAAAGTAGACACACACACGTATATATATATATATATATATATATATATATATATATATATATATATATATATATATTGTATAAACACATCTAACTTCGTATCTTTGTATAAAAAATATCTATCTTCACTCTACTTAGAGTTTATAAAAACTATGAAACTTTCTAAATTTCTATTAATTTTGAAATATACCTGGAACATTATATATCAGATCAAATTGGACTCCAAACCATCATTAATTATCAATGGAATAATATACACCCATTCATTACCAAATGACATTTCAGGGTAATTACTTATACTTCATTCATTTCTTCGAAGTACTCCGGCATTTACCTGGGGCAAATTTCAATTCAATTTCATAAGTCCTATTCTGTTATAATTCAAGTAACATTAATCATCTTAAATTAAAAATTTTGACAATTGTACGATTTAAGCATTCATAACAAATTCTAAAGACTTGGAAATGTATTTCTCATATCTAAGTTTAGAAAGTATCAGTTTTGGTTTAAAAAATACGCTACACAGTATAATGAATTGGGAACATGGGATTAGATTGCGCTTAAAATTGTGAGTCTCGAAGGGTGGGGTTGAGTTTAGGGCAGACAGGCCTCTTGCTAAGACAACAGTTGTAAGAGAAGGAAAAAAACGAAGAATTCAAAATCTGAGGAATTTTTTAATTGAGAGTCTGTGCCACATTGCTGCGAATATTTTTCTTATTTGGGTATCCGAAAATTGCGATTGACATTCACACGACCTCACCAAGTAAACCGAGTGCGTAGGTTGGGAAAAGGTTCATATCCGTAAGTGAAGTTTTAGCTACACTTTTGTCATGTGCGACAAATATATATAATATATATATATATATATATATATATATATATATATATATATATATATAAGGAAAAATGAGTAAAGAAAATAAATGTAGATGGATAAAAATGAATTTCATCGATATCCCTTTTAATCGATATCACTTACACATGTGTTTCGGTCGGTTTATCAAAATGTATACGGATTTAGGTTATTATTATTATTAAAATAATCAGATGGAGTTGAAATAATGATGATAATAATAATAGGAAAATAATAATAATAACGTAAATCCGTATACATTTTGATAAAAGACCGAAACACATGTGTAAATGATATCGATTAAAAGTGATATCGATAAAATTCATTTTTATTCATGTACATTTCTTTTCTTTACTCATTTTTTCCTCACATTGTCGGATTCAATTCCCTTTCCATTCTTACATATATATATATATATATATTATATATATATATATATTTGGAGAGAGAGGATATATATATATGGAGAGAGAGGATATATATATATATATAGAGAGAAGAGAGCGGAGAGGGTGAGACGGGGAGAGGGGGGATATATATATATATATATATATATATATATTCATATATATATATATATATATATATATATATATATAAAGAAAATAAAGTCGTCCAGGTAGCCTAAATTCGGTATCTTCCAGGCAACGAGAGAGCCTATCATCCACTTTTTTCTAACATTTGACCAAGTAGATTGTTTTTGCGTCTGAGGTGGAGCGCCACACCGACTATCAGCTCCTTATTTTATCGCACATATCCCTGTACTTTTCATACACTGAGTTGGCGAGGGCCGGTATCAAACCAGGAACCTTGTGGTTCCTTGGTGGACGCTCTGCCGACTGAGCTAAACCAGTCCTATATACATGGGTATATAGATAAATAGATAGAAATGACTGGTAAAATTTGAATGTATGTATCTTTTAAAAGATTTTTTTTTAAGTAAAGTAAGCGAAGCAGGCTATTGTCAGCATTTGCATGGCAGCGGGGGAATCTATTCCATTTTAACTAGCGCTTAGGCCAGGGAGATTACTTTCTGTGTCTGAGGTGGAGCGCCAAAGTTATCATCAGTTGATTCATTTAGATTTCTATCGACAAATATCACAATGTGTTTCTTTCTCGGAATTGCATTTATAAAATAAACTTGATAAAAAAATCCTGCAATGGCATCATCTGCAAAACTAGATTAAATCAAGAATTATTAATTGCTGAGGTACGATGAATAGGATTTTTGTATTGTCATGACTTCGCTATGGAAATCAATTAATAATTTTTTTTTATTTGTAATGTTTTTGTTTTTTTTTGTTTTTTTCACTGTAACGCATGGACCAAAATTGATACTATTTTGCTTAAATAAGCCTTTGTGAATACTGGTAATATTCTGCAATATAGCATGATAAATAATTTTCGTGTTGGATTATTATCTCCAGATATACAAATAATAATTATTCTTTGTTAGGTCCTATATCTAGTAAAACTGGAACCAAACCAGCCCTCGTCAACTCAGCGTATGAGTAGCACATGGTTTTGTGTGTTAAAGTAAGGAGCTAATGGTAGGTGTGGCGGTCCAACTTAGACGTGAAAAGGGGATAGAGTCCCTAGTTCTCCGGCTGATGCCGACTTTAGGCCATCCCGACGTCTTTACTTTTACTTACAACTAAATGGAATGTTTGAAAGTAATAGTAAAGCGTTTCAGACGGTATGCACATACCAACAATGATTATGGAATCGGGGCACGTGATCTGATGAAGTCATTTTTCTGGTTGAAAATTATTCTTCTACGCGAGCAAAAGAGATAAAAGTGTTTCTTCAGAAAGTGTATATAAAATCAATGATATGGACAACGAACTCTTTGGCTCCGAATTCAATTGACCATTTTTTATGAATTTTTTAAAACTGGTCCATAAAAAGACTCCATCTGGGAAATGAGATCTATTAACTGCATATTCGGGAAAGCTGGAAACACTTTAGTATTGCTTTAAATGAGTGAAACTCATATCTAAGAAGAAATACGTCTGTCAAAATAGTTAGAGAAAGGGATCAACTAAGTATTAATTCCATTTAGTGGCAATGTATTCTACGTAACAAAATAAGTGATTCCGAGACAGAATGACACCAGAAGTTTCTAGAAATGTCAACCTAATTCCTAGTCATTTGTTGACCTCAGAGGTCTTAAATGACTTAAAACACCTCAAATGACTTAAAATATCTAAATAAGAAAAAACAAATTTATAGACAATTTGTTGACGTAAAACTCTGAGAATCTCGACCTAGTGACCAGACTGACCTTGGTGTGGAGAGGCGCCCTCTAGCGGGAGTATATTTTAATAGACGAATTAGAAATGGAAACGCCCCTTGGAAGCTTAGAGGGGCCTAGTATTTTTTTTTTAATATTTAAAATATGTTTTTTTTAGAAAAAGGCAGGGAGGTTCCGGGAACGCAATAAAGGTCTGACGACAACGCTAAACTATTTGATACAAAGGATGTGGTCTGACGTCACGTGAGTGTCTCCTAATGCCGAGAGAATACAGCTAGTTAAAGAAGAAAAATGCTAAGGATACTTTTGTGGAAGACCCCTCACTCTCAAATGTGACAAATAAACTTGCGTAAATAAATTTCTATGGTTTGTTTCATTTTCTCCAGTGAAGAAAAAAAAACGTATCGAAGGACAAAAACAAACAGACACCCACAACACCAGGACACCGTGTCTGCTTAGAAGCAGTAAGCGAGTATTTTGACTGACCGATACGAGTAATAGGAAGTTTTATTTTGTTTGAACAAAACGATGGTGGCTACTGTTGCATATAGCCATTTTTTCTATTAGTATCGTACATAATTTAGAAAGGCACACGCTTGAAACGTATCCTTGGTAACGTAGACACAGTAAATAATTCTGATAGTAAAGCCAACGCGTTACATTCCATATTTTCCCTCAGTATTCGGTTATTCTTTATTTTACTCTGCATGGATTGAAAAAAATTATACAATTCAAATAATTTAATCTGGTGTGTTTGGGGAATATTTTAGGAAACCATAATCTTCAGCTACCAAAGAAAAATGTTTGCCCCTTATCTGTTATTAGCTTACTTACTGTAAAATGAAAACAGCATCGTTCAGGATTTGAATTCGTGTCAGGGAGTCCATTTCTTACGATCATAATTAAACACCTGTCTTCTTTTTTGAATCTCTCTCTCTCTCTCTCTATATATATATATATATATATATATATATATATATATATATATATATATATATATATTCACAAAATATATTAATCTTTGTAAACATCCCATAAAATAAGAATTGGGTTTCAATTACTGGTCTCATAATATAAGAATTTATCGATTTGGACGTTGAGATTAATACGTTTGTCGAGTAAGATATTTATCTTAGTCTGATTTTAATTCGTTCTGGAAATTATTATTCCCATTTCCAAAATACTGCATTTTTATAATCTTAATGATATACTTTTCAAAAGTAATCAATTCTGCTATTTTGGGAAATATTGTACAGTTTTGGATGATTATTTTTACACGAAATTCTATCAAACGCCTAACATTAGTTTCAAATTTTCCCTATATAATGTTTGACATATGTAATTAATATTTTCTTCTTAAAGTGAGCAAAGAGAGGAAATATTTATTTTGAGAAACCTTTTGATGTAAGAACATTAATCTCCTGGAGGTCGGTTTTAATGAGAAGGCATTTTTTTTTTCACAATTTTCTTCGGTCTTTAACACTATATATTTATTTATTTATAAAATTTGGGAAGTAATACGTAACCCGACTGAAAGCGGTTTTGAAAAGAACAGCTTTTGCTTTTTACCGCTAACTTTCAGTTGTGTTGTTGTAGACAAAAACAACAGACGATTTTGGACATTAGAATTTCACTGTAAGATTTTTTAAAAGTTTTTTCCTTTATTCTTTCACAAGCACGTTTTTTGAAAGTACTTGGCTAACACGCTGCTTTGAACCCAATGTGAACAATCGCACATTACATGTAGTGTATACTATAACAAATAAATACAGCTCTTACTCCTTAATCGAGCAATTTATTTTCAATTCTCTAATACATATATATATATATATAATATATATATATATATATATATATATATATATATATATACGCAATACATGTTTGTGGTGGAAAAAAGAAACAGGACTCGATGAACCGAGTTCAAATCCTGAACAAGACTGTTTCCATTTCATATAGCGCTAATGCACTTTAGAAATGTATGAATCCAGTTATTCTCATAGGTATGTGTAAATTGTAGAATAGACTGGGCTATTTAACTCACACTAAAAAAGGCAAAAAGCAGTTGATATCCCGCACAGACTATTACGGATGCTGACTACGCAGATGATTTGGCACTTCTCGCAAATACACCTGCGCAGATCGAATCTTTGCTACATAGCCTTGAAATGGCAGCACGGAACAGCGGCCTATATGCGAACTCTGATAAACCCGAATTCATGTGTTTTAGAAATGAAGGAGACATCTTTACACTCAATGGTAAACTCCTGAAATCGGTGAAATAACTAGGTAGCAATATCTCTTCAACAGAAAGCAATGTCAATGCACTCATAGGAATGACATGGGCTGCTTTAAACAAATTGTCAGTGATATGGAAATCCGATCTTGCTAACAAATTAGAGCGATAATTCTTCCAAACCGTAGTTGTATCAGTGTTACTGTACGGCTGCACTATATGGATTCTAAGAAAGCGTCTGAAGAATAATCTAGATGGGACTTGCATGAAAAGTCTCCGTGCAATATTAAATAAGACGTGGAAACAACACTCCACAGTTGTGGCCATGCAGCTGAGGAAACAGCTGTATGGCCACCTGTCCCATATCCCACAAACCATCCGTTTGAGGCAAACAAGACAGGCTAGGCACTGCTGGAGAAACAAAGATGAACTCATAAGTGATGTTCTTCTGTGGAAGCCAACACATGGGCACGCCAAAGTAGGTCGTCTAATAAAGACGTACATAGATCAGCTATGCGTGGATACGGAATGCTGCGCAGAGGACCTCCCAGGTTCAATGAATGATAGGGAAGGATGGCGAGATATTGTCTTTGATATTCGTGCTGCCAGTGCGACAGGGTGATATATATATATATATATATATATATATATATATATATATATATAAAATTAAGACGACAAATAGAACAGCTCATCCAATATATTTGTGTTTGATTTCGCCTGAAATGTTTGTTCCAGTAATATTTTATATAAAACGAAAACGGTGCTCGTTCTGTAATTGATATTGTCATAGAAAATGGACACAAACATCAATGTTCCAGTACTAATATAACACTAATACCCTTGGGAAATGTACGAATCCACCTATTATGCATCGATCTCAAAGACAATTGTAGGGCAGACTGGGATATTTGACCTTGTAATAACGAGCAGTTTAGGAGAAATAAGACCCCAAATTCAAAATCCAAACCTGAGAAAATTCGGCCAAGAATTAGCCTTGTAACACATCCTGCTCGTGCTAAGGAGTTGGTAAATACTAGGGACTGGCAAACTAAGCCTAAAATGCGTTTTTGACAAAATGACTTTAGCCCCCCTACAGAAAATAATTTACCAAAAATCAGGAAATTAGCGGATTTTAATGACATTTTCAGTGTTTATTTATCAATAAATAATCTTTTTAATGCATTATTTATTTTATTTCAAAACTTTCTCATTTTTTTCAGGTCACTTAATTTTGAGCCCCCTTATGTTGGGGGTGTAAAATGTTTTGCAAGTTGATTATTTTCGATACTAATTACAGTATAAATAATGAGATAAAAGACCGAAGTTATGAATAGAAACAAACAATTTTGTTTACGATTGCGCTTCTATGAGAAAATAAGTACCGAAAATCGAAAAGTAAAATGTAAAAAAATAATAAACAATTAATTTTTTTGAGATTTATTTTTTACTCATTTCGATAATTATTTAATTGGCTATTATTTTATAAAAGAAACAATTATACATCGATGTTTTTTCTGCTTAAAAGGGGGAGGGGGTACATTTTGAATTAAGTTTTTCTTCAAAACTTATTACTTTTGGCGCCTAAAATAAGGTTTGCACTAAGTAGATATTTATTTTTAGAATCTAAAAATATAACATTTTAAACTTAACATAAGGATTTTCATATTTTAAATGAATTTTATCTATTAAATTTTCATAGCAAAAATACTAAATTAAAGTTTTGAAATAAAATAACTGATGCATTATAAAATTCATTAATTGATAAATCAATAATGAAATTTCATTAAAATCGGATAATTACCTGATTTTTGGTAATTTTTTTTCCATCTCAAATGTTACGTTAAATGGAAACAAGCGCCTAAAACCATTGAAAAACAGCCAAAATGGCGGATCGCATCGAAATTGACCAAAACAAATAGTTTTAAAACTTTTAAAAATAAACTGCATATCTAATTATATTTTTCTTTTTTTAATGATACTACGTATCGATTTAGACAAAGTTTAACCTTAGATAATAGATTTAATTATTCTTAATTCCCTTTTAAAACTCGTAGTATCCGATTTCATTTGCCAGTCCCTAGTAAATACATACACAATAACACTTTTTTGTAAGCATATTTCAGCAATGTATTTGTTTTTAGTATGTATTTTCAAGGCTTTAGTCTTAGCGTATTGTATAAAATATTTGGGATATGAGAGGTTTTGGAAGGTATATAGATGATATATATAGACGATACACTGCTTATTTACCCGAACAATATAGACATTAATGTAATTGTTAACAAACTAAACAAAGTTGAACCCACCATACAGTTTACACATGAACTTGAATTGAATAACTCCCTACCTTTTTTAGACATCTTATTTACAAGAAACAACAATAAACTTGAATTCAAAGTCCACCACAAACCAACAGCCAAAAACGACCATATACATTATTACTCCGACCAGGTTACCCATACTAAAAGAGGCATTATAATTGGATTTTACCTCAGAGCCCTTCGCATATGTACACCAAAATACTTAAACAATGAATTCACTTATATTGAGAACACCTTCCAAAACCTCTCATATCCCAAATCTTTTATACAATACGCTGACTAAAGCCCTGAAAATACATACTAAAAACCAATCACAAAATACCACCCAAACAAACCTTCATGAATCTACCCCCCCCTCCTGATAAATACACATGTATACCTAACAATAATACACACAGCACCATATACAAAAATCTGAATAACTTAGGCATAAAAACCGTCAACCTAACCTCCAAAACGATACGCAACATAACTAAAAAAAAATTCCCGACAACACATAAAATCGAAAGCAGGCGTATACATTATACCATGTAATAACTGCCACAAAGGGTATAGTGGAGAAACATCGAGAAGTTTAGGTAGGCGCATTTACGAACATAAACGTAGTATTAGAATAGGCGACGTAAATAATTGTCTCTTCCAACATGCATTAAATGACAAACATAGTTTCGATTTCGAAAATGCGTATATGTTGGCCTACATTCATGACAAGAGACTTGGATTTTTGAAGCTAGCGCTATAAGCAACATTGACAATGTTAACTATAGGCCTGGCTTCTTCATCATATCCAAACACATAACCGGTGGTTATAAAATTGCAAACCCCGGTCACAATATAACATGATACGTCTATGCATACGTGTATACATATATATATATATATATATATATATATATATATATATATATATATATTATGTGTGTGTGTGTGTGTGTGTGTGTGTATATACGTATGTATATGTGTGTGTGTGTGTATATGTATGTATATGTATGTATATGTATACTCGTATGTATGTGTATGTATATGTCTATATATGATTTTATGTGAATATGCGTATATATGGATTATATGTATTTATATATTGTTTTAATCTTCTTACTTTTCTGACATTAATATTCCATATGAAATACGTCATATATTTGTTAACTCTTCGTTCTCCGCCTATTCACGTTCATGCATGCATCACCTTATGATCTTCACCTTCCATTTTTGCACATGCAATGATCCCGTCATTGGCTTTCGTAAACAAACGTGCATATAAAAATTAACGGTTAATAACATCATATTCACACATTCACTATACACTTAACGTCTTTCATTTTGTCCCTCACATAAACATTACTTAACAGTGTCCTGAAGATGGTACAATATACCGAAATGCTTAAGTATTGGCACATAAAATTGTTTCCCCTAATCATAACATCCTGTGTTTGTTATATTTTTTAAATATTTTCTTTTCATATATATATATATATAATATATATATATATATATATATATATTTGTGTGTGTGTGTGTGGTGTCTGTGTCTGTGTCTGTGTCTGTGTGTGTCTGTGTTTTTCTGTGTATTTGTATATATGTGTGTGTATGTGTATGTGTGTGTTCATTAATGATTTTTTCCTTTGCTAAGAACAGAGATGAAAAGTATTGTTAGAACATGGAAGTGAACACATAATTGCATTACAAATACAATCTTTTGTTTTATATAAAACAAGTCCCAATGTTTTGATGAAATCTGAATGTTTCAATCTTGTCATTATTCTGGGAATAGGTTATAAAGGAAACATTGTAATTCGGACAATAGATATTTTAAGCTTACAAAAATGTTTTACTTTTCTTTTCAATAAAAGTTGAGGGAAGCCCTATGGTGTTGTGGCTAACGTGCTGGACTGCGACACTGGAGTAAGCGAGTCGTGCTATGATGATGAGTTTCAGGATAATTTTGGTCGGAAACGGTATGAAATCCCTTATTGCTCGAGTACGGGCAGTATATCACCACTACTTTACTTATGCAAGGATCGCTTTTGCATTAAATAACCCACGAAGGTTGATATGCCATGAAACAATCATTCTAAATCAAACCGTTTTTGATAAAACAAGGAAGCAATGCAAGTTTATTAGAATAATCTTTTATGTTTCTTTGATATCAAAACTTAACTTTTCTAGAGTTGAATTAGAGTTAAATATGAAGCTCATTTTAACATCAATCCCATATAAAATCCGGTTATTGTGTAACAGAACTGTAAACT
>CM042139.1:69455362-69460362 GCA_023376005.1 Doryteuthis pealeii
TAGTATCATTATTGAAATCTATAATGATTATAGCTTCAGTGGCAATTATAGATACAGTTAGTCTACATTCCTCTGCAGAAGGAGAGTCAAATATCCGAAATATTCGAATGAAATAAAACGGAACTTAACATCCCACAGACCGAGTTTCTTATATATTTCACACCCAATTCTTCACACTAAATCCCAAATCATATATATTATAGATATTTATATATGCATAACATATATACTAATATAATATATACACACCGAGAACTCCTCATATTATATATATATATATATATATAATATATATATATATATATATATATACTAGCTAAAGTACCCGGTCCATGACCGGACTAAAATGAAATTTGGATCACCAGGGAGTGAGAGAGAAAGTGGAAGACAGTAGTTAGAGAGGGGGTAAGAGGAAAATAATTCTTGAAACTAAAATCATTGAGAATTTGTATATTTCAGGATTTGTATTTTCTGTTTTATAGTTTAAAATTATTTCATATTATTATACAACAAATTGAAAGTATTCGTTTGTATATTTGTTTGTTATTGTTTTAAATTTTTTGTACATGACAACAATTCACATTTAGTTCTTAATTGCATGTTGAGTTTAAAAAGAAGCTGAGAATCGAAAATTTAAATTCTTCGTATTGCAATATCTATTTTTGCTAAAACCTAAGATAGTATTATAGGGACCACCAATTGATCAGTTTAGGCCATCTTGAATAAAACGGAAATATTTTGTTATTATTTATAATTAATTGATTTTTCATAGAATTTAAAAAAACTCTTATCGTAACTTGTTTTTAGCTACGTTAATTTTCAGTTGATTTAACAGTGCAAAAATGAAAACATTGTTTTTCAATCATAATTTTCATTATTTCCGTAAGCTGAAAAAAGTTAAAGAATCATCAGGAGTTTATTTAATGTTTTTTCTTTCAAATGGAAAAAATTTTTCAAGAAAATATTAATTTTTCTGCAAGTTTCATAGTGTTAAATATAGGGGGGGGGTAAATTTCACAGGGTAAAATTGGTGGTACCTAGTATTTTAAAAACATTGTTTAAAAACGTTTTGGTGGACCTGATTATCTGGACTCCCCCCCCCATCTATTTTTTCCCTTCAGTTGATTATTATCGATTACACACCAATCTATCAGATTGAAAAAAAAAATTCTTAAAAGTTCTTTATTATTTGAGTATTCACGGGTGCTCATTTCCTCGTATAAGTTTATAGTAAATTGATCCCCCATATCGGAACCGCTTGAACGGAACCCAAATTATTTATTTATTTTCCCATTAAACTACCCCCCCTAACCCTAACCCCTACCCCCCCCCCCTAGTTAAAATTAAGTTTTATTACAAAATTTATATTAATTACAAAACATCAATTTTCATAAAAGTTCAAATGTCACCTATGAAATCTCTATTTAAACATGCCAATTTTTCAGAACTGAAAAGTTGCACTATAAACTCAGCAATGTTTATTGACTTCACAATAAAGAGTAAAATCATAAAACTTAAAATTTAATTTGTAAGGCAAATTCTGAGGAATATTTTAAATTGTATTTTGAATAATAATTTAAATGTTGGTTGTTAGTTGTTTTGTTTTATCAACTTTTCGGGTAATTTACTAACGAATCATGTCATTTTGATAAACAAAGCGCTTACAATTTTTCGTACTTACATATAATTTTTTTTTTAAATGTTCCAATAACTGGATATTGTCAGATAAACTTGAAATAAATTTCGTCTTACAAATAATTGACTACTTATCTCCAGTCGGGCCTTCGACTAAAGATAAAACACCGGATTTTGTCCATATTAGTAACCTTTGTTTTTTTGTTTTTTTTTATCGTGGTTTGAGAAAATAATTAGTTAACGAACCAAAAGAAAAACAGTTTCTAAGGAAATTCGTCAATCTTATTGTTATTTTTAACCCTTTAAAACTCTAACAATAAAAATTAAATAAATAAATTAAAGAATTAAAAGTCATTTTATTCGAATTAAAATCTTAGTTTAATTTATACAAATATGTAACCGTACTTACGACGTAAACTGATTTTCATGATACTGTTATTTACGGATTAAAATATTTTTTTAATAATGTAACCGTAAAGCGTGCATTTTGATTTTCTACAATTTTTATGCATTACAAAAATTAAAATTAAAATGAGTGTACTGTACAATTTAAGAATATGGACAAACTCGCTGTAAAAAATAATTTAATCTATAAAAACACATACAAATTACATATTCAGAAAGACTAAGAGATTCCGAACTGCCGTATTCGTATTATCGCCTATACGTAGTTTTTTTTTTTTTAACTCGCTGTAAAAAAAAAAAAAATCTATAAAAACACATACAAATTACATATTCAGAAAGACTATTTCATCTTATTACTAAAGATATAAATATTTTAAAGATTAAAATCCTAAATAGGTAAGAGATTCCGATCTGACTGTTATAGACTGCACTGCTTGTATCGCAATAATCATAGGCAGCGTGGCTATCCGAAGCCATTTTTTTAATTTTTTAACTCGCTGTAAAAAATGATTCAATTAATAAAAACTCACACAAATTACATATTTTGAAAGAGTATTTTCTTATCTTTCTAACGATATAAAAAATTATTAAAGACTGGACCATAAATAGGCCATAAATTCGGAACTGAACGGCTTAGACTGCAAAATTAATTCATTAAAATCAAAACTTCGCTGCTGTTATCGCTTTAACAATAAGCAGGCAGAGACAATATTTTATTATCAGGAGGGGCTGATATACGGACAGTTCCACAAATTGGGTGATTTTGGATTAATTAATCGATTAAATCCCTTAATCAATAAAAATCAATAACCAAATTTGGAATTTTTCTTAGTTAGAACGATATCAATGTGTATGCAAGATTTTGAATCTGAGTGACCTCCCGTTTTTTTGTTTTACGTCGACACGTACATACCAAAATCTCTGTTTTATATATTAGATATATATCGAGAGAGAGAGAGAGAGAGGTGAGGGGGAGAGATCGAATGCTATACAAATACTTATATGTGTGTGTATGTAGTGTGGTGTGTGTACTCACATGTGTGTATGTCCGTGGAATTCGATAGCTACAAACGCTTTAGGCACGTTTTTTTGTAAATAACTGCTTAAATAATTCACACACGGTGCATACATTTTAATATCCGCTTGTATATGTTTAGATGGACTGATATTCAACATGTATGAGTTGGTTTAAATTTGGAAATGCCTATTGACTTATCTATTTTATAAATTATATTAAATACACGTCAAAATCCAACTGGGGAAATATATAACTTATTTCATTTACGTATTTTTTAATTATTTTATGATCTTCAGATGAAGTATAATATATAAAGATCTTCACCATTTTGTATTTTCTTTAACAGCAATAATTGAAATGCCATCATGTGATTTTTAAGATTTCAGTATATATAGAATAAATATGTTTAGAATTACATCATTTCTGAAAAATTCAATACGAATGTTCTTGTAGAGGTTATGAATTCCCATTTTCGATAAGATAAAAATAACTAATCAAAAATGTGCTTATTTAGAATGATTTTTGAGAGAAAAAATCATTAAGTTTAGGATATGCTTTTTTATTTACATTTTTCTCTATTTTTTTTCTTTTTACAAATGAATGTTTTTACCTGTTTATATATGAATAGTATTCAAAATAAATGTCGAATGGAAATTAGCGTGCTCTAATAAAAATTAAAGAAGATCCGGTTGTTGTTTTTTAATACTCCGACTTATGAAATAGGTGTTTCAATTTAGATTGAATTGCGCCATTTTTTTCTATTTGTGGAAATCCGGAAAATGTCTAATATTACATTTTTAAATTGGTTTTCTAGCAATTCAAAATAATACAGATAATATATATATATATATATATATATATATATATATATATATATAATTTAAGATTATAAATGTGTAGACTAGTTGTTTATAAGATCGCGGAATTAAACCTAGCTTTGTAGGAAAAAGTATTAGATATTTTTTAAAGATTGAATTGGTTAATTTGTGGGAATTTTCTTCAGGTCGCTTCTGTAATTATAGAAAATATTTATTTTTGTGGAATTGTGAGTTTACTCCCGGTGCCATTGAAGTGGCATGTCAGCTTATTATAAAAGTGTCATATTAAGTCTGGCTGCGCTTACGCATATGTCCCAAAATACAGCACCTCTCGTTACCGTTTTTTATTTCAAAACTGATAGAAAAGCACAGACAAGTATAAGATGGGATGACAGGGTAACAAAACAGGAATTGTGTCACAAATGCACATCGTAGGCACGTGACTTATATCGGAATAAAGACAACTTTTTTTCCAGTGGACAATTTGTTTAGCTCAGTCGGTAGAGCTTCAAGCTAGGAACCACAAGGTTTTGTGTTTGATACCAGCCCTCGCCAACTCAGCGTAGGAGTAGCAGAAGGATTTGTGCGGTAAAGTGAATAAATGATGGTAGATGTAGCGCTCCACCTCAGACGTCAAAAGAATCTCCTTGGTCTAGCACTAGTGAAAAGGGGATATACACATTCACTGTCTGGCTGATACCGACTTTAGGCCACCCCAACAACGAATTTATTCCAATATTGTCGAAATATTACTGAATACAACAGACACGTAAGAATAACCGGAGAGAATGGAGGCCAATAGGTGGGGATAGAAACAATGGAGACTACATAACTGATTTTGCAAAATCGATAAATAACGGGTCTGTCAATTATATCTTGGAAAATGCTGAAGACTGTTTATAAAAAAGAATCTTTGTGAAAAATTACTAAATGATTTCCAGTTTTTCATTGACTTTTGTAAAATGACGCATTTTGCAACTAACTGGCACTAAGTTTTGGTAATTGTTGCACAAGGTACAATTGTGACAAAGCAAAAATAGATTTGAAAAGATACAATCAACCCCGAAGCGGCATCATCATCAATTTTTTTCTCTTTTTTTTGCTTTTTTTTTTACTGAGTGATT
>CM042139.1:69465362-69488210 GCA_023376005.1 Doryteuthis pealeii
TAATAAGGTGCAAATTAAAAAGTAGAAAACCTGAAATAAGTCCGATAGTTACTATCGGACTTATTTCAGGTTTTCTACTTTTTTGTACTTAGTATTTTGAGCACTTTTTTTTTACGTATTAGCTTATTCAACACTTCGGTGCTTATTCCTTTGGCCTGTTGTTTTGGTACTTTTTTTTTCAAACTGTACACTTGAGTCGGTCCATTTTATACTATATTTCTTTTTACAGGTACCTGTTTGCAATATTCTTCATTTACATAATTGAATATTTTATTGGATAATCTGTTTTTCACAGACAGCGTCATAAAAATGAAATAATATATATATATATATATATATATATATATGCGTGTGTGTGTGTGTGTGTGTATGTTTGTGTTTTAGTGTGTGTCTATGTATGCAGATGAGAGGGTCAGAGACAGAGAAAAGAAGGGGAAAGAGGTGGAGATTACCTGCATAAATGGTTAAAGGGAATAATATCAAGTCTCATTTCTGCGTGATTTCTTGAAATATTAATGATGTTCATTTAAGGAAACGAAGATGAATTGAGCATAAATTATAAAGCTATTTAAAAATCTTGCTCTGACAATAGTAAAACTCAAATGATACTAATCTTCTTACCGTTCAAAACTATTTTCAAATCATGGCCTATACTCAACTATTTTGGTGTATACTATTTTGATTTTCAAATACGGAAATTATCTAGAAAATCTATTACATAAATTGTCCTCTCTTTTTTTCAATGCCTCACAAATAAAATAGATGCCCTGAATTCGAGGACATTTTGTAAAATATATATCATTAAATATATCTTTGTATTACATAATAGAAAAAAATTGATATCTTTTAGATGTTTGAATCACTTTTAGATATTCCACAGAAATGTTACATATATTTACAAGATATATTTATTTAAAATCACTGAGAAATAAGAATCATCGTATAATATTTAAGTCATCATCATCATCATCATCATGTCGTGCAATTCGCACGGATATCCATGACAATCTCTCGCCAACCTTCATTTTCCTATCATTCATTTTCCTAGAGAGGTCCTCTGCGCAGCATCCAGCATATTCGCATAGTTGGTCAATGTAGGTCCTTAGTGGGCGGCTCACACTAGCGTGTCCGTGTGTTGGCTTCCACAAGAGAACGTCGCTTATGAGCTCGTCCGTGCTTCACTAGCAGTGTCCAGCATGCATTGTCCGTCTGACACGAATGGTTTTTGAAAAGGGGGGCAGGTGGCCATACAGCTGTTTCCTCGTGGGGTGTTGTTTCCGCGATTTGTTCAAGACTGCACGCAACATTCTTGTTCAGCTCCCATCTTGCTTATGCTCAAGGCGCCTCGTTAGGGTCCAGGTGGTGCAACCATACAGTAGCACGGATATAACCACAGCCTGGAAGAATTGTCGCTTTAACTTGTTAGTGAGATCTGATTTCCATATTACTGATAATTTGTTTGTGACCGACCATGCTTTTCGTATTCGTGTACTTACATCGCTTTCTGTGGATGAGATATTACTACCTAGGTATGTGAATTGTTCTACTGGCTTTAGAGGCTTACCGTTGAGTGTAGATATGTTTACTTTCCTTTTGAAACATATGAACTCAGTTTTATATGTATTCACATATAGGCCAATATTCTTTGCTGCCTTCTCCAGGCTATGCTGTAGTGACTCGGCCTGTGCCGGTGTATCTGCAAAAGTGCAAGGTCATAAGTGTAGTCTGCATCTGCCTTTTTTTTCTTTTTTTTTTGTGTGAAGCCTTTTTCTTTTATGGCATCTAATGATGTTCAGAGAACAGTATAGGCATATTATAAATATATATGGTGCTAATGTATCTCCTTGTATGACTCCAGCGGCGATGTCAAAGAACTCTGTGTCACCATCAGGTGAACGTACCATTGCTTTAGTGTCATTGTAGAGCATCATTATAGCGGCAACCGTTTCTTTGTGGAGCCCGTATGCTATTAGTATTTGTTCCATTTGCCCTGAGTGTATGGAAAAATCTACGAATAGTAGCGTTGCCTCTAGATTCTTTGCTCGAATCCCTTCTATGATCCGTCGTATAGTCAGGATCTGAGAGGTTATGGATTGATTTTTACGGAAACCGTTTTGGTTTTTCCTAAGGATTTTCTCCATTTCGGGTCGGATGTGATTAAGAAGGGCATTATATATCTTAGCTGAAATAGCAGGAAGAATTATTCTTCTGTAGTCTTTAGCGATTCCTAGGTCTTCCTTTTTGTGGAATGGGAGGATGCATCCTTTTGTCCATTTATCTATTCTATTTTGTCTATATACTGCATTGCATAGCCTAAGCAGTATGTCATTGAACTTTCCCATCTTCCATACATCGGGGTATTTCGTCAAGACCTGCTGCTTTTCTACCTTTTAGTTTCTTTAAGACTTCGTTGAGTTCTTCTTGTAAAATCCCCCAGTTTGATGTCTAGTTGTCTATCTATGATCTTTTGGGTGTTATTTTCCATGATTTTAGGTAGGTTCCCCAGAACGTTCTGGAAGTGGTCTTTCCATTTCTGAAGTCTAAAAAACGTCTAGGAAAAAAAAACATTCACGCTCCACCCTCGTTAACGCTAATCTAGGAGGGGACATATGGATTTTACTGAGTTAAAACTTATATATCCAGCATAGCCCTTCTTCTTTTTTTTTCTTTTCTCTTTCCCTTTCTTTCTTCTTTTTGCAAAAAATCTACATGCCACATTGGTTTGTAAAAAAACCCATATGTAGCAGCATGGTGGATGTGAGACGCGGCGGAATAACCTAAATAGGCGAACGGCGTATTGTTATATATTGTACAAACGGAAATATGAATTTCCGGTTTTATTAAACAAAGAAATATAACAACTGCCCGTTATCAGATCAAGAGATAAAAATGCGTAGGAGTAGCTATGAATATAAAAGAACCGAGGGCTAGAGACAGGTCAGTCGTCAGTCAGCCCAGGAGAGAGTCAACCGGAGAGTGAGTGAGGTGATCAGGGTCAGTAATCGGGAGAGTCGGTGCGAGTTAGTTGGCCGAGCGGGATCTCGTGTAGTTGGTATTGGAAAAGCTAGGCTTAATATTTACCAACTGAAAAAGCTTGTCACCCAGAAATTTAATCGAAGGACCCTCTCTCTCGAAGTTAAGAAGCTTGAATTTATTTCAATAAACTTCTGGAGGATAACTTTGGTGTTATTGTCATCCCTTACAACGAAGATAAAACTATTGCAATTTAGTACCGTTTACGACGCCGCTACGTTACATTATATCGATTTGGTGCACGTGAACCACGAGGGTTCAAGCAACAAAAACCTGCTGGTTACCACAAAAACACAACGTGAAGAACGACTCAAGAACGTAAAAGTGGAAAAACACCAAACAGAAGAGAAAAAAACCCAACGAAAATCAACGTAAACTTGGACTCCCCGGAAAAGAAAAAAAACAAAGAAAGAACGAGAAACAAAAGGACTCACTATATATAGACTTGAAAAAAAAAAAGAACTTCCCATAGACTTTGAAAACGACAAAAAAAATTATTACGGACATATTTTAAACAAAAGAAGAAGACAGAATTATAACAAAGGACATTTTTTTTAAATTAAAAAAAAGAAAAATTGAACTTTCTATTAGACGACTATACATAAGTACAACTTCCCAAATACTTTTTGCCATTTTCTTCTTTTCGCTCTCTTGTTGTATGTTGTATTGTTTTGATATATAATGATGGAATCACAAATTAAGGACTTATTTCAGGCACTCACAGCCGAGTTAATTAATACTGCAAAATCACTAACAAATACATTAAAGAGTGACTTCTACTTGCAGCAGATTACACCTTTAAGTAGTAAGGATGAAAGTAAATTTGAGGTTGGGTCCAAAGTATGGAAAAATATTTTGTCTCAATAGAAGCTAAAGAAGCTGATAAATGTAGGGTAGTAATTATAACCACAGGAGGAGAAATAGGAGATTTTGTATATAAAATTATAGAAGGTAATAAGGATATCTCGTGGTTAGGCTTAAAACAAGTTATTAGAAAATACATTGGGATCACTCACCATGCACATTATTACTTAAGACAATTAGTTAACATTAAACAGGACACTCAGGAAAATGTGCATGCCTATATGCAAAAAATAAGGGATTTAGCTAAAAATGCATACGGTCAAATTGACAAAAATTTAGCGATAGTGCAACAGCAGATTAAGTGCTGTTTTATAGAAGGATTAGCGGATCCCGAAGTTAAGGTATTCGTACTAAGAAGTGATCCCCCAACAGTTGAGAGCGCCTATCAACTAGCACTCTCAGAGGATAAATTAAGGGCTAGAATTAGGATTCCTCCAAATATTGATCCTGCACTGATGGAGAATTGCCACGCTAGAAGACGCGCGGTGCACATCAATGCAATAGGGCACAATAAAACATCCCACAATAGGTGTGATAATAGGATTAATCACCGAACGGTACGTCAGCCTAGGTACTATAGGAATAGGGATCGATTATGCTGGATATGCAGGTCGAACAAGCATCTGAGATGGAATTGCCCCCAGAGAAATGCTGCAAAATGGCGAGTACCAGTTAATAGAAAGCCCCCCGAACGGAATAAGAGACAGACGTACACTATCAGTGCGATAGACTCATCGAATAGGATAGGTAATCGAAATTATTTTAGAGGTGAATGTATAAACACGAGGGATAAACCATATAATAGAGGGTTTATGAATAATGTTACGTATGGAAAGAATGATAAGACAACCCAACGGGTTAATCAAACTAGCGTTGGAAATGTTAAAGATAGTAGTGAAATTTTTAAAAAGCCCGACAAGATAGACACACCGAGCATAGAGCCGTGGGTGTTAAACCCCGTAGAGGAGGTTGCTCCAAAAATAATAAAGCCGGTACTCAAAAATGCACCCTCAGAAAATTATGATACCGAGGAGAGTCCTGGTAACTCTGATAGCGATGATGTTTACGTGCCCCTCAGAACACGAAAGATAGCTATGCACAAAGAAATATTAGAAAAGAATAGGAATACGCGTCAGGAGGATGCAATGTTAGATTCTGTGAGTTCGCGTGATAAGGTTACTAGTCAGGCCGAAAAAAAGTTAAGAGAAATAGGAAAAGTAGCAACAGTTAAACCCGAAGAAAATTTTCCAATTGACAACGAAGAGAGGGATAGAATTCGGGAAAAGAAAAGAAAGGAATTAAAAGACGCCACCAATGATATTTTTGCCTATGACGAATTGAAAAGTTTGCCCAGCTTGTTTAATTTTTTTTTTTTTTCCTTTTGAAAGAACAGTATTCGATTCAAAAGAATTGTAGACACTGCATTGTTGCTAGTGAGAATTTTCACTAGGTACTGTCATATTTTTATTATTGTTATTGCCGTTATTGTTATTATTGGTAATAATAATTTGTGCCCAAATGGACGAGATTTGTAAAGATTTGTTCTATGTTAAAGAGAAAATGACCATCAAGTTGGAAAGTAGAAAAAAATTGAAAGATATAGTAATGTAGAATAAAAGAAGTTGATTATTATGAATAGAGAAAGAGCGAGAAAGAAATGGTTCGGGAAGTTGTACAAAAAAAAATTGTTTTATCATTGTTAATTTGCTGTATAAGATTTGACTCTGCATTTGCTTTGTGTTGTATTGTTTTGTTTACTTTTATTTCATATTTTGTAAACATGTAGAGAGAGAGAGAGAGAGAGAGAGAGAGAGAGAGAGGTCAGATAGAATAGTTTCGAAAAATCAAAATCAAAAGAAAAAAAATGAATGATAGTGGGGCGTTAGAAAAATGTCCATGTGAACATTTTTGAAAAATGAGATAAGGAGGAGTGTTCTAAAATGTACAAACGGAAATATGAATTTCCGGTTTTATTAAACAAAGAAATATAACAACTGTCCGTTATCAGATCAAGAGATAAAAATGCGTAGGAGTAGCTATGAATATAAAAGAACCGAGGGATCGAGACAGGTCAGTCGTCAGTCAGCCCAGGAGGCAGTCAGACGGAGAGTGAGTGAGGTGATCAGGGTCAGTAATCGGGAGAGTCGGTGCGAGTTAGTTGGCCGAGCGGGATCTCGTGTAGTTGGTATTGGAAAAGCTAGGCTTAATATTTACCAACTGAAAAGGCTTGTCACCCAGAAATTTAATCGAAGGACCGAAAGAATAAAGACTGAATATATTAATTAAACTGACCCTCTCTCTCGAAGTTAAGAAGCTTGAATTTATTTCAATAAACTTCTGGAGGATAACTTTGGTGTTATTGTCATCCCTTACAACGAAGATAAAACTATTGCAATTTAGTACCGTGACGACGCCACTACGTTACAGTATATCACAAGATGCTGGGTGGAGGAACCCAGAATGGGTCAACGACCAGGATCAACCAGTTCAATCAGGTAACTACTGCTCCTTATCTCTAAGACTAGTGCCCATAGATATCGATGACCTCGACCGAACCGAAGAATCATGCAGCAACGTGATTCCTGCTGTCAAAAATAGTACGTGTTCTGCTGAGGCTCGAGCCCCGACCCAGTGTTCGAGAAATAACCTACGGAGTTCTAAATGTATCACACACCTAAATCACATCACTTTCAGCACTAACAAACAAGACACACACTCTGCTGAAGATATAGCCCTAAGCACAACATCTAATACAGACATAGAACCCAAACCCAATACAAACCTACTTAGATGTAAAAAATCACTCAAGCTAGCAACATTTAACGTTAGAACGCAAAAAAACGATAGGCCAACTCCCGACCTTACGACATCCGCATCCGAAAAAAATATAGACATCATATGTGTGCAAGAACAGAGATTTGACCATGGTGACATAGAATTAAAATACCATGAATCTGGAAATGGCTAGATGCTTGTATTAGCATCTGCGTGGGAAAAATTCCGTCAGTGCCACTATAGGAGGTGTAGGAATGCTTCTCAGTCCTCGAGCACTAAAATCACTTAACAGCATAGAAAAAAATCCAACCGAGAATCATGTGTATTATGTTTAATGGCAATCCCTGCATAACTATAGTCTCATGTTACAGCCCACAAATGTCATTTTACAAATATCTTACAATGGGCTATCCTCCCTATGCAGACACCCCAAACAGGAACGGTGATCTCCTAGCTGAGTTTTCCCTTGAGAACAGGCTTGTTTGCCTAGACACCAAATTACAAAAACGGAAGGGTAAACTATGGACATTCACATACCCAAATAACATTATAGCGCAACTATACTACATCCTAATAAACAACAAATGGATAAATAGTGCAATGTACTGCGAAGCGTATTCCTTCTTTGAAGGAGTATCCACCGATCACAGAATAGTCACATAAAGATTACGACTAATCCTACGTAGAAACAAAAAAGCAAACCAGTAAATGTGTACGATACGACTAGTCGACACTTGCCAAGAGTGATATATGCAATCTCTACGCTGTCACAGTAAGAACTAAATTCGGTATCCTCCAGGAGACATCTGAAATCTTCACACCAAACGAGGAATACGAAAACTGTGTCAGTGCCCACATAGAAGCAGTAGCCGAGTGCCTACCAACGAAACTAAAAGCCAAACACTATGTTCCCTGGGAGACAGAAGCAGTTAGAGAAACGATATCAAAAAAGCAGTCCAACGTAATAAAACAAACCCAACTAACACCAATTAACACATCTTAAGGAATGCCCAGATAGTACTAACTAAAAATACAAAAAAAAACAAAACAAATAGAATACATACAAGTACAAATAAATAATATCAGACAATCGTTGGAGGACAGACAGTCGCGATTAGCATGGCAAACAGTAAATGAAATTAGTGGTAGTAAAAGTACCTATTGATCAAAGCTAAAGGCAACCAGCCCACAAAAATATTTAAGTAGTAGGATTGATTTCTGTTTGTTAAAAAAACTAATTCCGTCTACATATGTAACAGTTATCAATAACTATACTATATCATTAACGTATTGTTATCATTATCAAAATTATATTCACGTGGTTTATAATTCTGTTGGATGCAAGTGTTGAGATTATGTCATTTTGAAGGATAATATAAGTATCGGAGTATCAAAATCAGAATTCAAGATTTTGAAGGAAATAAAATGTCTTACCATACTCTCAAAAGATATTTGATGCATCATCAAGATAACAATTCGTTTCTGGACTTAACGGTCAGATGTTTGAGATCATCCATAATCAAATATTTTGCTTTAAGTCTCAAGAACCTGATAAGCAATGTTCGAATGTTTTCAGTAGAGTAAGAATAATTGAAATAATACAAAAGTAGGGAACTACAAAAAGATAAAAAAAAAACCCTGTTCTCTTACAAACTTTCCCTATGCCTAAATAATTATTTGTTATTCAATAATAATAATAATAATAATAATAATAATAATAATGTTACGTTTGCAACACGGGTATACATGACTATCTCTCACCAATCGTCCCTATAGGTCATCGCTCCCGAGAGGTCCTCTGCGTAGCATCCACAATCCCCGTAAAGCTAATCGGTGTAGTTTCTAGCTGGACGGCCTACACTGGCGTGCCTATTTATGAGTTCGTTCTTGCTTCTCCAGTCGGAATAATTCAGTTATTTATTATAGTATTTAAAACTTTCATAGATCTATAACTATTAGAATGGTAATTGAAAATAAACACTATATCTGTATTCATTATTTGTGTGGGGTACTTAAAAATTCTTGAACAAGCCAACAAGGGAAACACTCGAGCCATGAAATATGCATAACATTCTACATAGGACGCCTCATCGTGCTCTAATGGTTACCAAGCAAGTCTCGCAGATTCATTACAACTGAATAACGAGCTTGATCCTTGCCGGATGCTAAATAATTACAAGCTACCCAAGGCGAACGGATAGGATTTGATATAAGTGGCCTATATATAATTCGACATATTCATCCAAATAAGGGAAAAAAGGAAAGAAAAATCAGGAAAGAAATATTGATAGTAAAAAGAATAAGGGAAAGAAGGAATGAAATAAGGGACGAAGTAAATAATTATAAACAAATAAAAAACACAATTGAGCAGTGAGAATGTAGATATGATTGCAATCATTGTAGGTGTGGAACTGAAAAGTTCTGGGACATACAAAGAAGCAAATGTCCTTGAACCATTAGTCATAAACACTATTCTACATATTCCTTTTACAAATAAAAAACAGGATATAATGAATAATTAGCAAAGTAGATGGGAATTTTGGCAGAACAAACGCCCGGAATTTGGCGGTTTCTCTATTTCATGGATGAATTATAAAAAATACTTTAAGAGACTATAATTAAGTAGGGAATTTCTGTCAAACCACCTATAAAACCGTATCATCTCCGCCAATTTTCTTTTTTCCACTCCATGCAAATTTAACTTAACGGAAATTATAAAATCATCATAATCAATCCCCAAAACTCTTGGGTTTTTATAGGAATGGGCCCATATTTTCCTAAAGTTGGGAAAATAGGAAATGATATATATATATTTACCAATATTCAAATTATTAACACTTTTCCATGTTATCCAAACACTGCTCGTTGGAATGACACGAAATTATCAGAGAATGGTGACAACATGTGTATACAACTAGTCCGTGAAATTGGCAAGTTTCTAAAAAGTAAACAGAAGTTACGGACATTTACCTAATTTGCTCAAATTGTCAGGGAGTCAAATTATTAACAAGGTGTTATAATAACCCCTGTAAAAATAACTCCTTAATTTCTTCATTTACCTATTTCTATGTATACATACAGTAACTATGAATAAATTCAATCGAAATAAAAGAAAGTAAACAGTTTTAAAAAAGGAGACTGGAGTTGGTTAATATAAGATATGTGATCTTTTTTTTAAATTACTTGCAAAAGGCCTTGGTTTATCGAATATGTCTATTTCTGGATTTCCTTTGATGTAATTTCCCGTAATACGTTTACTAGTTCCTGCCTCAAGTCACTTTTGCTTCTAAATCGGCACCCATTCTCATAAACACGTTATGTCAGAATGCTCCACAAGTTTTCACTTGAATTTAAGACCTTCTAGCTATGATCTATTATTCAATAGCATGCATGAAGTCTCTATATTCGGCACTAATATCCGTTCTCAATCATTCTTTAAGAGGCAGTCGGTGTTTAATGGTTATCGTTGTAAGAAAATCGACGACCAGATTTCAAATAATGCATGAGACTTTTTGCAGTTCACTTAGCACTAATACCATTGTAAATAGTACGGTCCTATCTATTATCCTTCCAGCTATGGTAATAGTAGGATAGACTTTGGTATTTAACTTTGGTATACCAAACGTTTTAAAAGAAAGAAAACTCTGAATTAAAACCTGTTTAACATTTGGAAATAGACATTGTGTCATATTCTGCACGTGTAGAGTTGATACATGCAAAATGATTGAATAAAACAAAGAAAAAGAAGAAAAAAAGTCATATTGGCCAAACATTTAAAAGGATAAGAGGCTCAATGAAATATTCATATGAAAAGCAACTGAAATTAACTGGGCAGAAAGATGATTAGACTAGCTTGTCGATTCAGGGATAGTGTTGGATATGGTGTTAAGAAGTGTTTGGAAATTTCCATAAAAGGCAATCAAGAGGGTGTTAAGTATCTGGCAGCCATCCTTAGTTCCAGATGTAGTGAATAAGTAAGCAAGCCAATAAGAATCCGGTGTTAAAGTATTCCTTGTAAGTCCGTCGTCCAAGAGAATCCAAATGTCAATGGAATAAGCTCAGAATGGGGTTTCTATTAATACAGCAGAAGCAGCAGCAGCAGTGCCAGTGATTGGACAATAAGAATCCTTCTCATGTCACGTGTTTATAGGTGAGTCTATAAGTAGAAGTGACCATTTACCTCATGCCTTATATCAAAATAAATCCAACACGCCCCCTTTTTTGATACATCGGCTATCTTATTAAACAATATTAAATTCCTCCATTGAGGAAATTTACAATCGATTACAATCGACAAATCATTTCATTCAGAGAATGTTTACAATAAATTCATTAAGAAATTTGTACTTTCAATTTTATAGTAAAAGCACAAATACTATTACTAATCTAATATTCTACTAAGCCTACTTTATAAAAAAAAATTAATTATTATTATTTTTCCTACTCCTAACGTTACTGTCCAAAGTTAGTATTGGCCACTTTTTTGGGTGTTTCTGTTTTTTGTTTTTTTATCTTTTTTTTTTTTTTTTTGGTGGTGTTAATTCAAAAGAATACGGTACTATACAGTACAATACATCTAATTAATACAAGTTAATGGATTAGTAACTTATTGAACAGGTTTAATGTCATTGCCCAGGACATTCATTTTTTTTGGGGGGATCTTACCCCTCTGCATGAATACAGTCGGATTATTCTACAGCCCAAACCGACAGGGCAACATCTTAAGTTTAATCTTGGCTCCCCATGATATCTTTTTTAAAAGCATTTAGCTTTATCCTGTTCAACGGCTTTGTTAACAGATCTGAAATGTTATTTTCTGATTCTATATACTTTAAGAGTATAGACCCCTTTTTAATTTCATCTCTTATAAATTGATATTTTATAACAATATGTTTTGTTCTCTGGTGTATTAGGGGGTTTTTGCCAGTAGTATGCTCGACTGATTATCACAATAAATAGTTACAGGGTTTTTAACAATCCCTGGTTCCACGACACAATTCATTAATGTTCGTAAATAAAGGGCTTCTTGAACTGTTACTGCCATACTAACAAATTCGGCCTCATATGTTGACAAAGAGACCACTGGTTGTTTTTTTAGATTTCCAGGAAATAATCGAGCTTTCGTCCGATAATTTAAAACAGTATCCTGATATACTTTTTCGGTCATTTGAACCTGCCCAGTCGGCATCACAAAATCCCAGTAATTTTAAGGGTTCAGATGATTTTTTTAAATACTAGTGCCTGACTTATCGTTCCTTTCAGATATCGTAAAACGTGCTTAGCTCCTGTTAAATGGATTGTTGTTGGTTTATACAAATACTGAGATAATTTTGAAACTACATACGATATATCTGGTCGAGTAGCCATCATTATATAAATTAATGAACCAACAATTTCTCGGTAGAGTTTATTATCAATTAATTCATTTTCATTATCAAAATTTTTATTTATATCCAATTCACATGGAGTATTTCGGGGCTTACAATCGGTCATATTAAATCTGACCAACAGTCTTTCAATATATCTCGATTGGTTCATTCCAATAGTATTTTCACTATGGTCAAATTGGATTCCTAAAAACCAAGACAACCTTCCCAGGTCTGTCATTTTAAATTTTAAACTTAAACTATTTTTGATTTTTATTAAATTAGCCTCGGTTTTTGAGGCAATTAAAATGTCATCTACCCAGACTAATAAAATTACTAATTCTTTATTAATTACCCTTGTATATAAACAAGGATCTATACTGGCAGGTTTAAAGTCCTGTTCCACCAGGTAACTATGGAAAGTGTTATTCCAAGAACGCCCACTTTGTTTTAAACCATACAGGGCCTTTTTAATTTTCCATACAGAGTTTTTATTTTCGTTTTCAAAAACCTGCGGGGGATACACGTATATATCAAAATCCAATGGAGCATTTAAATAAGCACTTTTGACATCTAGGTGGTGGATTCGCAAGTTATACTGGATCGCCAACTGTATTAGAACTCGTATGGTAGTTAGGTTAGTCGTTGAAGAAAATGTATCGAGGTAATCAACACCATACATTTGTGAAAAGCCTTTTGCGACAAACCTAGCTTTATATTTCAAAGTACCCTTTTCATTAAGTTTCAAATCATAAATCCATCGACTACCTACAATATACTGTTTTTTGGGGCCGGTGTCAATTCAAATGTATCGTTGTCTAAAAGGGTCTTATATTCATTTTGCATGGCTAGCGCCCATTGTTGGGAATCTGGGGATTTCATTGCCTCGACATAGTTGGTGAGTATGGTTGACAATAAGTAACAATAGTCAAAACTTTTTTACCTTGGAATTGTCAGTTACAAAAAAGTCAGGCCTTTTTCGTTTACGTTGCGGGTAACGAGATTCTAATTGTTGTGTTAAATCAGTTGGAGGTTTATTCGTATAAACATGGTCTGGATAAGTTGGCAAAACTAGTGTATCATCTATTTCATCCGACTTCGGGGTTTTACCATAGGAATCAGTGAATTTTACACATCTTATTTTTTTAATAGCACCCGTTTTAGGAAAGTAAATTAGATATGCCGTACTTTGTTTATCATATCCGATAAAAATACCGTCCTCCGAACGGGGATCCAATTTCTTTTTATTTTGCACATAGCAAAAACAAGTCGTCCCAAAAATATGCATACGACTTATATAGTTCGGTCTAGAACCGGTAAAAACTTCAAAGGGTTTTCCCTAAATATGCGTTAAAGCATCGATTCCTTATATAGGCAGAAGCAAGTATGGCGTAAACCCACAGATTTTTAGGTAATGAAGATTCAATTAGCATACATCTGGCCATTGAGAACAAGGTACGCCAAGCCCTTTCAACTTTTCCCACCTGATGAGGGGAATAAGGGGAGGTCAATTCATGTTTAATCCCATTCTCAATTAATAAATTTTGAAAGCCCTCCGTCAGAAACTCGTCTCCATTGTCGCTTCGTAAGCGTTTGACTCTGCCTTATGGGCTTATATCTGCTAGGTATTGTTTCGTAGCTAGCAGAGTATCAGATTTATGGGGTAGAAAATATAACATCATAAGTCCAGAAAAATCGTCAATAAAATTTAGAACATACCTGAAATTGGATTTTCCAAGAGGTTCAATTGGGCCAGCCAAATCACAAAAAACGAGCGACAGTATTTGCGTTTCTCTTTTCCGTAGCACTTCATTTTTAGTCTTGGCCATTTTTCCCTGAGTACATATGTTACAGTTAGTTTTAAATGAGGGGGTTAATTTTATTTCCATTCCATTTACTATCTTTGGCAGTTTTTTGATGTCACTTACGTTACAGTGACCCAAGATTCTATGCCATTTATCAATGTCATATTTCGCAGTCTTAGAGGTATTTATGTTTTTTAAATAATAAAAACAGCCCATTCTTACTATATTAAATATAGAACCATTTGGGTAGATCAACTTTGATGTTTTGTGTCCAAAATTCATGTGGGCCCCGGAAGCCGTAGCTGCCCTTACTGAAAAGATGTTTGTTTAAAAGTGGGGATATATAATGCCCCTTTCAAAATGCTTTCGCAAATTTGACCTTTACTATTTTTCAAATATACACGCGCGTCTCCGAGTTTTTGTACTAAGCCAGTGGATTGGCTTCCATCAGCCAATTCCACGAAGTGATTCTCAGGTTGAAAATTGGGGTCCCACCTGATAAATTTAGTTTTATCGTTGACGACATGTTCAGTGGCCCCGCAATCAACGAGCAAATGTTCTTTATGTGCTAAAGAATCATATCCAGCAGAAAAGAAATATGTCTTTTTTCTTTGGGGGGAATATTTAACATTTTGACAAAAGTATTTCCTATTCCTGCAATCATAGGACATATGGCCCTTTTCTGACAAACATAACAAATAATATTTGTTTTTGTTGGCGACTTCTTGGTATCCTTCCAATGTCTGCCTGATAATTTTGGTAGTTGGTATATCTAGTTGATCTGCCCTCATAGCGAGGGTTGATTTTACCCTTTTTGAATTGGGTCTTTAGTTGTATAGTTCTATTTTCTGGTTCCCCAGAGTACATACTTTCTGTTTCCTCATAGCTACGAAGACTGACTTTGAATTCCGTAAACGTCATAGTCTTATCCCTTTGGGTTATTACTGTTGCAAAGGGTTTAAAATTTGAAGGCAGGCCCTTCAATACCATAGCGATCAACAATCCATCGCTTACAATCTCCCCGGCCTCCCTTAATGAGCTAGCAATGCTCTCAATTTGGATTATGTAATCAGTAATTGATTCATAATCGTTTCTACTCAACGAACTTAGTTGTCGATACAACCCCACGATTCTTGGTTTGCCTTTCGACAAATAGTGGGTCCTTAATATTTCCATTGCTTTTCTACCATTATCACGAGCCTCTCGCATTACGAGTGAGAGACTCCGATCATCCAAGCATTGTATTAGTTCTGCGTATATTGTAGCATGTTTATCTACAAAAACTGGGTCCTCCGGGTGGTCAGATGATGCATTGATTATATCATGCAGTTGAAGGGTTCTAAGGTACCCATTAAACTTAGTTTCCCAAATTTCATAACTGGCATCATTGCCATTGAAAAAGATTCGTGCGCAGTGGAAGCGTGCTGGGCCCATAACCTGTTAAGTATCTGGCAGCCATCCTTAGTTCCAGATGTAGTGAATAAGTAAGCAAGCCAATAAGAATTCCGTCCGTCGTCCAAGAGAATCCAAATGTCAATGAAATAAGCTCAGAATGGGGTCTCTATTGATACAGCAGAAGCAGCAGCAGCAGTGCCAGTGATTGGACAATAAGAATCCTTCTCAGGTCACGTGTTATAGGTGAGTCTATAAGTAGAAGTGACCATTTACCTCATGCCTTATATCAAAATAAATCCAACAGAGAGAAGAGAAGACAATGGAAGGAGGAACTTGGGAGAAAGGTAAAATTGTTTAGAATGAGCAAACAAGAATGGCAGGATTAGAATTGGAATAACTCTTGGATTAAATTAAAGAAGACTTAGCAAAGAATGAACCGAAATAATGGATGAAATAAAGAAAAAGAAACAAAAGAAAAGACAATGAAAAGAAAAGAAAGAATGAATGAAATAGAGAATGAAAGATAGAAACAAAGAGAAAGAAAAATAGAAAGAAAGTAAAATTTAAAAAAATTAAAAAGAGAGAGAAATAATGGATGAATGAATGAAATAAAGAAAAAGAAACAAAAGAAAAGAGGATGAAAGATGAAAAGAAAAAGAAAAGCCGTCTGAATGAAATAGAGAAGGAAAAATAGAAAGAAAGTAAAATGAAAAAGAGAAATGTAAATACCAATTTATTGTTAGCATTGTCAGCTGTAGGAGTAGAATACGTCGAATGCATCTCTGCAGATGTGTAAACTCCTCCAATGGGTCAATCTGTTGGCCATATGTGGCGACCCGTGACGCTTAAGGATGGAATCCTGGTGGCTCAGTAGTCAATGACATGCATCACTCTACTTTTGCCCTTACTTAAGCTAAGCGATTGGTTGGAAGACACCCACCCCCGTTCAATCGGCCGGTTACGTCAAATCATAGCACCTATAAGCTTGTCTCAACCCCATTTCCCTAATCGCAAACCTTCAACCATTTTATCATATATGTGCTAGAAGGCATTGACTTAGTGTCTTGAGTATGAAGTAATATTCTGGAGCTCTTGGGAGTGTGAAGTACCCCTACATCGCCATTACTCAAGTGGTAGTATATGTTAGGTTTCCTTCTATTGATTAAATCGATAAAGACATAATGTTTTAAAAATGTGTTTAAAAAATTGAGTTAAAAAAATGCATACTCAACAAGCATGAATAAAACAAAAGCTTTTTGGCATAAAATAAACAAAGGAATAGCATGGCGTCAAATCCAACCAACCAACTAAACAACCAATTCATTTGAAATTCTTGGTAATTTACCAGCTAAAATCAAGCAATTTATAGGAATACAATTCAGAAAATTGATAACAACTTTTATTGATTAATCAAAATGAATCAATTTAACTTGTAGCATGAGAAAAACAAGCGACCAATTATAAATAATTTCTGATGAATCAGAAACATTTGACAGTTTAAACAAGACGATTCTGATTTCTTTTGAAATGTTTTGATTAATTGCTTTTATTTTGACTTATATGTCATCACAAAATAATTACGTCAAATGAATCTTTTCAGTTTTCAATAATATTCCAATTCCTATGAGAGATTTAGACAAAGGAAAACGAATATGAAAACATATTTATTTGTTTGAAACACTTCTTTTCGATATAATTAGATTACATCAATAAAAATTCAATATTAGCAATACTTTAGTTTATCAGAATGTTCGTCTCATATGTAATACTAATAATTCATTTCAGATACTGACATCTCTAGATCCTTATTCTTATATACTGTAGACTTTCATGTTCGTGTGCAAATCGGATTATAAAGGGTTAAATACTGGTTTTCAGTTCTGTGTACAGACCACACATAGGATAAACACACACACACATGCACAAATGCATGCACACACACATACACAAATGCATGCACACACACATAAGCCCACATACTCTCTCACACACACACACACATACACACACACACACATACACACACACACACACACACACACACATATATATATATATATATATATATATATATATAGGGTGGATGATGGGACACGTTGTAAATGCTATTTTCTCAGATTCCAAAGGGGACCCAGATTACTAATTATATTTATTCCATGACAGGTACACAGGTGTTTTACATGTGATCTAAGATTTGAATATTATGTTCTTGAGATGGTCACCATCATGACGTTAAGATTCGAGACCTCGATTTCTCATATCACGTAAAGTGTGGTTTAGCATATCAACTGGAATAGCTGTTATCTCTCTACGGATGCTTTCTTTCAGTTCCGCTGTCGAGTGGGGCCTGTCTGCGTGTACCTGATCTTTCATTTAACCCCACAGAAAGCTAGTGAAGTATTCTTTGACTACATATGCAATTTCTTTTGGACTTCAAGGCATTATGAGAAAAACCAAAATCAATAGCTGAAAGTAATAAAAACTTAATGTAATATTCAAATCTTAGATAACATGTAAAACTCAAGTTGTGTAATAAATATATTTAATTCTCAGTGTCATTTTTATAATTTGAGAAAATATAATTTAAAATGTGTCCCATCATTATGGTCCACCCTATATATATATATATATATATATATATATATATATATATATATATATATATATATATATATATATATATTATGGATTACTTATTTATATATATATACTCCCATTGACTAATGGTTGAGTTCTCTGAATAGGGACTTAATTGCAGATTCACCGTTACGGCGTATAGCTAACCCTCGCGTTTGTTTACATAAACGTTTGAGAACTCTAGTGAATTTCATTTCCGCTTAGAAATGTAGCGATTATTTATTCTCCTATATTTGACAGCTGCCTCTGGCCGTACGGGTTAAAAGGTTTGGCGAACGAAAGTTCATTCGGGTCTCGAAAATATTTTAAAATATAGGATTAATAAGATAAAGATGCTAGAACCCTTCTCGATTTAAGGAAAAAAAAAATAAATAAATAAATACATAAATAAAAAAATAAATAAATAAAAAAAATAAAAATAAAAAATAAAAAATAAATAAATAAATAAATAAATAAAAAAAAAATCTATGACTATAATTTTACTTGAATAAAGCCCCTCTAAATAGATAAAGAAATATATGAATAAATAAATAAACTAAAATAGACCATTTATAGAAGCATCATAGATAAGGATAGTACTAAAGGATAAAATTAAACAATAAAATAAAATAAATTAAAATAAACAAATAGATGTAAAGAGGAAAATCGAAGTAATAGAATGAAAGAGGTTCATATATGAACATAAAATACAAAATATAAGTAAAGAACGCATAGATATAAATGTAAGAATATAAATAGCAAAGTATGGAAAACATGCTTTAATAAATGATACACACTAGATACCCCAAGAAAGGCTGATAGCCCTAATAAAGTAAACTCAGATACCCCCACCCGCTGAGAAAAAAAGACATACTTTCCCTGCTTTCCACTTGACCCAATTAGAACGAAACGACATCTAGACCATAAATTAAAATCCTGTTGGTCAGTCAAAATAAACTTAGGAATTTACCAAAGAGACTAGCAGACAAAGGAAATAAACACCGCCAACCAAAGGAAAAAAAAAAAAAAAATTCCACCAATAAAAAAGACACTTGAAGAGAAAGAATGCAATATGACACCCCTGAATGAGGGAGGTGAATGTATGAATATAAAATGAGTTTGGCCATGTGCCTGTCAAATAAAATATATCAGTGGTCTGAAGAAGCTCGTGAACATACTCGCGAGTGGAAATGGTCCAAAACCACGATACCCATGGTATTTAAGGCCTTTTTATTCCCAAATAAATTTGCTCTGTTTACAATAATTAAACATTGAGCTCTCATACGGAACCTGAACTCTACAACAAACTACGGGTAGAGAATTAGGACCCACCTAGAATCACCTTGTACCAAGAAACTTGGTACCGCCCCAAAGAAAAATATATATTATATATATATATATATATATATATATATATATTATATATATAGGGAGATGGGAAAACTCATTTGATCCCACTTCAGACGCGAAAATAATCTCCTTGGTCTCACGCTATTGAAAATGTGATAGACTCCATCGCTGTCTTGCTGATACCGACAGTAGACCACCCCGGCGACCTTACTTTTTATATGAAGAATATCTCGAAATACTCAAAATCAGATTTCATTCAAAGAAATCGCATTGGCTTTAACCACGGTCTCCAGACAATGGTAGAATTATTTCTGACGTTCTCCTTGTATAAATTGTTAAATGCTGCCGTTATCCTTGTCATCAATTCATCTTAGATGTTGCACGAGCTATTGTTGCTATGTCTCCCAACCGGGTCCTAGGCATAATAATTCAGGGGGTTGCAATTGTGAGAGCTAATCGGCCAGTTGTTTGAGAGATGTGATTGGATAGATTTCCTCACAGCCAAAAATGAGTTCTCCTGATTGAGTGACATGGTACTAAGTCCTGTTGCCAGACATACTGTTTTCCAGTAGCCACCCTCTCGATCCATGGCAGCACTACCCCCCCCCAGACTCTTGATAAAGGCCGCAGTGTTGAATATGAGGACATGTTTGAAGATGAATGGAGGCATAATAAAATCGCAAGTGACAGTGCTGGAGTAGGTTTTCCTCACTTTCGGTACATTTTTGTGGACAGAGCAAGCTGAAGATTGTTCTGTGGCTTCATTATTTCTCATTTAAGAAAAGTAAAGGATGCCCGATTAGAGACAATGCTTGAAAAGCTCTGCAGTACGTCTTTCATAGCCTGTTATTAAAAAAAAGAGCTTTTCCCCTCTTCTATGAGAAATGCCAACAGTTCTCACATACTATCTGCCTTATAAGGAACACAAGCACTCCAGTGTCCCTGACTATGGACCTGATTGATTTCCTGATATCGCTATGACCCATGACCTCCATCTCAACAACACATTTGGTAGCTCTTTTTTATATCAGAATGATAAGTGTGGCTTTGGAGCTGCCGTATCCCGTAATCACCATTGTACTCACCCAACTCATTTTGAATCCTCTGTACTGTCCTCATATTGACATCAACGCACTCGATCATGATGTTTATTGCTTCTTGGGTTATGAGGGTTTTTTAAAAATCTGACAAGATATTTTCTATTTTTCAAGATTTTTTTTATTTAATATATTGGTGTGTGTGTGTGTGTGGTGTGTGTGTGTGTGTGTGTGAGAGAGAGAGAGAGAGAGAGAGAGAGAGAGAGACGGGGGGCTAAAGTACTACATTGCTTTTCGGTATAAATAGTCTTAAAATCAATTTATATTTATGTCTAATAAAGGTCCTCACCATGAGTTCGTACTGATAACACGGATTCCCCTTGATTATCACTTGTCATCCGTCGGCCATCGCTCTCTGTAGGCCATCTAGACTTCATCCTTTGTTCACACAGAGCTGACGAATTTAAATCCTTGATGGCAGTCCAACAATGGTTTATCTATGTGGATAAGAGGCCGTAATACCAGCCTAAATCTGTTTCAGATCATATATATAATATATATATATATATATATATATATATATATAAATATATATATATATATAAGAGAATTTATATATATAAGCCAGCCAACGACTTTTTTCACCATTGTAGTGATACCCTTTATTGAAAAGGGAATCGCCACAGAAAATTTCATAACTGAGCTCGCTTGACTAACATTTCTGATCACAATAAATTATGGCTAGTACAATGGAAATGTGTTTCAAAGAATTTATATTGAATATATATATTAGTTTAGACACAGTAGAATGGGCTTGCAATTTGTATATTTTATCTTGAGGTAAGTTGTTTCCTGCGTTTCCATAGAGTCCTTTATCTGAATATAGTATTAAATATTTGTATGCCTGTAGCATAGTTGTGCTTGCACTGTGAAAATGCCATAGCTATTTCGTGTGTCAATTCTTGCGTTTGTCATGATATAAGGAAACCTGCAGAGTCCCGTGGACATAACTTCCGTCTACGATATCTTCACTTATTATTCCAAGCCAACAATTTTGACTAGAGCGGGAATTATTACTTGTCACTTTTAAGATATAATATTGCGCTTTCTTTTGTAGGATTTGATGAATATGACTGAGAGGAAGATTTAGCCGCGGCAACTAATGAGCATGTTAGAATGACTGAATCTGGTGAATTCTATACATATATTCTCGCATTCTGTAGTTTAACGATTTAATTATTGCAAACATGTACCGATGAGAACATAAAGGCTGTGACCACCTAAGGAAGACTAGAAAAGTGTTTTTTTTTTTGCCTAGTGGAGGATAATATCTCACGGTGTGACTGTTTAATGACAGCTTCTAAATGTCCTCAGCATGGCGAGAGCTACAAGAGACTGATTTCAGAAGTTGCAGAGAAATGAAAATGTAAATTGTATTTATTAATATAGTAGGGTAATACCAAAAGTAAGGTTTCAAAAGCGCGGGGGACGCAAGGAAAATGTCCATGCGACTATTGGTAACACTGTTGTGCTTGTTTTGCATGCGCCTGTGGCTGCCACTGCGCAAGCCTCTCTAATACGAACTGGGCTCTTAAACCCTGGTTAGTCAACCAGCCTTTGTGGACTTGAACTCTGAATTAAAATCTGTTAAACTGCGCTGAAGGAAATGACCAGGTGTCACATCCAGCTTTTGCGGAGGTGTTGGCAATATATATATATATATATATATATATATATATATATATATATATATATATATATATATGGGAGTAAATGGGAAATTAACTTCGGCATTATATAGAAAAAACACGAATTATTCCAAAAACATGAATTTTTCTTGATAGTAAAGTCGCCGTTATAGGATTTTAATTTTTAGCACTTGAGATGGAAAACAGGTTGTTTGGGTAACAAAATAATGTTGTTTAGGGACAAACGCTATACAGAAATCGTTTACGGCCCATTATCTAAACAACTAACATTCTCTTATTTTTTGAAAGTCATCTACACTTACACGAACAACATACCTTCCATATCATGTCATGATGAAGGCTTGCTAAAAACCAAAACGTTATATCTCGTAAATGAATCGAATGTTGCTTGGTTGTTTGGTTGGCTGGATTATAATATGCCAAAGTCAGTTTAATATTTTTTTCTCTCCCCTTATATATATATATATATATATATATATATATATATATTATATATATTGTCATCCACAGACACCGTGTTTCGACGTTTCACATCTCTTCAGTGTGGCTAAATTAGCAACTGCTTCTACCCAGGAGCGAAACCCGACTGACTTTTCATCAGTCCGATTCATTACCCCCTCGACCGACTTCAGCTGCCAGTAAGAAGCGGAGTTTTAACGGGTAGATACATACATCTGTATATATATTTTACGATCACTACAGAGTCAAATCTGTAATAATAGAGAGCCTTGCATTTTTACGCTAACGGTAAGACTGTAAACGTCATTAAACTGGCTTTGGCATATAATGCTCCAGCAAAAAATGTCATGCCATAAAAGCCAACCAACCAAACAAATCAAGCAACATACGATTCGTTTTCCGTATACAGAAGAGTTTGGATCTTAATTCAAGTGCGTAC
>CM042139.1:69488410-69500910 GCA_023376005.1 Doryteuthis pealeii
ACCACGTGACTTCCGGTCAACACCCGACTTCCGGTCAACACCCGACTTCCGCTTGCCCCTCAATTCTTCGTTCGGGGTCACGCTACGGTCAAAACCATCGCTCTCCTCTTTTGGGTCATCACTATTTTTTAAGCCTTTGTTATTTATTCCTCCTCCTTCCATTAGCAGTTCTAGCTCACAAGGTCATATTGCACAATTCCTCCCTTACCATCATTCTAAAATTTTTACCCGTAAAAATTTTCAAAAGTATCTCTTTTTTTTTCAAGAATATGCGTAATTATTCATTAGATTTTTTTTTTTTCCCTTCTATCCGATATAGACCTTCCTCTCTCCGATAGAGCCACACGAGCATTCAATTTTACAATAATACAAAAAACACATACATATATAAAGTAAAAAGAACATTTACAAAATCATTAAAGCAGGTGATATTCTCCTCTTTGTTCCACAATTGTGCTCTGACCTTACTACTTATTTGTTCATTTTTTTTTTCTTTTTTTTTTTTTTTTTTTTTTGAAATACTCTCTCCAATTTGAATTTAAAAAAAAAATTACTCATTTATTTTTCATTCTTATCAATTGCAGACCTATACTGATTTATAGCTTTTTTCAAGCAACGGCGTTATCGTCGCCTTCTTCAGCTGGTCAATAATTCTTTTCTCTATTATTCCTTCTCTTTTTGTATCTATTCATTTTAATCCTTTTCAGTTTTTCATTTATTTATCTTTTTTTTTTTTTTTTTTTTTTTCGTCATTATTCCATCTCCTATTCCGTGTAATCCATATTTTCCTCATCCCCATCGCTATATGTTGGAATTGTTCTCGAAG
The DNA here is from genome assembly GCA_023376005.1 of Doryteuthis pealeii. Taxonomy (NCBI): domain Eukaryota; kingdom Metazoa; phylum Mollusca; class Cephalopoda; order Myopsida; family Loliginidae; genus Doryteuthis; species Doryteuthis pealeii. The sequence goes on from CM042139.1 coordinate 69,489,237, forward strand.
CCATTTGCCGTTCCATGATTGGAATATCACTTTCGTCCAAGGAGTTTTCCCTCTGACGTCGGCTCTTAAAATTCAAGTAATTATTCTCTTCACTGTCCGAGCTATGCTCCGAAGAATCAGAATCGACAGGTGCAGCCAGTGTGGCTTTCCGTACTGGCCGCCCAACATCAGGTATATCCCATCTATCAACGTTTGCGGCACGTAGATGCTCTGCATGTGCTTTTACTACCGTGCTTGTCAGTTGGTTTTTTATTCGATATGAAACGGAGCCAGTTTTTTCTATCACTATGTAGTTAGGCTGCCACCTTTTGTCCAATTTGCCACGTCTATGGTGATTCCTGTAATAGACAAGATCTCCCACCTCAAAATTTACGTCCTTAGTTTTGCTATGCAGTCTATCGGCTTGACGTTGCTTTGCCTTCTTCAGGTTATTCCTTACTAATGTAAAAGCACGGTGCTGTTCTTTGAGGGCTATTTCATGATGCTCGTCTCCATAGTACAACTGACGAGGCCTCAATATATTATCAAGTGGGAGGATGACATCTCTACCATAAACCAGATAAAACGGGGAGAATTTCGTAGACTCACTCACGTTGAATCGCAGGGCTGCAAGCATCTGATTGATGTACAGATCCCAAGAACGCTCGTTATCCCCTATTTTCTTGGCCAAAATGTCGTTCATAGTTCTATGAAGTCTTTCCACCTTACCATTGCTCTGGGGATGGTAGAAAGAAGTGGTCACATGATGTACATTGAGCTCCTCTAGGGTTTTTTTCATCATTCTATTTACATTCTCTGTTCCGTTATCAGACACTAACTGGAGCGGGGCGCCAAATCTGGGGAATATCTCTTCTATTAGTAAGTGACAGACGGTTTCTGCCTTCTTATTTGGGACCGGAAAACACTCGGGCCATCCACTGTAAATATCTATGAATGACACGATGTATTGATTTCCTGACAGTGTTTTGGGGTACGGTCCGCAAATATCCACTGCAATCTTTGCGAAAGGGAACGGGGGCATATCTGATTCCTGAATACGTGGTCGGAAGGTGCTTAAATTTCTTGTTTGGCATGGGACGCACCTATTCACATGCTCGACGATTTCTCTAAAGAGACATGGCCAAAAGTATTTCTGTTTTACTGCCTGAAAGGTCTTTTCGGCGCCCACATGGCCGTTATCATCATGGTACTGTATGAGCACCCGTGTTCTTAGGTGTGACGGGATGTATAATCTCACCACTGGCTCGTCGTCTGGCTGAGACAAATAGTATACCACATCGTCCATTATTAGGTACTTCTTCTGTTCCAGTTTCGTGGCTTTGCCTTTCTTAATTCTATTCTTGAGTTCCAAAATATCTTTATCCGCATCCTGTTCTCTAATTATATCGACATCAGGTAGTATTGGTCTTTCAAATTCTGTAGGTTGAGTGGTCTCCCTTTTGTATGATGCAAAGTCTCGCGGATTAAAGTGGTTGGAGTTAATAGCACTAACTTCATAGGCTCTATCATCGACCTCCACCGTCCTTTCAGACCTTTCTTTTTGGGCGCCCTTGGAACGAGATAGCAGGTCCGCGCACACGTTGCTCTTGCCTTGCAGATATTCGATCTTACAGTTGTACCCTGCTATACTCAAAGCCCATGACTGTATTTTCCTATTCTGCATGGGTGAGTTCAGTAAATACTGAAGTGGTTTGTGGTCTGTGTATATCGTGAACGTGGCGCTATGTAAGTAGTGGTGAAGCTTTTGTAACGAATAGTGTATGGCGTATGCCTCCTTCTCTATTGTTGACCACCTTGTTTGAGTATCACTCAACTTATGCGACAGGAAATATATAGGCTTCTCTATTTCCTTATCCTCTGAGTCATCATAGACACGCTGTGTTAGGCAAGCGCCTATGGCAAAGTTAGATGCATCCGTGTATAATCTGTAATCCTTATTGGTGTCTGGGTATGCCAAGATAACCATATCGGAAAGCATATTTTTTAGGCGGTCAAACGCTATCTGGCATGTATCATCCCACTGGAAACGGGCATACTTCCTCGTCAGATTAATTAGTGGTTCCGCTATACTGGAGAAGTCCGGGATAAATCTTCTATAATACGAACACATCCCGATGAACCCCCTCACTTCCCTTACGGTACTGGGGTTAGTCACTGCCTGAATTGCCTTCACTTTGTCATAATCCGGCTGAATTCCCTTACTACTAATCCTGAATCCCAAATATTGGGTCTCTTTTTTAAAAAACTCGCATTTAGCAGGTTTTAATTTCAATTCGTGTCTCCTCAGGCTCCCCAGAACTTCTTGTATATGCCTCACGTGGTTCTCCACAGTGTCAGAAAATATCAGGATGTCGTCTAAATATGCTAGCGCGTACTCTTCTTGTCCTTCTAAAACTACTGACATTAATTCCTGGAATATCCCGGGTGCATTAGCAAGCCCGAAAGGCATAACATTGAATTGAAAGAGTCCTCGGTGACACGTAAATGCTGTCTTTTCCTTATCCTCTTCGTGCAGCTCTACCTGCCAATAACCAGATTTCAAGTCCAGCTTAGAAAAATATTTTGCTGTCCCCAGGCTTGCCAGGATATCATCGATGACTGGGAGCGGGTGGGCGTTATTTTTTGTAATTTTGTTCAGGGCTCTGAAATCCACGCAGAATCGCTTACTGCCGTCTCTCTTCTCAACCAAAACTATCGGGGATCCCCATGGACTTCTGGAGCGTTCTACAATCCCGGCTTCGAGCATTTCATTGATAGCTTTGTCTACTAACTTTCTCTGTCGAAGAGGAGTGCGATAGGGCTGTTTCTTTATGGGTTTATGCTCCCCGGTGTCAATTTTCATTTTCACCGTGTCGGTTCTCCCTAAATCTTTATCTTCACTAGTGAATAAATCCATGTTTTTCCTTAGCAATGTCATTACTTTCTCTCTAAATTCTGAAGGTACCTCGACTTTATCTAGCTCTTCATCCTTAAGTCGGTATGTCGTCCTGTCAACCCTGGAAATTTCGTTTATCTTAGCAGTCTCATGGAGCTTAGCTACTGGGCAGCCCCGTTTCAGCGATATCGTCTGGTTTGTATTATTCATTATCATTATCGGGACTTTTTGTGACTTATCCAACGTGACTACTGCGCTGGCCACTGATACTCCATATAGGTTGCTCAAATATCCTGAAGTTAGCTGTTCTGTTTGGTAGGTGTCTCGGTTCACACTGTTAATTTGTGTTTTCCCCACACACGTGTGTATGTGTTGGGGTTTCAGCACGACCGGTTTGTCTAATCGAACTATCGATGAAATATGTTTATCTTCTTCCAGTGCTACGTACTCATTATCAATTCGGAGGGCCCCTAAGTCGAAGTATATACGAGCCCTATTCTGCTTCAGCCAATCACGCCCTAGTATGATGTTCCTATTTAAATTTTTCACTACGAAAAACTCGTGGGGTATTATGCGCTTCCCTATCTTAACTTGTAGATAAGCCAATCCTTCCATTGTCAGGGAGGAGCCATTAGCTGTTTGTAGATTTATTTTTTTGTTCGTCAATTTAGGTCTAGGGTTTAGCGCTCGGTACGCCCTGCTATTAATAACGGATACCTCTGCCCCGGTGTCTATTAAGGCCCTGAAGGTCGTGGACCCCAATTTAATAGTAATTGAATTCGGTGAACCCATATTACCAATCACATACGTCGGTAATGAGCGTTTCCGCCCGCTCGGGTCGCAGCGGGCGGTGTAATTCCGTTTCCCTGATTCGAAGGCTGCCACCAGCACTGCCGCCACGTATGACCTTTTTTTCTACATCTCCAGCATTCTATTATCCTGTCTCTGTTGCGTCCCACTGGCTGAGCGAATCTCTGTTCTGTTGTGGGATTCCCTCTATCCCAGTATCTGTTGGGCCCCTTAGTTTCTGTCACTGGTGTGTCCATGTGTGTCCTTCGTCTTCTCGCGTGACAGACCTCCATGGGCTCAGGTTCCATTTGAGAGGGAGCTGTTATCCTACTCCGCCACTTATCTTCTGCGATAGCTTTTTGATAAGCAGCCTCGACTGTAGGCGGTTCATCCCTTAGCACAGCTAGCTTAACTCCAGGGTCCCTTAGCCCTTCAATAAAAAACCTTTTGACTTGTTCCCTCACTATTGGGTCACTTTTGTTTGTGTCCTTATATGCTTTGCCCGCTAAATGGAGAATTCTTTGCAAGTAATTTTGCAGGGCTTCGTGTCTGCCCTGTCGGACGCCTACCAACTGCAAAAAAAATTCATGTGGGTTAGAGTCTATCCCGTAGTATTCTCTGAGCAGGTATTTCAAATCTTCCCAAGATACGTTTTGGTTCTCCCAAATAACCCCTTGGATATAACTGCCAACTTCCCCACCAGTCGTGAGAAGGGTCGCTTGGCTTTTCTCTCCCTCCCTGGCCTTGCTTATTAGGAAATATCGTTCCATATCGTCGACCCAAGACTCGTAATGTGCGTCCGCCCTGCTCATTAGTGGCCTAATTCTTTTCAAATAGCTGTCACTTTTTAATGAGTTAGTTACAGATTTTGCTGCCTCGACCAGTTCTGCGGTGAGACCCTGAAAAAAATCTTTAAACATTTGCGACTCCATTTCGCGAAAACAATTTCAATCCACCAGACAACAGAAAAACTTACACTAATACGTAATATTATATTAATAACAGTAAAAATTTTTTTTTTTTTTTTTTTTTTTTTTTAAATGCACAATTTTGCAGAACAAGAGAGAAAAAAAAAAATATCACCTACCTTGTTACTTCTACGTATATTTTTCCTTTTTTTAAAAAAAGTTCTTTCTTTTTTTTCTTAATGTTCATTAATTCCGTCTTTTCTTTTTTTTTTTTTTTTTAAATTCACACGTGGACGTATATTTTTTTCTCCACGTGGGTTTCTCCTTCTTTTATAAGTCCTTTTCTTCTTCTTTAAATCTTTTTGTTTTCTTCACACGTGGGTCCTTTTTTTTTTCTTTTTTTCTTCACACGTGGGTCCTTTTTTTTTTTTTTTTTTTTAAGTTCTCAATTGTCTGTTGACTCGTTGTTGTCGTTCATCTCCTTTAATAAGATTTTAAAAGGTTGCTCCCTTTTCTTTTTTCAAGGTGGGTCTTTTTTTTTTTTTTTTTTTTTGTTTTTCTTTTTTTAAGCCCTTTTTTCTCTTCAAATGCTCGCTGTTGTTGCTCTTTCTTTTTCTTTTACTTCTGTTTTTTTTTTTCTTTCTCTCTCGTTTCTCAACAGGTCACTCCCTTTTTTTTTTCGTCACACGTGGGTCCTTTTTCTTTGTTTGTTTGACTCGCTCTTTCTTTCGTTTACGTTAGTTTCTGTTACAATTACGGCCGATGTCTTTTCTTTTTCGTATCCCCTCGTTGTCGTGGTAAACTGGTTCCTTATGAGTCCGTGCCTGAACTCCGAGGTCAACGGGCACCAAAACGATATATGTTACGTTGTAATACTCACGGTACTAAAACTCCGATAAAAAATCATAACACGAGAAACATGTCGTCACAACTCCCAGCCTTTATTAACGTGCTCGTCTAGTGGCTTCTACCAGGGAGGAGGGGAGGCAGAGAGAACGAGAGAGAGAGAACACTACTAGATTACTCCTGGGCTCTAATCAGGTCTGTACACTAGGCCCGCCACGGCAAAAAGAGGACGAAGCCTTTCTTCCTTCCCCCACGTCACCACGTGACTTCCGGTCAACCCGACTTCCGGTCAACACCCGACTTCCGCTTGCCCCTCAATTCTTCGTTCGGGGTCACGCTACGGTCAAAACCATCGCTCTCCTCATTTGGGTCATCACTATTTTTTAAGCCTTTGTTATTTATATTCCTCCTCCTTCCATTAGCAGTTCTAGCTCACAAGGGTCATATTGCTACAGTTTGCCTTTTGACAAATAGTGGGTCCTTAATATTTCCATTGCTTTTCTACCATTATCACGAGCCTCTCGCATTACGAGTGAGAGACTCCGATCATCCAAGCATTGTATTAGTTCTGCGTATATTGTAGCATTTTTATCTAGAAAAACTGGGTCCTCCGGGTGGTCAGATGATGCATTGATTATATCATGCAGTTGAAGGGTTCTAAGGTACCCATTAAACTTAGTTTCCCAAATTTCATAACTGGCATCATTGCCATTGAAAAAGATTCGTGCGCAGTGGAAGCGTGCTGGGCCCATAACCTGTTAAGTATCTGGCAGCCATCCTTAGTTCCAGATGTAGTGAATAAGTAAGCAAGCCAATAAGAATCCGGTGTTAAAGTATTCCTTGTAAGTCCGTCGTCCAAGAGAATCCAAATGTCAATGAAATAAGCTCAGAATGGGGTCTCTATTAATACAGCAGAAGCAGCAGCAGCAGTGCCAGTGATTGGACAATAAGAATCCTTCTCAGGTCACGTGTTTATAGGTGAGTCTATAAGTAGAAGTGACCATTTACCTCATGCCTTATATCAAAATAAATCCAACAGAGAGAAGAGAAGACAATGGAAGGAGGAACTTGGGAGAAAGGTAAAATTGTTAGAGAATGAGCAAACAAGAATGGCAGGATTAGAATTGGAATAACTCTTGGATTAAATTAAAGAAGACTTAGCAAAGAATGAACCGAAATAATGGATGAAATAAAGAAAAAGAAACAAAAGAAAAGACAATGAAAAGAAAAGAAAGAATGAATGAAATAGAGAATGAAAGATAGAAACAAAGAGAAAGAAAAATAGAAAGAAAGTAAAATTTAAAAAAATTAAAAAGAGAGAGAAATAATGGATGAATGAATGAAATAAAGAAAAAGAAACAAAAGAAAAGAGGATGAAAGATGAAAAGAAAAAGAAAAGCCGTCTGAATGAAATAGAGAAGGAAAAATAGAAAAAAAGTAAAATGATAAGAGAAATGTAAATACCAATTTATTGTTAGCCTTGTCAGCTGGAGGAGTAGAATACGTCGAATGCATCTCTGCAGATGTGTAAACTCCTCCAATGGGTCAATCTGTTGGCCATATGTGGCGACCCGTGACGCTTAAGGATGGAATCCTGGTGGCTCAGTAGTCAATGACATGCATCACTCCACTTTTGCCCTTACTTAAGCTAAGCGATTGGTTGGAAGACACCCCCCCCGTTCAATCGGCCGGTTACGTCAAATCATAGCACCTATAAGCTTTGTCTCAACCCCATTTCCCTAATCGCAAACCTTCAACCATTTTATCATATATGCTAGAAGGCATTGACTTAGTGTCTTGAGTATGAAGTAATATTCTGGAGCTCTTGGGAGTGTGAAGTACCCCTACATCGCCATTACTCAAGTGGGTAGTATGTTAGGTTTCCTTCTATTGATTAAATCGATAAAGACATAATGTTTAAAAAATGTGTTTTAAAAATTGAGTTAAAAAAATGATACTCAACAAGCATGAATAAACAAAAAGCTTTTTGGCATAAAATAAACAAAGGAATAGCATGGCGTCAAATCCCCAACCAACTAAACAACCAATTCATTTGAAATTCTTGGTAATTTACCAGCTAAAATCAAGCAATTTATAGGAAATACAATTCAGAAAATTGATAACAACTTTTATTGATTAATCAAAATGAATCAAATTTAACTTGTAGCATGAGAAAAACAAGCGACCAATTATAAATAATTCCTGAATGAATCAGAACATTTGACAGTTTAAACAAGACGATTCTGATTTCTTTTGAAATGTTTTGATTAATTGCTTTTATTTTGACTTATATGTCATCACAAAATAATTACGTCAAATGAATCTTTTCAGTTTTCAATAATATTCCAATTCCTATGAGAGATTTAGACAAAGGAAAACGAATATGAAAACATATTTATTTGTTTGAAACACTTCTTTTCGATATAATTAGATTACATCAATAAAATTCAATATTAGCAATACTTTAGTTTATCAGAATGTTCGTCTCATATGTAATACTAATAATTCATTTCAGATACTGACATCTCTAGATCCTTATTCTTATATACTGTAGACTTTCATGTTCGTGTGCAAATCGGATTATAAGGGTTAAATACTGGTTTTTCAGTTCTGTGTACAGACCACACATAGGATAAACACACACACCACATGCACAAATGCATAACACACACACACAAATGCATGCACACACACATAAGCCCACATACTCTCTCACACACACACACACATACACACACACATACACACACACACACACACACACACCACACACACATATATATATATATATATATATATATATATATAGGGTGGATGATGGGACACGTTGTAAATGCTATTTTCTCAGATTCCAAAGGGGACCCAGATTACTAATTATATTTATTCCATGACAGGTACACAGGTGTTTTACATGTGATCTAAGATTTGAATATTATGTTCTTGAGATGGTCACCATCATGACGTTAAGATTCGAGACCTCGATTTCTCATATCACGTAAAGTGTGGTTTAGCATATCAACTGGAATAGCTGTTATCTCTCTACGGATGCTTTCTTTCAGTTCCGCTGTCGAGTGGGGCCTGTCTGCGTGTACCTGATCTTTCATTTAACCCCACAGAAAGCTAGTGAAGTATTCTTTGACTACATATGCAATTTCTTTTGGACTTCAAGGCATTATGAGAAAAATCAAAATCAATAGCTGAAAGTAATAAAAACTTAATGTAATATTCAAATCTTAGATAACATGTAAAACTCAAGTTGTGTAATAAATATATTTAATTCTCTGTGTCATTTTTATAATTTGAGAAAATATGATTTAAAATGTGTCCCATCATTATGGTCCACCCTAATATATATATATATATATATATATGGTTTACTTATTTATTATATATATACTCCCATTGACTAATGGGTTGAGTTCTCTGAATAGGGACTTAATTGCAGATTCACCGTTACGGCGTATAGCTAACCCTCGCGTTTGTTTTACATAAACGTTTGAGGACTCTAGTGAATTTCATTTCCGCTTAGAAATGTAGGGAATTTTATTCTCCTATATTTGACAGCTGCCTCTGGCCGTACGGTTAAAAGGTTTGGCGAACGAAAGTTCATTCGGGTCTCGAAAAATATTTTAAAATATGGATTAATAAGATAAAGATGCTAGAACCTTCTCGATTTAAGGAAATAAATAATAAATAATAAAAAATAAAAAAAAAAATAATAAAAAAAAAAAAAAAAAATAAAAAAAAAAAATAATAAATAAATAAATAAAAAATCTATGACTATAATTTTACTTGAATAAAGCCCCTCTAAAATAGATAAAGAAATATATGAATAAATAATAAACTAAAATAGACCATTTATAGAAGCATCATAGATAAGGATAGTACTAAAGGATAAATTAAACAATAAAATAAAATAAAATTAAAAATAAACAATAGATGTAAAGAGAAAAAATCGAAAAGTAATAGAATGAAAGAGGTTCATATATGAACATAAAATACAAATATAAGTAAAGAACGCATAGATATAAATGTAAGAATATAAATAGCCAAAGTATGGAAAAACATGCTTTAATAAATGATACACACTAGATACCACAAAAAAGGCTGATAGCCCTAATAAAGTAAACTCAGATACCCCCACCCGCTGAGAAAAAAAGACATACCTTCCTGCTTTCCACTTGAACCAATTAGAACGAAACGACATCTAGACCATAAATTAAAATCCTGTTGGTCAGTCAAATAAACTTAGGAATTTACCAAAGAACTAGCAGACAAAGGAAATAAACACCGCCAACCAAGGAAAAAAATAAAATTCCACAATAAAAGACACTTGAAGAGAAAGATGCAATTGACCACCCCTGAATGAGGAGGTGAAATGTATGAATATAAAATGAGTTTGGCCATGTGCCTGTCAAATAAAATATATCAGTGGTCTGAAGAAGCTCGTGAACATACTCGCGAGTGGAAATGGTCCAAAACCACGATACCCATGGTATTTAAGGCCTTTTTATTCCCAATAAATTTGCTCTGTTTACAATAATTAAACATTGAGCTCTCATACGGAACCTGAACTCTACAACAAACTACGGGTAGAGAATTAGGACCCACCTAGAATCACCTTGTACCAAAGAAACTTGGTACCGCACCAAAGAAAGTATATATATATATATATATATATATATATATATATATATATATATATATATATATATATATATAGGGAGATGGGAAAACACATTTGATCCCACTTCAGACGCGAAAATAATCTCCTTGGTCTCACGCTATTGAAAATGTGATAGACTCCATCGCTGTCTTGCTGATACCGACAGTAGACCACCCGGCGACCTTACTTTTATAATGAAGAATATCTCGAAATACTCAAAATCAGATTTCATTCAAAAGAAATCGCATTGGCTTTAACCACGGTCTCCAGACAATGGTAGAATTATTTCTGACATTCTCCTTGTATAAATTGTTAAATGCTGCCGTTATCCTTGTCATCAATTCATCTTAGATGTTGCACGAGCTATTGTTGCTATGTCTCCCAACCGCGTCCTATGCATAATAATTTAAGGGGTTGCAATTGTGAGAGCTAATCGGCCAGTTGTTTGAGAGATGTGATTGGATAGATTTCCTCACAGCCAAAAATGAGTTCTCCTGATTGAGTGACATGGTACTAAGTCCTGTTGCCAGACATACTGTTTTCCAGTAGCCACCCTCTCGATCCATGGCAGCACTACCCCCCCCCAGACTCTTGATAAAGGCCGCAGTGTTGAATATGAGGACATGTTTGAAGATGAATGGAGGCATAATAAAATCGCAAGTGACAGTGCTGGAGTAGGTTTTCCTCACTTTCGGTACATTTTTGTGGACAGAGCAAGCTGAAGATTGTTCTGTGGCTTCATTATTTCTCATTTGAGAAAAGTAAAGGATGCCCGATTAGAGACAATGCTTGAAAAGCTCTGCAGTGCGTCTTTCATAGCCTGTTATTAAAAAAAAGAGCTTTTCCCTCTTCTATGAGAAATGCCAACAGTTCTCACATACTATCTGCCTTATAAGGAACACAAGCACTCCAGTGTCCCTGACTATGGACCTGATTGATTTCCTGATATCGCTATGACCCATGACCTCCATCTCAACAACACATTTGGTAGCTCTTTTTTATATCAGAATGATAAGTGTGGCTTTGGAGCTGCCGTATACCGTAATCACCATAGTACTCACCCAACTCATTTTGAATCCTCTGTACTGTCCTCATATTGACATCAACGCACTCGATCATAATGTGTATTGCTTCTTGGGTTATGAGTTGTTTTTTTTAAAATTTGACAAGATATTTTCTATTTTTCAAGATTTTTTTATATTTATATATTGGTGTGTGTGTGTGTGTGTGTATGTGTGTGTGTGTTGTGTGTGTGTGTGAGAGAGAGAGAGAGAAGAAGAGAGAGAGAGAGAGAGAGACGGGGGGCTAAAGTACTACATTGCTTTTCGGTATAAATAGTCTTAAAATCAATTTATATTTATGTCTAATAAAGGTCCTCACCATGAGTTCGTACTGATAACACGGATTCCCCTTGATTATCACTCGTCATCCGTCGGCCATCGCTCTCTGTAGGCCATCTAGACTTCATCCTTTGTTCACACAGAGCTGACGAATTTAAATCCTTGATGGCAGTCCAACAATGGTTTATCTATGTGGATAAGAGGCCGTAATACAAGCCTAAATCTGTTTCAGATCAATATATATATATAT
>CM042139.1:69503410-69515910 GCA_023376005.1 Doryteuthis pealeii
GATGGAGTCTTTGGTTGGCTTCAGGCAATATCCACTTTGTATCATGAGTTATTTTCAACGGTATATTTACAACCCATTGGCAACATTCTCCCCAGCTTAATGTACGGTGTGTACTGATTTTACGATCGGCACGTAAATGTAGCCTATCGTTAAACAGCTGCAGAAGGACAGAGTTATTTGATTAACAGACGCATTTCCATAAGTTGACACGACATTTGATTTCATTTCTGTAAAATATGCAGGTTTAGATACATAAAACCAATTAGTTAAACCCGATGGAAAAACATATATAAACATTAAGAGGAAGAAACAATTTCTACGGTGTTCGATATAAAAGCAAATATCAGTTAAAAACAAGAAAGAGAAAAAAAACCAAGTAAAGAAGAAAACAGATCCGTTGCAGATGCTTTTACCAGTATATTCTAATTCAATGAAGTCATGTCACATAAACATCGATCCTGGCAAGAAAAAATAATCAGTTCAATTTCTTTCTTAGCTCAGCTATTAGAGCACTTCTATGATTCGGTTCACTCTCCAGATTTACGTTGATTTCAGAACATATAAACTGATTTCCTTGCCAATATTTCATTAATGTTTCGTGGTTTATTCAGTATATAAATACAGTGGTACTTTGATTTACGAGTTTAATTCGTTCCGCTCAAATCTCAATTTCCTCGTATATCAAATCAATGGTTCCCATGGAAATAAACTTAAATGCCTCAAAAACACTCTATTTTTTTATGTTATTTTAAATAAGGAAAAAAGAATCCCCTTTTGTATGAAAACATAATAAAATAGAATATAATGAATTATGTGCAGTAATTTCACTGTTTATATTTTATGAATGATATTTTATATGGCGTAATACATTTGAAAAATCTTATGTTTTTAGTAACCTTATTAACATAAGCGTATCTGAAGCTCGCTCGTACCTCACATTTTAACTTACAATAGAAAGAAGAAAATCGAGAGAGTAATAGCTTGTAACTCGAAAATATCGTAATTTGGGGCACTAGTAAGTCAAGGTACCACTCTATTGGGTGAAGATAGTAATTTTATCTATGTTGTATGTATATTATGCATGTAAATGTTGTTGTTTTTAAATTTAATGCAGCTGTTATTGCTAATTATAGATTCCATCTAGAAAATATATATGTGCCCATTTTTTTGGTAGGCAGGGTGCTTATAATACGCTTACTGTATCTCCTGACGATGAGTAAGACTTCACCCAAAAGAAGTTTCCTGAGTAGAAAACTATACTACGTCTAATGGCGAGGTATCTGCTCTGAAGATTGGAGTAGTATGTTTAACCCTTTAATTGCCATTATTCTCAGGTCCACTCTGACTTGGAGGGTTGGTAACTTTTAGAATTCCAATGGATGTGTAATGTACAATAATCGCTAGCCATAGAATATAAAGATGATCTTCATTATTGGAGGACATATTTTCATTTTTGGTTACATAGTTCAAGTGCTATAGATTTTAGAAATGAAGTATGTATTATTTGTATGATATTTCCTTAGTAATAGTAAAGTTTTATATCATTGGCTTAGAAAAAATGCTACTCTAAAAATATCCAAGGCCCCCCAAAATGGTACTGTCGAACGGATCAAACATGTTTTTGCACTGACCACTACGTGAGATTCGGTTTGTGCGTGGCTCTCCACATTAAAAGTCCTTGTTTCCATCAGACCTGGTGGGAGGTCAGGATAATACTTACTTCCGCTGTTTCTCTTTTTTTATCAAAAGCATTGCACACTTTTCGATCTCAAAATACATTCCTTTATCATAGCTATAAGTAATTAACCAACACGGGTAGGATGTGACACAAGTATGGGTTATCCAGTGAGGTCCCAACTCGCTACTAAGTAGTAATGGATAAGCGGGATTAACTTGCGTACAGTTATTATATCAATATATAATTATTCTGGTTGTATATTCTCCTGATCTTTACAAGTACAGGGACTAGGGACTAGTACTTTTCCCTTTTTGAAAATATGTTATAATCATTCATATACACAAGGAGAATTATTTTTCCTTCGATTATATAATTTGTTCTCCTACTGTTTATTTCCTAACTATGTAATTAAGTGGCGACATTGCTATACTATATAGGAGGGATGTGAATAAATTATTATTATTATTATTATTATTATTATTATTATTATTATTATTATTATTAGGTTGTTTAGTCAAAATATAATTTTTATGCAGGATTCACAGTACCATGCGAGATTTTCACACCAGCGTAAGCTGATGGCCTTTCACTGGAGTCTGACTGACAATATGTCTCCTTAGGTCCCCAGCACTTTTTTCAGAGTATTCTACCCGATCTTAATGGATGATCTCGATTTTTCATCTGATTTCCAATTCCTCTTATCAGTTTTATAAACTTTTTGGGACCGTTTCAAGTTTACCAACTACAATTGGTATCACCTTCACCCTCATATTCCAGTTTTTCAATTCTCTGGTTAGGTGCAGTTATTTATTTATCATTCATCTTCAACTTGTTATCTGCTGGGACTGCAAAAGTTGACAAGTTCTTCTTCTTCTTCTTCTTCTTCTTCTTCTTCTTCTTCTTCTTCTTCTTCTTCTTCTTCTTCGTATCCAGGACTCCTCTGAGTATTTTAGTCTATTCCAACTCTTCTGTACTTTGGATGGCCTCGATTCTTCTTCTGATTACCAATACTCCCAAATTCTTATTCAGAGTTTTAGGGACCGTTCCAAGGGCACCAATTACAATGGGTACGAACTTCAACTTCATGTTCCAAAGTTTCCTCAGTTCTCTTGCAAGGTCTAAGTATTTGATAATATTTTCGAATTCTTTCATTGTCACTCAGTGGTCGGCAGGGACGGCAAAATCCACGAGATGATAGGTTCTCTTCTTCTTGTCGATTATTACTAGGTCCGGTCTCCTGGCCGAAATTAGGTGATCTGTCTGTACCCCGAAGTCCCAGAGAATTTTAGGCGTATCGTTCTACTATACAGGTTCAGGTTTGTGCATATACCCTTTGGTTGTATGGTGAAAATTATGTTTCTTGCACAATTTCCAGTGGATTACCTTTCCCACAGAGTCGTGCCTAGTCTTGTACTCTATTTGTGCTAGTTTGATGCATTCGCTTATTATTATTTACTCCTTTTGAGTTTTCACATCAGTGTTAGCTGATGGTCTTTCACTGGAGTCTGAGTGACAGCAAGTCTCCTCAGGTCTCCAGGACTCTTCTGAGTATTCTGGCAGATTGCAGCAGTGCAGTGTTCTGAATGGTTTCAATCCTTCCTCTGATATCCAAACTTTCCAAACCCTTTTCTAATGCTTTTGGGACTGTTCCAAGTGCACCAACTACAATTGGTATAACTTTCACTTTCATATTCCATAACTTTTTCAGTTCTCTGGCAAGGTCCAGATATTTGTCAATTTTTTCATTTTCCTTTAACTTCACCCTGTGATCCGCTGGCACTGCAAAATCCACCAGTTGACAAGTTCTTTCTTTTTTGTTAATCAACACTAGGTCTGGTCTTCTTGCTGGGATAAGGTGATCCGTTTTAATTTCAAAGTCCCAGAGAATTTTGTGCGTTTCGTTCTCAAGAACAGATTCTGGTTTATGCATATACCATTTTGTTGTGTGGTCAAAATTTAATTTCTTGCATAATTCCCAGTGGATCACCTTCCCAACCCAGTCGTGTTTAGTTTTGTATTCTCGTTGTGCTAGTTTGCTACATTCGCAGAATATATGGTTAACAGTCTCATCTCTATTACCGCAAAGTCTACATTTACTATTTTGTTGGGTCTTATCAATTTTCGCTTTGATGTAGTTTGTCCTTATGGCATTATTTTGTGCAGCAATTATAAGTGATTCTGTTTCTCTTTTGAGGTTTCCCTTTCTTAACCATGTCCAAGTCTTTTGATGTGCAACCTCATCTATTTGTCGTTTGAAGCGTCCATATAATTGTTTTTCTTCCCATTTTTGTTTTCTAGTCTTTGTCGTTCTTCTGTTTGTCCATCTGCCGTTTCTACTATTGTTGGTCGCCATAAGTAATTTGTCTTTGCTCTTCCTTGTGTAATCTTCAAGTTGTTGGATTGTGGTTTCTACGCATTCCTCTATGTTGGCAAGACCTCTTCCCCCTTCCTTTCTTGACACATACAATCTATCTCTATCATCTCTAGGGTGGAGAGCCTTGTGCATGGTCATTAATTTTCTCGTCCTTTGGTCTATCTGTCTGAGTTCTTCTTTTGTCCATTTTAAGAATGGTCCTGAGTATCTTATAATGGGACAGCCCAGGTATTAATTCCTTTGATCAGATTTCTGCTGTTAAGTTTCGTTTCTAGAAGTTTTCTAGTTCTCCTGAGATATTCCTTTTTAACTTTTCCTTTCATTTCTGCTTGCATGATATTGTCCGCTTCCAAAATTCCTAAGTATTTGTAGCTTTCATTTTCATCAAGAGATTTTATAGTTTCCTGATTTGGTAGTTGTATTCCATTTAATAGTTTTCTTTCACCCCTTTTTATTACAAACATAGCACATTTTTCGATTCCAAATTCCATCCCTATATCCTGGCTATATATCCTAATAGTTTGTACTAGGCTCTCCAATTCTTTTTCATTTTTTGCAAAAATGTTAATGTCATCCATGTACATAAGGTGGTTGATCTTTTCTTGTGAATTACTAAATTTGTATCCCCCGGTACATTTTTTCAGTATATGGTTTAGCGGCATCATTGCAATAATAAAGAGTAGTGGTGATAATGAGTCTCCTTATTATTATTATTATTATTATTATTATTATTATTATTATTATTGCTAATTTTTCATTATCCACACCAGGTCTACATGGTGGTCTTCCACGTCAATATCAGTGATATCAAGTCTGGTGAGATCTCCAGAATTCTTCTAAATATTGATCTAATGTGAACATATCTGATGATTTTTAAAACATGTGCTTATCAAATATTACATGATTGTCTCTCTAATTACTGTTTTCTGTAGAAACTGTTGATCCACTCATAAACAGCTGATTATTTCTACACAATTACACCAAACGATAATTGCTAATGGGATAAGAAGAAAAGATTAAAATTGATTGTGCGTTCTGTTGTAGAAGCTATGATATGATCCTCAAGTTGTCATTATATGTGGCGTGTTCTCTAATTCAAGTTTGCCAATGTCATTTGACACTTTGAAATGTCATTCTCATTAATATTTGATCGTGATTTCATTGGAAATATGAAGTTGTCCTCAAATATTTTTTTTTTATTTCTTGGCATTTCTAATTAAAATTCCATTTAAGCAAGAAGCTTGATCAGATATATATATATATATATATATATATATATATATATATATATATATATATATATATATATATATATATCTTCCATTGAAATCATTATGGCCAGTATTTTTATTTTATTTACACTAACAAAAGTATGCGCCACCGCATTAATGTAATAGAATATCATATTAAAATTAGAAAGTCTAACGAAACTAACTTAGACCAAATATAGAAATATTACACTTATTTTAATGTTATTTTAATTTATTTCTATATAGAATTACATTTAGGATTTATTTTATAAGTTTGAGAATACAATGATGGCATTAAAAATCAGTAACAGTAAATATTTATTTATTAAGCCCAGTTTTGTTAAAATTATTATGCCAACTATTCCCATCATATACTATATAAATCTTTATTTCTTAAGACCTATATAGCACATATTTCAGAATTTTAAATGCAATAAAGATATGGGCAGTTTTGCGGCAAATATAACTCAGATAGACATCGTTAATAGATAAAATGCTGATTAAATAATGGCCATTTCCTAATTGTTGAGAATAAAACTTATATAACCAAAGAAATCATGACGTCAGTGGTGGCGTAATTTCGTTTATAGACAAACAGTTATATAATCTCCATTAGGATAAGATTTTGGGAATAAATTTTCTACGGATATTTCCTTTCTTTTTCGGGCGTCTCATCGTGGTGCAAAAAATTAGCAAACTAGTCTTGGAGAACCATTACTATTAAACACCGGACCTCCGTACATGCAACCTTGTGTCACACCTTACCCC
This sequence comes from Doryteuthis pealeii, assembly GCA_023376005.1. Lineage (NCBI taxonomy): Eukaryota > Metazoa > Mollusca > Cephalopoda > Myopsida > Loliginidae > Doryteuthis > Doryteuthis pealeii. The sequence continues at coordinate 69,509,481 of CM042139.1, forward strand.
TGGCAAATGTGCTGGGTGAATATCCACTTTCTTTCAATGTATATTAAAAAGAAAGTACTCATTTTGTATCATGAACTCTGGGGTTTAGAAAGCGCTGACTGTATCTCCTGCAGAGGTGTACCCCCTCCCCCCAAAAAGAATGGGTATATTGGGTATGACACTTAACTGGATATGACACGGAGTAGTAGTACCAGTGGGGGTCAAATATATCTTTTTAAAATGATCTTAAGAAACAACTAAACAAGTTATGTAAATATGGACGTAGAATGAAAACGAGTTCCTAAATTTCAGGCAGAAGATACCCTAAGATTGAATTTGACATTAAAAACAACCAATCATCAATCGATCTAATTAAAATGTCCATTAACAACATATTTATATTTTAATAGAAAACATAGAGAAATAAAGTAAAATAAGTAAAGTAGGCGGAGTGGCCTATTGTCGGTATCAGTCGGACAGGAGTCTATCTACTTTTCACTAGTGCAAGGCCAGGGAGATTCATTTGCATCTGATGTGTAGCATCACAGCTCCCCACTGTAACGCACAGATCTAAACGGTGTTACTCATATGCTGAGCGTGCGAGGGCCGGTATCGAACCAGGTTCAGTGTTGTTCCGTGGCGGAGGGACAAATAATCAATTCAATTATTCGGGACAATTTCTTCATTTTATGAGAGTAGTCCCAAATGTAAGGTATCGAAAATATTTAGAAATATTAGAACCCTTTATTGTTTATTGTCAATGATGTTTAGATTATTTTAAAGCTTCAATACGAATATTTTTTTCTATATAATCGGCATTTCGGTGGCTGTAATTTGTAGGTGCTTATAGTTTTTGTATTTCTATTTCAAACCAGCTCATCGTCAGCATTGAACCTCGTCGTCGTTGAAAACTCTCTACGCCATTTGCGGATGTTTTGTCATCCATGCAGGACTCATCATACACCTCATATTAGAGATTTATATCAATCGGTTTAATGACTTTAGCGTTATAAATCTCAATAACTGCGTGGGGGTAATGTTAGCCAAAACCAAGACTAAACCTGGTAGGGAGGCAAACGCATGCACAGGCGCAAGAAACACAAAAGATGCCAATAGTCCCATGAACAGTTTCCCGGCGTCCCCAGTACTGTGGAGGCCATATATTTTGGATTATTCTCGTATTCACATTTTGATCACAACCTTTCTTCCTATACTTTCATTCTGTATATATTTTAAAAATAAATTCATTTTGTATTATCTGCTGCTTTTGTCTGTAGACATCCCATCGTGGAGTAATATTTAGCCAGCTAGTCTCGCAGATCCATTACAAATAAAAAGCGAGTTCGAATCTTGCTCGAGGCTCCATACTTGTAACACTGTGTTACATCCTACCCGTGGCGATCGCATTGGGTAATACCTTTTTCTTTAGTCTTCTAAAACTACAGCTGGGTTCACTGTAACAAAAGGTTTAATCTATTCATGTAAACACATAACAATCCGAATGTAATCTATGCATATAGAAAGGGCAGTTGTATGTATGTATGTATGTCCGGAGGAAACTTCGAAAATAAAACATTAACGACAAAGTAAATATATATACACATTCGCTATCACACGAACTCCGATTTCATGTTGAAAAGCATGAAGATTTGATCAATATTTTCGAAGAGTTAACATTAGAATTACGATAAGATAATAGTAAAATGGTGGAGCGTTCCTAGCTAAAACGTCATCAATTAAGTTACGAAAGTTCAAAACAATCATTCCTTTTTCATGTTAACTTCTGTTTATAAAATAATCGCGTTAATTTTTTTTTAATTATTGAGTTTCAAACATTAAATATACAATTATTAGATCTTTAAAGAATTATATTGGTTTGTTAATTTTTCATATTTAATTTAAAAATAACAGATTAAATGATAAAATTTCAATAATAAAGTTTTAATCATATCTGCGTTTTTACTGATTGAAAGCTGTCGTAAATATTTCATTGAGAGTATTTTATAATTTAAAAAAATCATATAATTTCATTGAAAAATTGTTTATTGAATTTGATTTTTTTTTAATTGTTACGCAGCTTTTTATGAACCGTTTAAGATTTAAATTAATCACTTGGTTTTATTTTTAAATTTCCGTACAAAAAAATAAGTCATCATTTTTTATTTACCTTTTAAACAAATTCAAAATTCTCTTTATTAAGATAAGTTTCGATTTTTAATTTTTTAATTTAATACATTTCACAGAAAGACACCAACCCTTTGAAACAGCTCCGGTAATGGTTACTTCTGGTGTTTCCGTAATCTAATGCTATTTACACATAAAAGGCGATTTTAATGATACTATCTCCTGCGCGCTATTCTGAATTTGTACCAAAATTAATACATGAAACATTCATTTTTAAAAAAAGCATGTTTCAATTTTTTCCATAATAATTTCATATTCAATCGGTTACGCTTTGAATTAATGTTATTTAAAAAAAAAAGAATTTTACTAATAATAGGTAAATAAAAATAGAAATTAAAGAATTATATTAAATTTAAATGCTGTATTTATTTATTTTTCTAATGTTTTTCTTACTATATCGTTATATGTGATGTTATTCCTTCTTCCCTGATGAAAACAAAACATTGCCCCCCTCCAACCAGGCCAGATTAACAGAAGGTTCTTGTTTACGTGGGGAATTTTATGGGGCATCCTGTGATATTCGAACTTGCTAATTCAATAGTAATGGGTCTGCAAGACTAACTTGATAACCATTACACCACGTTTATTCTATTATTATTTTTCCTCTAACCGGGCTTCGCCAGGTAGCTGCTTCTAGTATAATATAATAGAAAATGTGTTGTTTTTGATTGAAGTGAGGAAAATTGATATTGACATAGTTACAAGCTCTGTCTTGGTTATGTTTGGTTTGGTTTGGTTTGTTTTACAGCATATCGACCTCGGTGGTGCATTTAATGCCGACAAATTTGTGAAATAAATTCATTCTTAATGGATACTCAATCTTTTTTTTATAAACACATTTTACTATGTTTAAACACATTTTAGTATTTAACCCATAGATGCTATCCTAACAGGTACTACCACTTCGGGACAGATTGAACTAGGGAGCAATAGTGATAAAGGAGCGTTCCATATTCCCCAGACCTCCAGAACTGGAACATCTTCATCAGATTGAGTTTAACGTCATAGCCAGGACATGAAGACCCTCTGACACAGCCTTCTAGCACATATATGATAAAAGGATTTGGGGCTTGCTATAAGGAAAATAGTGTTGGGACAATCATATAGGTGCTAGGGTTTGACGTGACCATCTTATTGATCGGAGGGGACCTCTCTGACTGACCGTCTAGCATAAGTAAGGATCCAAGTTGAGTCTCGCATGTTATGGACTGGTCGTCAAATAGGATTCCGTCCTTAAGCATCACGTGTCGCCACCCATGGCCAACAGTTGAACCCATTCTTACCCCTCTGCAGAAGACAAGCACTGTCATATTTTCATGGAGGATCATCAAAAAAGCTGAATCATACATTTACCTGATTTTTTGTCCAACTCGTTCAATATCTAATTACAATCTATTTTAACAATATTCACTAGGGAATTAAGTGATGTGATGAAGAAAAGGGACACGTTGAGAATTTAATATGTTTTGTGTAAAATAAATGTTTTATTTTATCGTCTGGCTACAGACCTAATATTTCTACATAAACAATTTTGATTTCTTCGAACCAATTTCCTGATAAATAATTAGACGTATCGATTTAGAAAATACATTAGATGTATTCCTGTAGGAATCAACGACGATGTTGACTGTGTTGAAAAATTCTAATTTCATGTTTCACAAAGCATTACGTCTGCTATTTGCTTGACTATCATTCAGTTTCCCACCTTTCTAGCTTGAATCTATTCATAGATATCTTCAGTAAATAATTGGTCTGGTTAATTTGCTAGTTGAGTATTTACTACCAGAGCAGTGGTCAGCATCCGAGTGTAATTATAAAGTCTGGATTATAAATGGCTCTCACGAGGAATGATGTCTCTCAACGTGAAAGTTTGACAAAATGTAATTTATCTCTATCTATTCATACGTCACAATGGGTGGGGTTTAGTTCATATGATTATACTCACTTAACGGCCGACACTGGCGAGTATTAAGCTCGATTTCAAGTGCCATTTTGTCTATAGAAATTCTAATTAATTGAAAACTCATAATACATTCTAATGGTCACGATAAGAGCTAAGATAGAAATTATCACTGGAAAGATTTATTTAGGAGATAGTGACGGTACATATTACAATTAATTATAGTTTCCTTATAATTGATTTTTTTAAAGTAGTAACAGTGAACCTAAAATAATTAATTGATGAAAATCCTTGAAATTTGTGGAGAAAAAAAACAACATAGATATGCTTGAAAGATGGTAGACATCGAAACAAAATTCATATTTTTTCATAAGAATTTCATAATTTCCCCGAAGCATTATGTCTATATTTGGTTTGGGGTTGGTTTGCAAGGCTATCAGCACACCAGTGTAAAGAAAGATGAGGTAACAAGGATGTTGCTCATTTATTTTCTCTTAATATCCCAGAAAGATTTTATTTTATTTTTTAGGTATCTGTAGAATCTTATCATTATGGAGATTATATAGCTGTTTGTCGGTAAAAGGAAATTACGTCACTACTAACGACACAATTTCCTTAATTATTTAAGTTTTATTCTCAACAATTATGAAATAGCTATTATTTAATCAGCATCTTATTTATTAATGATGTCTAGTTGAGTTAGATTTACCGCAAAATTATAATTGCATTTAAAACCCTGAAATATGTGCTATATATCTCTAAGAAATAAATGTTAACATTGTATATGTTGGAAATAGTTTGCATAATCATTTTCGTCAGAAGATTTCTGGAATGCCGGGGTCTTATATGGGGATGCTCACGGCTGGTTATATCAATCCATTTGTTGGTATTGTGCATATGGTGTTAATAACGTGTGTGATTCTGTGTTTGTTTTAACGCCTGCTTTCATAAAAGTCAAAATTTATAAAATAATGTAAATATTTGTAATAATAAAATCTCCTTTTTTTTTTTTTTTTTAGATATGTATGAATACGGATTTCCCAAGCGTTATGCGAATAATTGAATTACAATAAAAAGTAGGCCCTACATAATTTCTCAATATTAATGAACATTAGTTATATTAATGAAACAATTGTACACTTCTACATTTTACAAGTATCCCCTGGTAACCCTTTCAAATTATTTTAATACAGGAACTACTTATATCTAGCAGAGCTATCCGGCCTTGCCCAGGATTCTATTACATAAAAATAAATCTCTTATCTATATTCATAAATAAATTAATAAATGTAATATTCCTATATATTTGTTTTATGCTATTCTACGTATATTCTTGTTTTTAAGTTCTTTATTTCAATTAATATTATCGTTTGCATTTTTCTTTTATTCACATTTATATTATTTTCATTTTGGTTTATATTTTATTAATTTGTTTATTCATTTAATCATTTTTAAAATTATTTTTAATATATCGTTGATTTGTAACCTAATTATATTCTTATTTAGTTTGTGCTCATGGAAAATGAGAAATAAAGAAAAGTTTTTCTAATCCTTTATGAGACAAAAAATAGGAGGAGTATTTTAATCAAAATTATGTCTTCGCTGGTTAGCATCAATTTTTCTTTATAAAAAGACGTGCGCTAGATCGTTGTACAAACAAACGTACAGATAGATATACTCAATCTTCCTCATACATACACACACACACACGCGCGCGCACACGCACACACACACACACACAGCCATATATATATATATATATATATATATATATATATATATATATATATATATATATATATTATATAGTGAGAGAGGGAGAGAGTGTGTGAGAGAGAGGTGGGAGAGAGCTAAATAACATAAAATTAAAGAAAATCCGTCTTTTTCTATATAAAATTAAAGAACATCCGTCTTTTTCTATATGAAATTAAAGAAAATCCGTCTTTTTCTATATACATTCTACACTTGCTATTCTTTTGCGGCTTTTTAAACATTTTGAAAAAAGATGTCTTTATGTCATTGTCTTGTGCTGCAATTATGAGAGATTTATTTTCTTTCTTAGGGTTTCCCTTTCTTAACCATGTCCATTCGTTAGCATTCTCAAATCCGATCTCTCTAGTTTGTCGCTTGAAGTATCCATATATTTGATTTTTCTTCCCATTTGTATTTGCTAATGTTTGTTGTATGTCAGTTATAATTCGTAACGGGTATGATATCATAGGATTCGGCAACTTCAGGGGAATCAACAAGTCATTTGAGTTCTTACTGATCAGCTCATCTAACCAAAGGATGAAAGATCATCCGAGGGAACTTGCATTTTCACGGTGCCGTAACTTTAAGACGTTTGATATAAAAAATATATTCTGA
>CM042139.1:69520910-69573410 GCA_023376005.1 Doryteuthis pealeii
AGTGTCTGCTCTTCAAGTGGATCATTAGAGTAATAGTTATTGGTTGCTATCGAGCCGGTAGAGCATCCATTAAGGAATCATCAAGTTCCTGATTAGATAACGGTCGTCGCCAACTCAACGCATTGTTAGCACAGCTTAGGTATTATGATCCCTGCGGTAAAGCATCTGGAAGCGGACGGTAGGTGCGGCTTTTCGCCTATGTAAAAACAATCACCCTGGTCTAGTGTTACCGAAAAGGGGATTGGCTCCCTCACTATTTAGCTGATACCGAAAATATGCCACCCTTATTCAACATCATTCTTCACTTAGATACACATTAGCGCAACTTCATCAACTTACTTGAAGCACCAGTTCCCGCTAGAACCCTGAAGATAAGCAGTGATAGAATACTTATTACTTAGATAGGTGCGTACTCACTACCAGGATTTTCTGTAAGCAATCCGATTTCTATGCGTCCTGAAAAAGCATGAACCGTTAAGATTGATAGCTTTAACTATTAGGAAGCTTGACTAGAAGACTTCTGTTTGAGAATTTGATTCCTACTTGGTTTTCTATAATTCTTGGCTTTTACCAAACTACGGAGACTAAGTAAAACATTGTGTTGATAATATCTTGTAACTAGTGATCATGTTTCCCAGTTGTATAACCGACAACAAAAAGTCAAACACGAGAACTATTGCAGTAGATGCGAGAAATGTTCATACAGGAGAATTGGGAATTTTTGTTACTTAGAAAGAGACCTAAATTTCGCGGCTAAGTGAACCCACCTCTTTTTCATTTAAACCTATGCTTTGTCAAAGAATAGATATTCCTTGATGATATAGAGAAATAGAAACAGAGATATAGAGATCTTATCGTTAATATTTATTTGTAATGAACTAATTATAATCTTACAAGTAGAGATGTTCTATAACTAATAGATTATCCAGGAGGAGAGGGAGTAACTGCATTAAGAAGCAGATATCAAATTTATCTCGTATTTCTACATTTTGTGCTCGTAGACGAAACGCTAATCACCGGAGCAAAGGGGCCTTTATACAGTGAAGAAAAGTGCGTGCATGCTGAGAGAGAGATACAGAAAGAGAGAGTGATATATATATATATATATTATATATATATATAATATATATATATGCTGTAGATAGAAGGAAAGTGGTCAGAATGATCAACTCAAAACAAGTCACAGGGTGGTACGTTTCGTCTGTATGCACAGACTTTCTCAGCCGGCTGAGAAAGTCTGTGCATACAGACGAAACGTACCACCCTGTGACTCGTTTTGATTTGATCATTTCTTGACCACTTTCCTTCTATCTACAGCATATCGTCGGATCCTAAACCCATCCACCCTTCCTTCATATATATATATATATATATATATATATTAATATATTATATATAATATATAGAGAGAGAGAGAGAGGAGAGAGAGAGAGGGGGGGAGTGTGTGCGTACGAGAGAGTGAGGCGTTAACTAATTTTAACTGGTATTTACCTGTCATATTCTAATATATTTTCGAAAGGAGGTGCCATGGAAAAATCCATTTTTGTGTCAGGATTCGCGATTAAACCACCGGGGAAAGACATAATATAGACAAATAAACATATAGGTCGGAGAAAAGAAATGAATTCTATATGTAGAGATGAACTGAAAGACATTTTATATATAGAGATGAACTGAAAGACAGATAGACAAAATCGGAAATACGTAGTTTGGTGCATGTGCTCGCGTTTAGAAAGCAACACTCCAAAATAAACCACAAATTACTTTCAAAATTAAAAATCTGCCCTGCTAATAGAAAAAAGAAAGAGTAAAAAGAATAGCAGGAGGAACTATTAAAGTACTTTGATTAAAGAGAAAAGAGCCCCTCTGGTTTGACTTCAAATTTTTTCCTTATCCCAGACTGGTTGCCTAACCAAGGGCAAGAGACCAGTGTTACATAATGGCCGTCCCAGCACCTATAATTGTGGCCTTGTGCCAGACTCGGAGAAACCTTAAAACAAAAATGTATACCCGATTCTTACTTGGTTGGCCTTTGTAGAATCGGCCGAAAAAGAAATAAAATCTTTAACGAGATATTGGCGACACAATGACGGGTTTTAACGAAATCCTAGTATTCGTGACGGCCAATCGTCCTTTGATCTAAAAGGCCGTGAACTCTATTTGACCAGAATGATTCGAAGGAATAGAATATTCTATTATTTCGAGAAAGAGCTAGATGATTCGAAAAAAAGATCTTTCTGGAAAATTACTTTGAGATAGTATTTAAGAAACCCGTATGAGTAGATTTAGGGCCAGTCAGTTAGAAGAGTCAGAAGAGATCAGAGCGAGTGACACAGTCGACCGGAGAGGCAGTGATCGAGGGTTAGTCGAGGCCGTACAGAGTTGGGAACTGTAGTCGCTGAAGACCAAATGCGCTGGCCTGTTATTATTGTTAAGAAAAAGTTGTCACCGAGAAGTTTACTAAGAACTAAACCCGAAGTTCAAACCAGTTAAAGAATACTCATTAAATACAAATATTATTAGACTTGACTCTCTCTCTCAAAAAGTGCATTGAAGTTTTTATTATAATAAACTTCTGAAAAATAAACAGTATTTTCAGTCTTCCTCACTACGACGAAAGATACTATGATAGTATCGTGAATGGGACGACCACTAGACACCCGTGGAGGAAGCCAAATTGACCGTGACTAAAAACCCACGGTCGTGAAACCTGATACCTCTTGCTGGACGACAAATAAAAAGGCACGCGGCATGCGTAAGGTGATACTCCCTTGACCTGCCACTAGCGACGAAGAACTGCTAGATAGCTGGAGATAGTAAACAAGTTTACGCGCGTGGAAGAATGCGCTTGTAAACGAACGCGTGTTGCTAACCCCTTAATACGATAATAGTGTATTTTGGTGCACTTGGAAGACGCAGTGAAAAGGCACTACGTTACACCAGTCAGTCTTACTTATTTACCCACTGCTGGAGAGAAGAATACTTGAATTCTTACCTTTCCCAAACAGCTGCGTCCTGGATTTGAACTCGTCTCACCGTGTCAATTTCCTACGACAGAAACTATTACAACACGCGTCTCCAACACACCATAATGCTGTTTAAAAAGGGAAGTGTTTAGATATAGCTATGAAGACCTAAATTATCTAATGTGTATGTTTTAATTTAGTGACTGCCTTCCCTACTACAGCGAAAATTGTTACCATTCTTTGACTGACAACAAAAGGTTCAGCACAAGAAATCTCGAAGTAAGTGGGAGAAAAGATCAGAGGAGATTTGTTGTTTTTATAATAGGTCGATCAGTCGGTTAGTAAATGATGGGGCAAGTAAAGCTCTTTAATTTTGGAGTTGGAATCGTCGCTGCTTTGGATGTGGTCTACGATTTCTTTCAGTGGTTAAAAAATACCACTTTTCTCAGAATTAGAAACCAGTCAAGAGAGATGCTGAAACACTTTATTAGTGTGAGGAGTATTTTTTCAAGTGTCTGACATTGATTACGTTTCATCACATCCTCTCATCTTTGTAAACGACAGCTTTCTTCAAAACCAAGATATTTGGACACTATATATGTGTGTGAACACGTGCCGGTATGTGTATGCGCGTATGTGTATATGTATGTGCGCGCGCGTTCAGTTTGGTTTGAATTATGTTGCACTCTTGTATAGAATCGCACCAATAACGGTTAATCCCCCCAGGGCTCATGCTTCGCTTTCACTAACACTCACACACATGCACACACATGCACACACATACACAAACGCAGATATACATATCGTGTTTTTAAATGTATAATCCCTTACAAGTTATGATTTTAAAAATGATGTTTTTACAAATATAAATTTCTTGCAAATAACTCCAGATAGATAAACACAGTTAGGCGTGCGTGATAGTGTGTCGAGTGAGCAACAGTAGCCGCAGCAGCTGAAGTGCACTTCACCACCGGCAGCAAGGTGTTCGTCTTCGTTTTCGTCGTCGTAGCCTTCGCTAGTGGTCGTCGTCGTTCTTCCAGCCGCCGTAGCCACCGCCGCCGTCGCCACCACCGCGCACCTTCTTCACCCCGCCGCTGCCGTCTGATCACCGTTCGTTTGCCGATCCCCTACTCTGGCCGCTTCGTCGAAAGACTTCAACGTCCAAACGCGCCGCGGTCCTAGGTCCCCCCTTCGTCGCCGTCGTAGTCATCTTCTCCGTCGTCGCCGTTGTCGAACTAGTGCCCGTCGGTCGCCGTCCTCGTAGTCGTCATCGTCCTCGTCGTTGCTCGGTCAGCATAGCAAAGACACCCAGTACACAGAGGGGACGAGACGATAGCGCGCGGCGGCAACGACAGGGTCTCTCGTTACCTAGCTGTCAGCTCCCGTCGTCGTTGCCCGCCCGCTTTACACGCCGCCGCTTACTCTCCTCCTCCGCCGTTCGCCGCCGCCGCCGTCTCACTATGGCACGTCTCTGTGTCGGGCGGGTTCTGCGACGCGGTCGCCCCGCCGCTTTAATGCCGCCCGTCACCTCGGGTCAGCGACGTGCATCGGCAACCCACCCGACCCGTCTTGAAACACGGACCGAGGAGTCCTGGCCGTTCGCAAGTCGTAGGGGCCGCATTGACTAACCCCGGAGGCGTAGCGAAAGCGAGAGAGCGTGTTGGAGGGCTCCGGGCCGAGAGAGGTGTCGTGGCGAAGCTTCGGCCTAGCTGCGCCCGATCCCGCCGGGGCGGCGTCCCCGCCATTCCAATCCCTGTCGTTAACGTCGTCGCTTCGGCGGTGGCGACCCGACTCTCGCAAACTTATTTTATGTAAATGGTATTAAGTATATCCATGATAGGATTCAACCACAATTTAGAACTCAAACGGACAGAGAAAGATTATTAAAGTGTATTATAATAAATAAATGAGTCCTTTTTTAATCAGAATTGCAGAGGTAAAAATGTCGAAACAAATTTATATCTGATGAACTAAGGTAACCACACACACACACACACACACACACACACACACACACATATATATATATATATATATATATATATATATATATTATATATTAGTACTTATCTAAGTATCTATATGTATTCAATCAGTAATGCGATGAAATTTAACCTATTCATATGCAAATACTTCACTGTCACGATGTGCTATATTTCAAAGGGATTTTCTGGATTCATAAGACACATTATTCGATATTTTTCCTTTTTAAAAAAAAGAATATATTTACAGATTCCGGAAATATGCCTGAAGTCCATCTGCGTCTTATTAATGGAAGATCCGTGTCGTGCACTCGGGAAAGCTTGAATATAATAGTAATGCGACGAGCTCACATCTTTTGTCATTGTATTTGCGTAAAATAATAAAAGCTACAGATAAGAGTGATCGAAATTCTACAGATGATTTGAGTATATACGCTGAGATTCATATAGATTCATTTGTCAGGTGTCCTTTTTACGTTTCTTGCTTATATTATGTTTCTTACATTTCAGAACTAACTTTGACACAAACACTCGTACACATATAAATACACACATGCACATGACACAAATTCGAAATATATATATATATATATATATATATATATATATATATATATATATATATATATATATAATATATAAAAATTAAGAAATTCATTTCGGCTACCTTTGACTCTTCAAGTCTGATTTTCTAATGGACAAAATTTACATATCAGTGTTTATTTAATATGATTTTCTTTTCTCTTTATTTATACTTATATTTGAATTCTCAATTTTGATTGGATCCTTTCACGAAAACATTTGATATGTTTGACGTCTTTATTTCACCCTACACGCGTGGGTGGAATAGCCATCTGCGATGAGAAACCCTTGCTTTAGACTCTTCCAAAAACAAAGTTAAAACTCGCTCTTAAATTCTTTTTCCTGTTCACACGAATGGGATTGACCAATCCGTGAATAGCTAAAAAAATCAATAAAAGGCTAAGCCTTCTGTCATCTTACAGTTATGTTTCATGACTCTTTACAGAGATACCAGATACCTTTTACGCTATCGTACATAATTTATAGGCGACTTATAAATTATGTTACACAGCTATGCGTAAAGGATTAGGCAGACAATCCTCTTTAAACTTAAAAGTACGATTGTTCTAGAAGATAGAAAACTCTGAAGAGAAACCTGTTAAACTCTTATGGCAAATGGACCTTGTATCGCATCTTAGCCGTGGTAGAGTTGAGTAAATATACTTTGTACTGACTAGCCAATAGTTTCAGCATTTTTATTTCAAGGGGTGATCACTCTGCAAGACAATAAGCGCAAACGAAATCTCAAAAATTATCTTTCTTTTGTTTAGAATTCGGAATGAATATTTTGCAAATATTTCATATTGCATATACATTTATTTGAATGTAACTGGTAAATATTATTATATTTTTGGAAACTTAACACATAGTTAACGTTTCGCTTATCTTGGCTGATGGGAGGTCAGATTAATAAAATGGTGCCATAACCTTAATGTATGTTATTTGTACATACTTGAGGCGTTTCTATTAGCTCGACATCCATCATTTAAGAGAACGCTAACCTTTCGTCTCCCAGACGTTGGTGGTATTATTCATTTTCATAGGTAACATAACATGACTCCTGACTTGCAATTTCATTGTGTTATCACATCAAGTTAAATGATGTATCCCCAGAGAATGGCGCGTAAATGTAAAATTACTTCTGAAATTTAGCTTAAGGCAAAGAGATTTCCATACAGGTTAAATGTATGAAAAAGTTATAAATTTCTTGAAAATAGATCGAATCAGTATTCGACAGAGAAACAAATTATTTGAAACAAAGTAATCCCATCTACGGGTTAAATAGAAGAAAATTAGTTAACAAAAGTTTGTTTAAAAATTGAGTTAAAAAAAATAATGTTTAATACACATCAAAAATGAATAGAACAAGACGTCGTCGGTATAAAGAGAGTTGACATGCTGTAAAATCCAAAAAAGAAAGAAAAGAAATAAATAAAGTAAGGTATAGGAATAGCAAGATTGATAAATAACATTATCAATATTCAGAGCAGACATACATACATATATACATACATACCTATGTAAAGGTGCGCTATGTATCACGGTTATCGTCATAGAACATGGATTCTGCAACCCGAGTTCAATTAATGCCCTTGAGAGAGACATAGATCAATATGTCCCAACCTCTGCTATCGTTAAATAGTTGGGAGGACTAGGTTCTTTAGCTTTTTCTAAGGCAAACATTCTAATAGAAAAAGAATCTTAATTTCAACCCAGTTTTAATCTGTTTAACGATTAAACTTCTGTTATATCCTCTCCATTGCGAGGTGATTGGGAAAATAAACACACTCACATACACTCGGACACGTTCACATTCACTCAAACACGCGCGCGCTCTCTCTCTCTCACACACACACACACACACACAATATATATATATATATATATATATATATATATATATATATATATATGTCGAGCCGCACTGATGAGACGTAAACGTCGAGACATGTGTCTGTGGATGATATATATGCTCCCAATTTTCCTGGTAGACCACTGTAGGAGGGACATTATTTGAACTTTCACCGCTTAGCGTAAAGCATTTACTCGCTTGTTGTTTACACACTTGAGTTCTCTGGTGATTGTGAAAACATACATCCTGTAAGTCTGTATCAATTAATTGTTCGCCTCTGTCTGACATTCACTGTTGGCCATAAGGGTAAGGAACTTAGCAGATGAAAATTCTGTCGGGTTAGAGGAGGCGGTTAAAAATGTTGAGCCGGACTGATGAGACGTAAACGTCGAATCAAGTGTGTGGGGATGACACACACACACATATATATATATATATATAATATATATAAAGGGTGGCTTACCGGTGAATATAGGCACGATCGTTGGAGGTGCACAGGATCCAGGGGGTTAAGTCTGTGATAAAACAAATACAAAGTGCTCAATACAAAGTAGAGCAAATTTATTCAAGAAATGGATACAATAGAAACCTACTCGAGTTTCATCGTTAGTATCATCAGGGTTAAATCCACTGAATTAATCGAGTTACCGATAAATTGCAGCTGATCACACGTATGTTCATTGAATAAGATTTTACGTTACAGAGAAACGCTTGTTTACTCTTTTTAAATCTCACCGGAAATTGTTTTTTCGTGGATATAAGAAAGAAATATGTGAATCAATTTGTGGTTATTTATTTTACTATGGTTGTTTAATAAAGTATGGGTTATGAGGCGTGAGAGTGGTTTAATAAGTAAAATAGATTAAAATCATTTAATTAGGGTATATTAGTGTATATGAAAAAAAAAACATATAGGCGTGTGTTGTTACGGTGATTTATGTTATAATAATTGAGGTTTAACGCGGATTGAAAAAGGTAATCATACAAGAATAAAAATAAAAATTATTGAGGGACAATAAATAAATGTGGTATTGATATGAAATGTTAAGTTTATTTATCTAAGTTATCCTAATTGAAGCTAAAATTTGAAAAAATGAAAAAGCATAAAAAAGTTGGAACGGTAAAATAAATCTGCTGGTGTATTGATATATTATTACAGGGCTTGATATATATTAAAATTAACAAATTAATAATTAAAATGTAAGATTTAACAATTTAATTAAATTAATATTTAAAACTTAAGATTTAAAAACTTTTTAAATTTGAATTATTAGTTTACGGGGATGGGGTTGCTGTCTCGTGTTTTTTGTTTATATGTGACGTTTTAAGGGTAGCGAAGCAAAAAAACCGGAGAGGTGTTTAGCTAATTAGTTATTTATTTAATAAATTTTTGAGGTATGGGGTATTTACGATGAAAGGTTGGATATCGAGGTGCTGTCAGGCAATACAAGAATTTATATTTGAAATAAAAAAGTAAATCTTAAGGTTAAGGTAAAAATAAAATTCCATGCATCGCGGATGTCAAAACCAACATGTTAAGTATTTATCAATTTTAAAATTGAGAATTAATGTTACAATTAGATAAGTTATAATTAAATAAATGAAGAAAATAAATGTATATGTATGTACATGTATATGTATATATACATATATACATATATATGTATATGTAATATATAATTAAATTAAATAAAATTAAATTAAATAAAGTTACATAAAATTCCATATATATATACATATACACACACACACACACACATATATATATATATATATATATATATATATATATATATATATATATATATATATATATATATGGGATGCTATATTCATAAATAGTGTTCAATATCGGTCCTGTGGGAATATCTAGATCTAAGTTTGCATAGTGTAGAATTTACGGCGCCTGTTGACAACCAAATACCTAGCCTGTGTTATCATTAGATCAATATTTTTGAGTGTATATGTGCGCAAGTGTATGTGTATGCCTGCATACATGTACATACTGATATATATATATATATATATATATATATATATATATATATGTGTGTGTGTGTGTGTGTGTGTGTGTGTGTGTGTGTGTGTGTGTGTGTAGATAGATAGATAGATAGATAGATAGATATAATTTGCATATCAGTACAGTGGAAATATTAATAAAATTGGAACCGATTCTATGTACAAAATCAAGAGTTAAACTCAGAGCAAAGAACTAATTAATTTCATACAATTTTCTTACGTTATATTTAATGAATATATTTTTTCATGAACTTCATGGAATATAATCTAAGGACACAATGTTTTAGACTATTTGGAATTGAACACTAATTACAAAGAAATTGAGGCAAGCACAAAAATATCTTTTTTAACCTAATTTGGGGGTGCTGAATTCAGATTTGAAATCCGTTTTTACTCATCGCCTCTAGTTTTTAGATATGCATATTGTAGATTTTGTACACATACTGTACATACAGACGTATATGCATTCAGGGTTAATTTCTAATATTGTGTAACTTACGTCTTCTTTTTTAGTTATTATGCAATAAATGTAAGTGATAGCATTACATTATATATATATATATATACATACATATATATATATATATATATATATTATATATATATATATATATATATATATATAGCAATATATCAAGACGGGCTTTGGCAGTTAAGCGTAGCCAATACGTCTCAATCAACAGCCAGTAGTGCACTGGCAGTCAGCGCAGGAGGTTGTCGTCCCTCGCAGCGCAGGAGGAAGGTGTCCCTCGACAATTGTGTTACACAATCTTTTGGGTATATATTTGTATTACAATTTCCAACGACGCACATTTTATTGCCTTACATATGATTTAATTTTACTTTGTTTTTTTTTTCATATTCTCCAATGGCTTCAAGCTCGTAAAAACATCGAGGATGCCTTAACAAGGCAAATTCTTTCTGCTACGTGTGTGGGGACTTCGCGACAGTTGCACAGCGTCGAACCATCACTTCCCTCCTCAGAACTACCTACTTTCATTATTTTGACTGTAAAATCTTGGGCTCCACACATATGTTGTATATCCTGCTACAATGGACTAACTGCATGGTTTAATGTCAAGAAAGCGGCTTTCAACTTTGCAGTCCCGATGGTTTGGAGAGAGCCACGAAGCCATGCAGATGATTGTTATTTCTGTCTAACAAATATAACTGGTTTCAATGCATCTTCTAGAAAAAAGATAAAATATCCCAACCTTCCATCTGCTATGAGACCCGTTCCCGATTCCGATGATCTTCCTGTCCCAACATCTCCAGTAAATGAGGATCTTCTTTCCTCATCAGATGAAGAAATGCCTTCAAGAGAATATTCTGCCAAGTCAATCTCTTCCGAAGATATTGACTCTTCTTATTCAGGAACAAGTGTCAACGAGCCACACGGATTCACGCAAGTAGACCTTAATGACCTTGCTCGGGATTTGTATCTGTCAAAACAGCAATCAGAGCTCTTGGCTTCTCGGCTTAAACAGTTGAACCTAGTCCAGGAAGATGTAAGGATCACCAGTTTCAGGAATCGGAACAAAGACATTGCTTCCTTTTTCGACATGGAAAACAAGTTGTGCTACTGCACAAATGTACCTGACTTGTTTACTTCCCTTGTTTTGCCACACAATCCTTCAGATTGGCGTCTTTTCATAGACTCTTCCAAGCGAAGTCTCAAGGCTGTGCTTCTGCACAACGGGAATAAATATCCCAGCACACTCTGTCCATCTAAAGGAGTCATATGACAATCTGGAGCTTCTTTTAGAAGCTGATAAGTACAACCAGTAGCAGTGGAGTCTGTGTAGGGACCTCAAGGTCATTGGTCTTCTTATGGGTATGCAAGCGGGCTTCACAAAGTAATGTTGCTTTCTCTGCCTCTGGGATAATCGAGCTGTATCCCATCATTACAAGCAGAAAGACTGGGTGTCTAGAATCACTTTCGTTCCTGGCGAACACAGCGTCAAGAAGAATCCTCTGGTTAACATGAATAAGGTGCTTCTTCCTCCTCTTCACATCAAGCTTGGTTTGATGAAGAATTTCGTGAAGGCCATGGACAAAAATGGTGCTGCCTTCTAACACTTGTGTACTGTGTTCCCAGGTCTCAGTGCTGCTAAGCTCAAAGAGGGCATCTTTGTCGGACCTCAGATCCGAGAAGTGCTGAAGGATACTGATTTTGAGGAGCTTCTTACCTTAAAGAAACTGAGAGCATGGGAAGCATTTAAGTCAGTCTGTAGTGGCTCCATTGGTAATACACGCGTACCAAATTACCAAGCCTCTATTGAGAAGTTGCAAAAGATTTATGAGGATATGGGATGCCGAATGTCACTCAAAATTCATTTTCTCCATTCCCACCTCAACTTCTTCCCTCCAAACCTTGGAGCAGTGAGTGATGAGCACGGAGAAAGATTCCACCAAGACCTTACGAAGGTGGAGAGCAACTACCAAGGTAAGTAGAACCCCGGCATGATGGGAGACTTCTGCTAGATGCTCTTGCGTGACATCCCGGAGGAAAAATACGGCAGATCATCTAAGAAAACACACTTCTAACTGTCTGCGGTACTATGAATTGTGTACATTGTGTCATCCAAGTATATTTATTCCGTCAATGTTCTTTATCTATCCTGTTTTATCTGTAATAAGCTGCTGCAACTGTTGAAATAAGCATGTATATACTCTGTGTATATTAAAATGAGACTATTTCAAAGATAGAAAACTAGAGGTGATAGAGCAAAACGGTTTATAAATTTGAATTCAACACACCCAAATTAGTAAAAAAACACATATTCACATTCTTGCCTCAGACAAAAAATATTTTTTTGTAAGCCAGTGTTATTTGAGTACTAAGTGACTATATACTGACTTTCAGAGACCCGATTACGTTCTTTGAAATCTTGCAAGATCAATGTACAATGTGTTGGCATTGTATTTAAAAGATTAATTACTTTAATAATGTATGATCTCAAAATACGACTTAAGTTCTAAAGTTGTTACAAATCTAATGAATATTAATGGTAATACTTCCCTTAAGAAAATGATATATATTTTTTAGAAAATGTGTAAGTCTGTTTGGAAATATCAGGGGATTTCCTGAAACTAATTTCCTTCATAATAATGAAAATATATATTGTAAATATCAGCTAATTTGTCCCTTGTGTTATTGGCTGAGATAAATATGTGCGAAAATAAATACTACAATCTGAACCTTCTCTCAGTTATTAATTGGTTCCAAAAGCCGATATTTTACGTAAATTAGACCTGATGATGTATATAAATCAGAATTGACACCATAGAACCAGCGTCAATAATTCGTGAAAGAATATAACTATTGCTAAACCTTAAAGAACACTAAAAGAAAAAATAGAATAGTTATATATTTTTAAAGAATTGTATTTATAATTTTTCGGAGTAAATATTTTATTTCATATACATTTTTATCAGCAAAAAAAAAAAAGGTATGATATTCTTTTTGGCTTATTTCATATTTCATTTTTATTGTTTATGTATCAATTTATTTCAAATATATTTTTGAGGAAGAAGTTATTAATTTTACGTACTTTTATAATAATGAAGACAACGTTGCTGAGTGACTTAATGTTGAACTAAAATTTAGCCTATTAAAGGTCCAAATTTGACAAATGATGATATTAAGATTTTTGCCAAAAATGGTAATGAACAGAAAACCCATGTACTTACCGTAAAAGTATACCGCCAGGATATAGGAATGGAATTTGGCATGGAAAAATGTGCTTTGTGAGGAAAAAGGTGAAAACTGAAACAATGGAAGGAATAGAACTACAAAATCAGGAAAATATAAGAATACTTAGGCAATCAGAAAATTGTAATTCTCTGATTGCCTAAGTATTCTTATATTTCCCTGATTCTGGGAATATTCGCAATAGATACTATCAAACATGAAAGAAAAAATAAGAAAGAGATACCTTAGAATAAAAAGAAAACCAAGGTTTGCTGCATAAATCTTGTCAAAGTAATAAACACCTGAGAAGTCCCCCTTTGAGATACACTGGACCATTCTTAAAACGAGAAGGAAATTAAGGAAAACGCACAAGACATTACGTCCATGAGATTTCATAAAGTGACAATATGCACCAAGAAAGTTAGGAAGAAAACAACTTGCCCGGTTTATAGATGCACGAATTCTAGGACTCAAGGATGACACCTATAGGAACAAAGAAATTCTAATTAAATCAGCCAGTAACAGAAATTGCAACATATGGAGAAACAGAAAGAAAAAAAACCCTGGAAAACCGAAATGAGAAAGCAAAAAACAAACTGAAGAGATTGCACATTAGAATATCTGGTCATGGCTAAGAAAGTTGAAATCTCAAGACAGTAACTGAATCTCTAATAATAGCAGTACAATATAATAGCATAAGGACCAATACTATCTCACCTAAAATAGATAAGTTGTAACGAAAAAGAAGGTATGGAATTTGTAGAGGCAAACAGTTTACGGTTAGCCACATAATAAGTGAATGCCCGAACTAACACGAACGAAGTACAAAACTAAGCACGAATGGGTGGGAAAAGTTCATTACCAATAAAAAGAATAATTTGTAATCGAGTGGATTGTGTTTTTTCGGTGGACTTCAGAGTGAAAATGAAATAAAGTGAAAAGATAAACAAATAATTAGACCTTGCCAGAGAACTGAAAAACTGTTGTTCGGTAAAAAGACAGGGGAAACTGAGAATTAGACGAGAAATCGAGACCACCTTGAAAAACATTATTTTAAAGTTCAGCTAGAATACTCAGTACTGTCCTGGATACATTACAATACTAGCTGTCACTCAGACTCCAGTGAAAGACCACCCGCTAATACTTGTGTGAATAACAACTCACAAGCAATAATAATAATAATAATAATAATAATAATAATAATAATAATAATCTTGTCTGGGAAATAATAATAATAATAATAATAATAATAATAATAATAATAATAATAATAATAATAATAATCTTGTCTGGAAGATAAAAAGATGTGTCACAGTGCACAAAGTTGTGCGAAAGAGACAGGGGAATCGAAAATCACAGGGAGAATCGAGACCATCTTGACCAAACCACTGTTAAAATCACTTAGAATACTTAGAAGGGTCATGGAAACCCGATTTATAGGTTTAACACTTATATCAATCGGTCTAGGGATATTTTATACCTAGATTTTAGGGACTCAAGTTCATAGTGCATGTATATTTAGATGTTTTGTGTTGTAATCATTTAAGAGAATTATTATTGTTTCACAATCCTATCAAATACTAATAATTTTATAGAGCTTTATTTTACTCATGAAAAGGATACTAAATCTCCGGGCAAGAATAGAGGTGGGAATAATAGCAATAATGGGGTGCTCGACAATCCCCAGATTTTCAGGATTTTAGCCTTACTATTGCATGTTATTTAGTATCACACACAGAACACCTTTTTAGGGGGTATCTCTCAGCTTGAGATACAGAGCGTATCATATGGTTCACTGACGGGGTGTCTGGAGATCCGCGGATACTTGTTGTCGCAGAGAATTCAGCGAAAAATCACCAGTTAAAACTGGAGTAAAAAATTACATATAATTTAATAGATAATAGAGAATATTGATGTAGTAATTCAGAACGCCTGTGTATATTTGATTCTGGTTTGTGGCGCAAATCGGCTGATTAGCTTCTAAGATTTAAACAAGTAAGCCGTCACTTTTTATTAATAGCTTTGGCTTAACACAATTCTTTATACCCCTAGTCTTGAGTCGAACTTGGATAAATCTTGAAAACAGCCACAATAAACATTGAGTATTTTAAGTGGAACTATTAATTTGCTCTCATAAGGAGTCATATATATATATATATATATATATATATATATATATATATGTTGTGTGTGTGTTGTGTGTGTGTGTGTGTGTGTGTGTGTGTGCGTCTGCATAATCAGTCTATTGTCATCACAAGTTTTAGTTTCACGTGATATCCAGGATTTCGAATATTGATATCCTAGGCAACGTACCTAATTTGAAATATTGGTGCAAATACACGAAACAGTAATAAAAAAAAACCCTGAAATTCTTTTAGTTTTGCACAGTGTTACCCGTTCTAAATGAATATATATATATATATATTCCTAAATTACTGTTTATTCTAAATACATCTGGGTTTTTTCTTTATGTCTTTTCCGGACTCTAATGCTTAAAATTAATAAGAGTTCCTTTCAATTCAGATTTTCAGTTTTCATTCTGATTTTCATAATTACCGACACATGTTTCTCTTTTATTTTGTTCTTTTTCATTTGTTTTGAATAAAATCTGCTGCAACGTGTCAAATGAATCGAGAAGGAACTAAAATATGATTATGACATGCTTTATCTCTTCTTCATATTCAGCTGAATGTCATGAACGAATGAAAAGTTTTTCCTTTACCGAGATCAGTCGGTGCGTCAACACAAAGGAAAGTTCACCTATGAAATGTGAGGAACAGGAAAGTTAAGAGCAAGATGGAAGGACTACATTTATATAGTATTCCTATTGAAAGACGGAAACATTTATTTTTTTCGATTGGATTTGATGTATTTGAATGTAGATTACATGTGATCTTTTAGGGAAAAAGTATGGTGTTCCTCTACAGATAACCTCTCCAGTTCCACTGAACGATGTTTACAGTAACAGTAATATGTTTCCTTACGTACTTGAAAAACGAGGCGCTCATTTCGTAATGGTTATCTACGTGCGAAGTGGATTTGTCTACTTGAATTTACATCTTGAATGAGGCTGTTTGCGTTTAACCTAGGGCTAATACTCTCGAGAAATGTATGAATAGAACTTACCTCCCTCCAAATATGGGTAATTAGTAGGATAGACTGGGCTATTTTACCCCTCTGGGAGAAGGAAATTGCTGGTCAGACAAGTTGTAGATCTGGAGAAGGATGCGCTCCGCAAGGATATTCTTACTCAAGACATAAGTAGTGCGCCAACGGTGAAGCCGGGTTACGAGTCCAGTGAATTAGTTCGGTTGGTTGGAGTTTACAGCATGTCAATTCTTTGGATAGTTTATGCTGTTAACGTAGTTTCATTGATTGTTATTGGGTTTACATTTTTAAATCATTTAACCACATTTTGAAACTAACCCTTTATCTGTATGGAACGTTTACAGATACTACCACTCCGGGACAGAATGCACTTGGGAGTAATGGCAATGAAGGAGTGCTCCAGACTCCCGAGAGTGCCAGTACTGGGCCGTCATTACTAGATGTAGTTTACCCTGACTAAGACCATCACCCACCGGCTTGTCGCGTATATATATATATATATATATATTATATATATATATATATATATATAATATATATATAAAGTCGTTGGGGTGGTCTAAAGTCGGTATCAGACTATCAGTGAGGTAGTACGATGACGGTATCAACGATGGTTGATCGACGACTAACTTCGATGACGGCAGGGTCGCAGCGCAGAGTCGGGTGACACCGCTAGCTACCATCGAGACGGTAAAACGGACACATGGACACGCTGGGCGTGTTCGTGTGAAGCGAGCCTCCGGGCAAAATGCTGGAGAATCATTATAGAAGCAATACGGTCGAGACAATCATATCACTGCAAAGACTTGACGTGTCCAGCCGATTGATTGGAAGGGACATGTCCGACCGCCGTCTAGCCTAAGTAATAGCAACATAGAGTTGTGCATGCCCTGGGCGGCTTAGCTGACAGGATTCTCTCTTTAAGTATATTGTGCCGCCACCCATGGCCAACAGGTGACCTCGTTGGGGGTGTCTCATCCCTCTGCAGAGATGTAGCCATCGTATTCGACAATACAAGCCGACAGGGCTATCACTCATGAAAAATTGTAACTTAATAGATTAAAATAAAAGATATGGGTTATCATTTTGTGGGCACTGAATATGTAAAAGTATAAATACAATGAATTAAAGAAACAAAATAAACACGTAAGTAAAAAAGACAACATAAATCTTATTCAATATTCATCTTTAGTATATTGAAATTATTCTTGTGTGATTTTCTTAGTTGAGGCTGGATTATTTGTATCATTTATATTTACTAGACTGCTATCTTCATCTTTATTATTGCAAACGTGGCGCAATGGATACAAGGGTTGAGTTAATACAGTTCCAAGTGCTAATAATTTGTTTATAGCAGATTCAACACTGAACTTGGGCAATAATAACATAGAATACTCAACATACCTTAACACAACGGAATGAGAACAGGCTTACCCGCTGGATTAAATAAAGGGTTCGGTTAAAAGTTCCATGAAGGCCCCTGGTTACGATATGAGGGCTCACGAGTTCAACAAGAATCTCTATAAGGTCGGCAAGTAACGCCTGACGAAGATCGGAGAGGATATCTGCCGAAACGTTGTGCATATAACAATAAAGTTTTGACTACTCTCCGAAAAATCTGAAGAAAACAAATATATTAGGATTATTTGGATTATTCGGACCATTTTCCTCATCTTTATTGTTATCTTGGGGAGTCATGTCACACTGCAATGAATTCTAATTGGAGTAATTTCTTCTTTAAAAAAAAAAGAAATTACTCGAATTAGAATTCATCGCAGTCTGACGTGACGCCCCAAGATAACAATAAATATGAAGACAATAATGCGAATAATCCAAATAATGCAAATTATCACGCCCCATATAAAAAAATTCAGAGAAATACAACACATATATTATTATTCTAATATTATTGTTTTCGTTATTGTGAATACATTAATTATATAATATATAATCAAATTCTTAACTCCCGAGCTACATACTTTTGAAGTTATGGAACGCTTACCTAGTTAATGTCTCATCTGCAGTTACATGAACAAATATCTCAGTTCGACAGTTGTTTACATTCTATGTTTAGAGATTCGACTCTTCCGGTATCCCCAGAGGAAGTAATCACAAGGGGAAAGCTCTGGGGAACGAGACTGTGGTATATATGTATAAATTGCAATGAAAGTCCCGATTGTTTGAACAGGTTTCAATCACAAACGATAGGTGTTCATGATTTAACGCCATGGTAACATGACAATAATAATATATACTTATGCAAATGCACACACACCCGCACATATTGATACACATTTATCGTATGGACTCGTGTGTGCAAACATACACACATATATATATATATGTATGTTTGGGGCACCTCATGTGGTTTACTGGTTAGCAAGCTAGATTTGCAGATCATGGTTAGTGAGTTTGATTCTCATTAGGGTGCCCGATACATCTCGCCTCGTGCCACATCTAAGCTAAGCTTTGTAAATAACTATATACGTATGTTTGAGCATGTGAAGTTTAAACTATATGCATATATGCATTTGAATTACTTATTTATCATTTCAATTTTGGTTTTGGTTTCCATTGTTTAATGACATATCAACCCTTGTAGGTTATTTAATGCCAAGGTGATCATTGCATAAGAATAGAAAGGTTACTATTTAATCGATAGCTAGGAGTTATGAGGTTCATACCTTTCCCATGGGTATTAGTCCAAAAGTGAACGTAATAGCGCGATTGGAGTTTGAACTCGCTTACTAAGATGTCGCAGCCCAGCATGTTAACCACTTTGTCAAGGTGAATTGTCCATCATTTTGGTTATTACTAAAAGGTCGGATAATGAAATAACATGACTTATGAAATTTCGGTTCATTTATTAACATTTTTGCATGTCACCACAAAAATGTTATGAGGATTGTCGAAAAATTCCAAAGAATATTAATTTGTTATACATTAGAAAATTATTTCAATTATCCCTGCACCCTCTCACAAAGGGCATATTCTCAGACAAACCTGTTTTGGTATACATGTATTTCGGATCTATAATATTATTGTAATAGATATAAAAGAAAATAGACTAAATATATGGCAGAAAGAAATATAACAGCCGTATTGCAAGTCGAAACATTAACATAAGATTAATAAAAGTAAGTTTGAAAGAGAAAAAAATGGAGCTTGGAAGAATTGTCGCTTTATCTTGTCAGTAAAAAATCCGAGAAAAAAAACCCCTAGAAGCCTTAATCCAATAATATTCCCGTTGACACATTGCAATAATTTATGAACCTTTTGATAAAATATATTTTGTCATATATCGATTTCCATTAATTCTAACATGATAAACTTAATATCTGTCATTATTACAACAGTTTGCATTCATTTCCACGTGGAAATACAATATATTGGCTGTTGGCTATGTTGTCTGCTTTTAATAAGATGCTTTCTCAAGATTTATTTGATAAATCATCATTAAGAATTCCAATAGCACCATGTTGAACAACTACTTTTGTTTAATGCATTTACCAACCCCTCCAAGTACACCTTCATCACCATTGCTCCCTGACCCTCTCTGACCCGGAGTGGTAGTACCTATTAGGGTCCCATCTATAAGTTAAATAAAAAAATGTGTTTATAAAAAAATTGAGTATTCATTAAGAATGCATTTATTTCAAATCTTTATCGGCATCATATTACCCACTGAGGTTGATATGCCGTAAAACAAACCAAACCAAAGCAACCAATCCCTTCCGCTACCTTTTAATCGGAGTTTACAAAGTTTGAATTTATTGTTTACTTTCTCCTAGTTTGGTTACCTAACCAATGTTAAAGAGCTCAGTTTACCCTACTATATATCCATTGATGTGTTTGTGGGACACTAAGGAAGATATTTCAACTGGTGCTAAAAATCATTAGTGAAATAGTATTTTTCTTAAATCAGGAAAATTTATTTAACGTGAAAAAGATTTTTTTTAATTCAGCATTCAATTTTAAATGACAGAATGTCTATATATTGCCATCAACAACTGTAACCATATAGCGGGTCCAAACCAGGGAGTTCTTTGTACTTCTCGTCTGTGGCCGTGTCGATTGCAATCCTGGACTCCCACAGTTGTGTCCTTCGATCGAACAACATCCGGTGGAAAGAACGTCGACACAAGAAAACAAATAAACAAACAATTCAAACAAGCAGAGAGAGAGAACAAAAAGTGGATAGAGTGAATATTCCCATGAGCTGTAGCACCCATGCAATGAATTTCATCTTCCTTGTTCTCTTCATATATTTTCCATCTTCTCTGCTGCTATCATGCCTGTCGAGACAGGGAAGAGCGCCCCTAATCTTTTCTGGCTAAATCAGGACCTTCTACTTTCGTGATCCGAATTCAACTGGTCCCAAAGCTTAATTGTCTTCAACTCGTCCCAAAATCCAACTGACCTCGACTAACGCCGGATTCCAATTGTCTTCAACTAAACTCAACTGCTTCAAGTAACTCCAAAATTCAACTGACTCACTACACTGACTCAAAGTCTTATTTATCCCACCCAATCCCGAGATCTCGTCATCCGTGAGACTTGAAAATCCGGGCACATATCTTTGTTAAGACAACCGACCACTCAAGCTATAGAAACGACATCCAGACAACTTCAAGTTTTACTTTATATTGTACGGCATATATATATATATATATATATATATATATATATATATATATATATATATATATATATATATATATATATATATATATATAAGGGGATCAATTACCCTAGTGGTGTATTTTCATTATTCACATATTCGGACAGCTGATGCCGTTGCTTTGCTTTGGTTTTATCTTTCTCGCTCCGGATTGTTGTGACGGCAGAAATTGAATATTGGGCATGTTTTGTTCGGATTATTTGTGGTGAGAATTCGATTCGAAACACTTTGCTAACAATATCAAAATACTAATAATACTTAAACTGTATAAGTTATACGAAAATTAAAGTTTAATTTATATGCTTTGTTATCCAATAACTACTATTGTGCTAAAATATATTTAACGGTAAATGGAAGTATAGTAAACATTCCGTAAATTTCACGAAGTACAAAAATTAGTCTATCTCTTTATTGGTGCATAAATTGGTCACTGAGTGCAAATCGAAATAACTGCACTGGTAACATGTTCGATCAACATGCAATTGATTACTACGACGAGACGCCCAAGATGAATCAATATGAATCATCATTAAACACATCATATAACCAGCAAATTACAAGTGTTTTCAGTGTCGATATTTTTTCAGGGTCATCAAGTTTCTTTATGATAAAATAAATACTGTATGCAGATGCTCATTCTTTGGAATAAGATTTTTACCAAGTATTTCCTTTTAGTCTTCCTTCAAGACCCTTTAAATACAAAGTTGATTTCCAGAGGTTTTCACTCGGGGCCATCCAAGTGTTTTCCTTAATGAGCATTACTATAACACGTGAAGGCAAATGTGCTGGACTATGGCATCGTTGTCAGCTTGTTTGAATTCTTGTTGCTCTATTACGTTTACTTTCGGATTAATACTCTTGGGAAAGCTTTAACCCCTCCTAGATTTGGTTTAAATAGTACACTTACACTAGTCCTTTTACAAGTATAGCATTGGCATTACATAAGCCAAGAAGGTTGATATGCCATTAAACAAAGAAATCAAACCTTACTTTAACGTAAAAATGCATGTTATATACTCCTAGGTAAAAAAGACAACAAAAATCCAAAAACTCAAAATCTCAGCGGAAAACATACAGGAATAACGTGACCATACTTACTGCCAAGTTACGTTGAAAATATAGGATTATACTATCACCGAAGTTAAGCAGCGATGAGCATATTCAAATCTAAGAAGGGTGACCATATAAGCAACAGCAGCTCCAGTTAGAAACCAAACATAAAAATGACTTGGTTCAACATTTGATTAACCCAAAACGATTGATATGCCATAAAACACAACGACTATTTCAAAAACATGTGTCACCTCATTCAATTATGTATGATACCGTTATTCTGTTTTGTTTTTTTTTTTTTTAATTTTTGGAGACACAAATAATTTTCTTCGCTTTCAAAAAATTTTAAACTTTGAACATCTTTAGTATTAATGAATATGCTCTTCATTTTTATTAGCCCCGCCAGTTTCAATTCTTTCATCGCTCCGTAATAAACAAGTATAACAATATTTTCCTAACAACTCACGCTTAAAACTCACCTTTGGATTTGTAAAATATACGATGCATATTCGTATGATGCGGAATAAAACAAATTTGTGTCTGTGCTAAAATTGTTACCGTAGTTAGCAACGGCCAACAGTTAGGTCACGTCACCCTAGTTCAAATCCTGGACGAGGTTGTTTCCATTTAACAGAGCACTCAAGTAAATAGTAGAGCAGACTTTGATTCGTTTAACTTACTATGACAGTGGGTCTAGTAGAAGGAAATTTCTGAATTCCAACCTCTTAAACCCCGCTTAAAATTGACATTGTGCCACATTCTGCGAGTGGCTAAATAGACAAAAAGGAAATTAGATGCCATACAAATGAGTATGACGTGAACCCTAATGTAATACAACCGTCATACACATATGAATGATGTGACACTTAAAGGGTTAAATATTATATAAAGCGGGTATTTCTATGACGTGATATCAACATCAAGAGACCTTCAATTAAATCCATCTAATCTAAAGATTTGTAATAGGTTGTACAAAATTATTGAGGTTTGTTTCTCAAACATGTGCACAAAAGATCATTATAATTAGAAAGAAGGTCGCAAATGCCGGTTATATAAGCAAATCAACCATGACCTTCACAAAAGAGAATAAAGAAATGAGAAAATGTTGTTGTTGGTTGTAATATATGACATTTCACAAATAAGGAATGTGCTCTATACGATCCATAATTATATTATATGAATGCGGAAGAACGTCTCATTTGCTATTATAATTAACTGGGATATCCGGCATGATTTGAAATTAATGACTTTTCGTTGTGGGTTCTTATGTTTTATGCCCTTCAATACGATACTGCAAATTTGTAACTAGAACTATCTCTCACCCTCTCTCCCCTCTTTCTTTCACCCTCTCACTCTGTCTGTCTGTCTGTCTCTCTCTCTCTCTGTCTCTGTCTCTGTCTCTCTGTCTCTGTCTCTGTCTCTGTCTCTGTCTCTCTCTCTCTCTCTCTCTCTCTCTATATATATATATATATATATGCGCTTAAATAAATCTATTTCCACCCATATATATATATATATATATATATATATATATATATATATATATATATATATATGTGTACATATATATGAGAAGGAAATATTTTACAAATATAACAAAAATAACAAGTTAATGCATGCGTCATTATATGATTTGCACCTTTCGTTTTTGCACAAACATTGATCACGTCATTGACTTACGTAAACAAACGCGCATATAAAAATTAACGGTTAATAGCACCATATTCACATAATCACTATACACTTAAAATCTTTCATTTTGTCCCTCACAAAACATTACTTAACAGTATCCTGAATATGGTACAATATACCAAAATGCTTAAGTATTGACACTAAAATTTGTTTCCTGATCATATCATCCTGTATTTGTTATATTTTTAATTTGTTATATTGTTATATTTTCTTCTCATATATATATATATATATATATATATATATATATATATATATATATATATATATATATAAGGTGTGTCAAAAAGTATCTAGATAGTTTGTACATTTTGACACACCTTGTGTGCAGAAAAAATTAAAATTGTTCCTTTTTATCTTGGTAAATACACATTCAATCTCAATACTTTTATAACAAAACTATATATATATATATATATATGATGTGTATCATAAAAGTATCCAGAAAATTACAGTCATACGAATATATATATATATATATATGTGTGTGTGTGTGTGTGTGTATTTTATATATATATATATATATATATATTATATATATATATATACGCACACACGCACGCTTACATATATATGTTTGTATACGTGTTTGTGTATATATATACATATATATACATATGTACATGTATATATATGTGTATATATATATAAAATACACACAGGCATACACACACACACACACACACACACATATATATATATATATATATATATATATATATATATATATATATATATATATATATATATATATATATATATATATATATATGTGTGCCTGTAATTGTCTGAATAAAGAGGCATTGCAATGGAGAACATTATAATGAATTATAAATTTATTCATTCTATTAAAGTTCGGACTGCTAACACAGTAATCACAATTGATATCCCTCGAGTAATCTTATATATCCTTTTCCTTTAATTGCTCTGTTGAAATCACAGAGAATATTTAATCATCCCTATTTAAACATGCCTATTTCCGAGATTATTTCTGATTCTTAAATTTGATTGAATTCATTATTATTTGCATGCGTGTCTCTGAAATTGTTCGTAGTATGTTTGATTCTATAAAGTGACAACTTCAACCGGAATCAGATTTGACATTGTCCAAAAAAAGCTTTGTCGGTCTTAATTGATTGATTTACCGGTTAAATTCCATTGTTTCTTTTAGTTTCTTCTAGTTCTTTTTTGTTTTTTTTTTTTTTTGTTTACTGGAATTATCATTAGGCAATTTGAATGATTGATGAAGATTTTTAAGTGATAATTATCAGTGTTTTTTATTTTATTTGCATCACAGGTTTATATTAAACATTTTCTTGTCATCAAAGTTCTCTATGGAATCACCAGTTCCGAGAATTTTTAAAAGATAATTATTTCATGTTCATTTCCAGTAATGAACCTAATTAAAATTTCCTTTCTCATTATTCGGATGATTTAAAGAGAATAATGGCGAGATTTCCGCACAGTTTTTTGTAAATATGTGCAAAGAAGTGATCTTACGTATAAAAATCGTATGTGTATTTTTGTTTCTACTTGTGCGCGTGTGTGTATTCTAATTGTACATAGAGGACTGGCTTTATTCACCATTATACACAAACGTTGTTGGATATCTGTACAATAATGTATATTATTAGTACTATTCAATAAACAAATTATATTAATAAATTAAAACAATTAGACAATTAAATACATTCTTTCAACTTGTTAGTTTGCTTTTTTTAAATATTTGTTTTATATTTTTTCTTCTACTGAATAAAATCTGTGTTCGACATTTTGATAATTATTTAAAATATAACTATATCAACCTTTGTGTCCTGGTTATGACGGTAAACTGCATCTAGCGTTTAAGTTAAAATTATGGATCTCTGGGAAGTAAATGTTTATCACAATTACTCCAAGGTCTACTCAAACCCACAGTGGGAATACCTGTTAGGGTTCCATCAATGGGTAAATGAAAAAAATGAGTTTAAAATTGTGTTTAAAAAAATTGAATATCCAACAAGAATGAATAAACAAAACCAGTTCGGAATAAAATTTTATCATACCGTAAAATCCAACCAAACAAATGTTCCAACCTTTGTGACACACTGGTTATGCACATATAAATGAAATTGTTTTAGATAACATTCTTCAATTCATAAGAATAACCTACGTTTATATCAATAATGAAATACGTCTATAATATGTCCTGAGTATGACGTAAAAATCTATATAATGGTGAAGTTCAAATTCTGGAACTCTGACGAGTGTGGAGTACCCCTTTATCGCCATTCTTCCCTGCTCCACTCTGAACCTGATTGATATTACCTGTTCCGGTCCCATATATGAGTTAATTAGAAAAAATAATAATTAAAATGTGTTAAATGTTCAGTTAAAATCATTGAATACCCACAGGCATGAATGGAATAGAATGTCCTACCGTACATAGTAAGAATCTGAACAATTGTTATAACACGCATACAATCTCACCCTCTCTCTCTCTCTCCCCACATAATCTATGCCCCTCTCTCTCCCCCACATACTGTCTCACTTTCTCTAAATATACACATATATATATATATATACATACATATATATATATATACATATATATATACATACATATATATATACATACATATATATATATATACATATATATACATATATATATATACATATATATATATTATATATATATATATATATATATATATATATATATATATATATATCAGTTAAATCTAGCGTAAGTCAATCGTGTGGAATACCAGTTCACACAATAGATTGGTAATATGTTAAGTAATTTCATGCCATAAACATTATGCATTTTTTTAAATTCCATGCCGAAGTAAAGTTGGATGCAATTGTTGCTGCCAGACACTCTAACAATTCTGAAATGTACATTTTTAATACTGAGGAAATACGTTTCAGTGACAGCTATCAACAAAAGAAAAAGAAAACTCAAATAACTGACACACAGTATTCTAGGCAGATAAAACTTGTACGTTTCAGAAGGGAAGAATTAAAGCGACGTCATTACAATACTCATTTCAATAAGCGATATGTGTATTATACATTCACCATCATTGCCTCTCGGTATTTATTGACTTTCAATGGATTTTCAATAATCGATATCCCAACATGACAACATTCGCGTATTTGCTCATTTAATCATTTATTCTTGCGTTTAACCAAAAAATAGGTTTGTTAAATATCGATATTTGAAAGGAAATCAATCGGGAATGTTAAACAAATTAGCTAAAATATCAATTCTAAACTTCTTTGATAGATTAACATTTAGAAGAATAGCCATCACTTGAGCAGAACATTTATATTTTATTATGTTAAGAAACATACTAAAATAGTTCTTAATACTGGCTTGCTTTGTCTTGCTTTTCGTAAAATGAAAGGAAAGTAATTTACTGATTTCAACCCGAGCATTTCTCGGAAAATGGAAAATAATTAGGTGTAGTCAACTGAAATTATAGGGTGCGTGTATCTTACAAAGAACACTGGAATTTTGAAGTAATCATAACCAACTAAATGCCACTCGTGGGTTCTGAACATTAATCATTTGGCAACACTGCTTAAGTAAAAAGAATAATTTTGTAAGAAATCAATTATCTGTTTTGCACGTATATCCGAGCCCGTTAAGTTTTATTTCATGTTTTAAAATTTAATAGACAAATGTTTATATGGACGGTCACTAATCCAAATCCATCACCTCATCTACTTCCCAAAGAGCTCTAGAACAAGAGATTACAGTTATGTGTCGTGAAATTACAAAAGAAAAATAACATATTTGACAGTGAATGAATTGGACACTCATTTATTTGTCCCATTCGATTCCCCCCACTTTTTTTTTTAATCTCCCAGCTAGTTTTCTGTAAATTAAGTTTTCTCAGTGTTTCCTTGAAAGGAAAAAAACAACAGCAATTTAGTC
Organism: Doryteuthis pealeii; assembly: GCA_023376005.1. NCBI lineage: Eukaryota > Metazoa > Mollusca > Cephalopoda > Myopsida > Loliginidae > Doryteuthis > Doryteuthis pealeii. The sequence goes on from CM042139.1 coordinate 69,548,465, forward strand.
TTTATTTATTTCATTCTTTGATCATATTATTTTGTGAAATAGATATATTTTTTATTCTAAGAAGAGTTGTTTTCAGAAAGCAAACATTTTAAAAACAAACATTTAAAGATCATTTTTTTTTACTCTGACCTGGAATAGTAGAACCTGTTAGGGCCTCATATATGGGTCAGATAGGTATGTTTGCAAATTAGATACGAATACTTGGTATCATATAAATGAGTGCAAAAAAACAGAAAACTACTGAGAAAATGTTAATGTAACACTAACTACTGGGCATGAAATAACTCATACCGTTTTTTCATGCCGTTAAAATCATTCAATCAATAAATCTTTATGTATAGTATGAGTATTTTTTTTTGCTTTTCTTACGCTGGTAATATTGAGATTTTTGGAATTACTATTAACGTATTTACTTGTTCACTTAAAACTTTTTTGATGGTGAACAGTATTATCATGCATTGAATCTGCATAAAATGCATTATCTTACATATAATAAATTTTATTCCATAAATGTCTATCAATCATTCAATACGGGATCTTCTTGTCTAATAATCCCTATCTAACTAACAACAACAATCTTATTTCTAGTAGGAAACATTTAATTTAAACTATAAATGATTTGACGAGAGTTGGGATCCACATCAATAAAATAAATCTAAGCTCCTGTATAGTTGCCTTATGAAATGAATAAATATAAATCTTACAAGATTGCTGAAACTTTAAACTTCCCTGCAGCAAAGATATTGTTAGATGGAAGAAAATGAGGCAAAGTGATAGTGTTTCTCGAATGCTAACTGTCTTTTGAGATGATATAAAAATAAGGTACTTGAGGAAATCAAATCTATTCCGCTAGGTATAATTCAACTTGAGTCCACATACATATCAATCAACGCTCATCTGCTTGTTTACAGATGATAGGTATTAGAATTCAATGAGTAATTTTAGGTTAATCAGCTCTAAAATACAGAAACCATAGGGATACAAATATATAAAGCTACGTCTACGTTCTTAGACAAAGTAGGCCTTTATTAAAAAAACTGGAGAGCAGACTGTTATGATTTGTGTGGTCATCCATAGGCTTCAAGCAAGAGCACTGTCTAGCCGAGATCCCTTGTGTTAACAGAACGCGATCCTTATTGAGGAAACCTTTGGTTGCAGCTTAGTGTCCTTTAACATTGGGTATGATCCTTTGGTTGTTCCCTGGTGTTCCTTAGTGTTGGGTATGAGCCTTTGGTTGTTCCTTGGTGTTCTTTAATGACTTGCAGGTCCGTTCATCAATGTCGAATAAAGTGCAAATGAAAGGCTGTCAATATCAGCGATTAAATAGTTAACCAACCAGGTATTCCTACTGTTGATTGGCTTGTGTTTACCCCACGTGACCTCGTTTCATCTATAAATTTATGTGGTGCATTACAGAACGCCTTATATATACAAAAATAATTCAACACAGAAAATGAGGCTTTTACAATATAGGTTTTATGTACAATTTTTTTGTACGGCATCGATACCTTACATTTCTTTTCCAGCATTGATGAAAAAAAAGCTCCATTCATAATTCAATCGAATATCCAAAGATCCTTTTTCCGGTCCTTATATAATTCCTGGATCATTCCTGAGGAGATATCGTGTGTAATTGTTATCGACCCAATTTCAGATCTTATATGAGACTGTTTGCATTTCAATTAGCAATAATACCCATGCCACCGTTTAGATCCAGGTAAGCACTAACTCCATCAGACACGATGTCGGCTATGGGGAAAGATGAATGGATGCATAACATCACCGTTGCTAGTGTCTAAAACAAACAACATTATGCGGATTGGGTGTTTTGCTTCTCATGATTATTGATACATCTTATAGGTAAAAAGCATACCAACGATTATTGTTTGAGTTTACCATCTGATCCTGACAAAAATATTTATCATCTGAGCAAAACCAAATTATGTTTGTAGAAATGTTTTCCAGCATGGTATTTCCTCTTGTATTTCATGGAATCGTGATAAAAATATGCCATATTTATGTTAAATTACTGAATGTCTTCATGCACTAACCGTCTGATAAGAAACTCACATTCCTATATATTTTGCTATGGGTCTGATTGACTTGCTAGAATTGTTGGAATATTTTGGCATATATGGTGTCCTCGAGGTTCCAACTTATAGGTTCTCTGTGAGCGCGTGGATTCAATCGGCCAATTCGTTCGAATACGTGGTTGGTTAACTATTTATTGGCCTTGATAGAAATGCGTTCAGTTGCTTGTGCTTAATACGGACGAACCAACCAATACACAACGTATCTGCTTAACATTAAGGAACACACGGACCGTAGGATTCCACTCAAGACGGATCAACCTTAATGACACAATAAAGTGATCCACTGTAAAGTGCTCTTACATGCAGCCTAAAAATGGCTACAAGAATCGTAACAAGAATCGTCGTCAAACACGGTTTAGATATATTCAGGAATCCTTCTCCAGCTCAGAACGATCAGAGTGTGGATTCCAATGTAGTGACTCTTGGACTCATCCAACTCTTTTGAAATACTCAGCACTGTCGTCGGATTGACCATGCCTTCCTCAAAGGCAGTGTCTGGTTTGTTGCACAGGTGTCAAAACCTGAAAGAAACAAAGCGTATGCATAAAATTAATAATTCAAAGTGACGACATTTTACACATAACACACATTTTAAATACTGAAATCTATTTGTCCAAACTCTTAGTTTTAGATAAATACTTTTTTCACGGAAATTTAATGCGGCTAAAAGCTATTTCTTTAGAATTCATACAACAAGAAATTCTAAACGGTATCTTCTATTACAATATTGAGTTTTCTATACGTTTTTGGAAACCAGTTCGTTGTTCTGTTCAGATGCCTTATCTCTTTCGTCGGAATAGTAAATGATTATTTCACATCTAAATATCAGTTGGTCTTTTAAAAAATCAGAGTGAAACAAAAGTGTTCAGAAAATGTTATTCCTGATAGATTTGGCAAACAAATGATAATTAATCCTCTTTTAAACTGAGAAACACTGACAAAATAACAGATAATTACGCCTTCACATTATTTTCGATCGAGTAAATTATAGTGGGTTATATCGTACAGATTTTGAGACAAAGACTAGAGGGAGACAAGGAAATAAAAAACCAAAATGTGCCAAGGAAAATATATGAATATCATTATTTTTACCATGGGGAAATATTTATCTCTATAGTTATTCGAAGACTAAAATAGCTGTACATTTTGTTTTATGCATAACGTCGGCCAAATTAGTTATTCACTAAACTTTAGTTTTTCCATTGCAAGTGTAACAGCTAACTAAAATATGGTGTAAGAAAAGTTATAATCAGGTTTAACAGTCCCTATGATCAGAAATGGGAATAATTTTAGAAACCACACAATCGATTTGTAGCGTTTCGTGAAGATGCCCGAAAATATAAATATATATTTTTTCTTTTCTTTTCTTCAAACGTGCGAATGGTTGAATCTTCAGCTCAATGGCTCTATATACCGAGACACTGTGGTAAACTATTAATTTTTGTTAAAATTAATCTTTTAAAGTTTTACATTCAAATTACTTGTGTTTCGCATATTTATACAAAAGTTTGAAATTCTGATTCTACTATAACCATTTGAACTAAAAATGAAAGAATAATTTGCAAATCACGGTGGGCTTTTGTGTCATAAATCTCAAAAGTAGCCCCCCTCTCCCATGAACCTGTCGTCACAAGCTCTGTCTCTTACTCCCCCCCCACCTCGTACAAAATTCTACATGCCACCCGGCACGTAAAACCAAGCCATGGGTAGCAGCATGGTGGATCTGAGATGCGGCAGAAGAGCCTAAATAGGCCAACGGTGTATATCATAAGATGCTGGGCGGAAGAACCCTGAATAGGTCAACTGCCAGGATCAACAAGTTCAGTTAGGTAACTACTGCTCCTCATCTCTAAGACCGGCGCCTATTGATGAGTCAAACAGCTACCGATAGATATCGATGACCTTGACCCAACCGAAACCATTCATGACATTACAGAAAGTTCAAAAATCATGTAGCAACGTACCCTCTGCTATAAAAAACGGTACGCGATCTGCTGAGGCTCGAGCACCGGCCCAGTGTTCGATAAATAACTTACGGAGCTCAAAAAACACGACACATTTAAATCACATCACTCTCAGCACAGACAAGCAAGGCATACACCCTAGAGAAGACATAACCCTAACCGCACTATCTAATAAGAAAGACACAGAACCCAAATCCAATACAAACCTACTCAGATGTAAAAACTCTCTCAAACTAGCAACATTTAACGTTAGAACACTAAAAACGATAGGCCAACTCCCAGAACTCACGGCGTCCGCAGCCGAAAAGAATATAGACATCATATGTGTACAAGAACACAGACTTGACCATGGTGATATAGAAATAAAATACCATGAATCTGGAAATGGCTGGACGTTTGTGTCAGCATCTGCATGGAAAAAACTCTGTCAATGCCACTATAGGAGGTGTAGGAATGCTTCTTAGCCCTCGAGCACTAAAATCACTAAACAGCATAGAAAAAATTCAACCGAGAATCATGAGCGCTACGTTTAATGGCAATCCCTGCCTGACTATAGTCTCATGTTACAACCTCACAAATGTTAGCGATGAAACAAACATCGAAACATTTTACAATGGGCTATCCTCTCTATGTCGGCACACGCCCAAACATAATGTATTGATCATTGGGGGAGACATGAATGCACAGGTAGGAAGAAACGAAAACAATAGATTCAGCTTACATAACACCCCAAACAGGAACGGTGATCTCTTAGCGGAGTTCTCCCTTGAGAACAGGCTTGTTTGTCTAAACACCAAATTCCAAAAACGGAAGGGCAAACTATGGACATACACGTACCCAAATAGCACAAAAGCGCAACTAGACTACATCCTAATAAACAAAAAATGGATAAATAGCACAATGAACTGCGAAGCGTATTCCTCCTTTGAAGGAGTATCCTCCGATCACAGAATAGTCACAGCAAAATTACGATTAAGCCTACGTAGAAACAAAAAACAAACAAGTAAACACATACGATACGACTGGGCGACACTGGCTAACAGCGATATAGGCAATCGCTACGCTGTAGCAGTAAGAAATAAATTCAATTTCCTCCAGGAGTCATCTGAAAGCTTCACACCAAACGAGGAATACGAAAACTTTGTTAGTGCACACCTAGAAGCTGCAGCCGAGTGCGTACCAACCAAACAAAGTGCTAAACACACTGTTCCTTGGGAGACTGAAGCAGTTAGACAAAGGAGAAACGATATAAAAAAAAGCAGCCCAACGCAATAAAATAAAACCAACTAACACCAATCTACACAACCTTAAGAAAGCCCATATTGAACTAACCAAAATATACAACAAAGAACAAATAGAATATATCGAAGCACAAATAAATAATATCAGACAATCAGTGGAAGACAGACAATCGAGATTAGCCTGGCAAACAGTGAACGAAATTAGCGGTAGGAAAGGTACCTCTAGATCAAAGCTAAAGGCAGCCAGCTAAAAAGATAGACTTCATAAATGGAAAGACCACTTCCAGAAACTTCTGGGGAACCCACCTAAAATCATAGAAAATAACATCCAAAATATCATAGATAGACAATTAGATATCAAACTAGGGGATGTTTCAACAGAAGAACTCAACGAAGTCCTAAAAAACTAAAAGGAAGAAAAGCTGCAGGACTTGACGAAATACCCCCCGATGTATGGAAGTTAGGTAAGTTCAATGACATACTTCTTAGGCTATGCAATGCAGTATATAGGCAAAACAGAATAGATAAATGAACGAAAGGATGCATCGTCCCATTCCCCAAAAAAGGAGACCTAGGAATAGCTAAAAACTACAGAGGCATAACCCTTACTGCCATTGCAGCTAAGATATATAATGCCCTTCTTCTTAATCGAATCTGACCCGAGATAGAGAAAGTCCTCAGGAAAAACCAAAATGGTTTCCGCAGAAATAGGTCCACAACCTCTCAAATCCTGACTGTACGACGCATCATAGAAGGGGTTCGAGCAAAGAATTTGGAGGCAACATTACTATTCGTAGATTTCTCCAAAGCATTTGATTCTATACATAGACGGAAAATGGAACAAATACTACTGGCATATGGTCTCCCCAAAGAAACTACTGTCGCTATAATGATGCTCTACAAAGATACTAAAGCAATGGTACGCTCACCTGATGGCGATACGGATTTTTTTGACATCGTCGCCGGAGTCCTACAAGGTGATACATTGGCACCATATATATTTATAATATGCCTAGACTATGTACTTCGAACATTAGATACCATAAAAGAAAAAGGTTTTACACTAAAAAAGGCAAGAAGCAGGAGATATCCTGCACAAACAGTCACAGATGCAGACTGCTGATGACCTCGCACTTCTTGCAGATACACCGGCACAGGCTGAGACACTACTGCATAGCCTGGAGGAGGCAGCAAAAAGCATCGGCCTGCATGTGAACTCTGCTAAAACAGAGTTCATGAGCTTCAGAAAGAAAGGAGACATCTCCACGTTAGACGGTAAACGCCTTAAGCCAGTAGAACAATTCACGTACCTGGGTAGTAATATCTCATCCACAGATAACGATATTAACACACGAATAGGAAAGGCATGGGTGGCCACAAACAAATTGTCTGTCATATGGAAGTCTGATCTCACTGACAAGCTAAAGCGACATCTCTTCCAGGCTGTAGTCATATCAGTACTGCTGTATGGCTGCACTACCTGGACCCTAACAAGGCGCCTCGAGAATAAGCTAGATGGGGGCTGCACAAGAATGCTACGAGCAGTTCTGAACAAGTCGTGGAAACAGCATCCCACAAGGGAGCAGCTGTATGGTCACCTGCCCCCTATCTCACAGACTATCTGAGTGAGACGGACTAGGCATGCAGGGCACTGCTGGAGAAGCAAGGATGAACTCATGTGATGTTCTCCTGTGGAAGCCAACACATGGACATGCCAGTGTGGGCCGCCCAGCAAGGACCTACACGACCAGCTATGTAAAGATGCTGGCTGCAGCGAAGAAGAACTCCCTGTGGCGATGAATGATAGGGAAGGTTGGCGAGAGATTGTCATGGATATCCGTGCTGCCTGCACGACATGATGATGATGATGATATATATATATATATATATATATATATTATATATATATATATATATATATATATTGACCTTGTGTCGCATCCTGCTCGTGCGGAGGGGTTGGTAAATATATATATATATATATATATATATATATATATATATATATATATATATATATCATTCAGATTTGAAATCTTGCATATACTTTAATATCCGTCTAACTAAGAAACACACAAAATTTAATTATTGATTTTTGCTGATTAAGTGAGATAATTAATTAATTAAACGAATATCAAAAGATTTGTGGAACACTTCATGAGTAAGTACAGAAAGTTTAATCCACCACCTTATAAATGAACCTGTCCAGGTGAATAGAGTTCGCCGTACGCCGACTTCATTTTTAGCTATTTTGACATTAACTGCCCGGCAGATTTTTTTTTAAATCTGTGCCCGGATTGAGAAGCCACAAAAGTTTCCCGCTTGCTTTCAGGGGACCATCTACCCCGGCAGCACCTGCACCCTCACCTGAGAACTGGGTTTATTCCCGGTGCCTTAGGCCGCCCCAAAAGGGGATTGCCAATGGAATTTAATCATTTTTAGACCCGACTTGCAGCTCTTCCTCATGAAACTAGATTGTCACAATTGGCTTGATGGATAGTCAAATACACAGTCAAAGATCCTTTACAATTGAATACATAGTTTTATGGTTGTTGGATGCTCTATACTTGGTACACATCCTACCAGTGGTTAACAGTTTGGGTAAATAATAAGTCTGCCTTCAGTAGCCGTAAGCCAATTTAGACATGTACAATATCATTACACCTATGTTTAAATATAACACGTGTCATGAGTAAATTTTTAATATAATCCTTTTTCGAAATTTTCCTGTTTCGTAATATAGTACTAATTGTAAAAAAAATTCTTAGTTTTTTGGAGAACTAAGAAATATCAAGAATGAATAAGTATTTCTGGGAACAAAATATATTGCTTTTTAGCACCAGGTTGGACGCCATTTCTATCAAGATCACGAATGAGAATTTTGCGAGCCATTCACTTGCAACGAGAAAATCGAAATATGGCGAAACTCTGGACGACTTTGCATGATTGTAAAAACTATGACGGGATCGAAATGTCCAATACTAAACGTTTTATTTATTTATTTATTTACGGCATAGAATAGAATATGAAAGTAACTCCATAGTACTGACCGGACGTTTATATACTGTGAAATTATAACTATAAGAGGCATCGTCTTGCTCTACTCGTTTTTCTCAAACATTGTTTATGAAAATTCATTAAAAATCGAGATGAAAAAATATTACGTATTTATCCAACATGTTTGCTATGAGTAGGATACAAGGTTGTTCAAACATCCTATTCAGTAGTAAGGGGTCTGCAAGCTACCCGTTATACCGTTATATTATAACTAATAACTCAAAGGCGCAATCGTTCAATGTTAAAATCTCGCGTATTAATAAATGTTTATAAGGAACAGTATAAAATTTAGTCTTTGACTTTTACTGATTAAGTGATATAATTCAATTAAAGATCAATCGATAAGGGGAACGCTTCAGGTACAAAACGTATTTCTTGGTATAATCTCTGACCCTTCTCTTTATTGGAATTATACTCTGCCATTGATCCCACTGAAAAGCTATTCAATCCAATATGTTTTACCTGTGGGGTAACCGGTTGGGAAAATGCCCTGCCTTTACTTTTTTATAAATCTTAGTTGTAAGCCTATTATACCAAGTATAATATTAATATAGCCAGCATGTCTAAATGTCACAAACATCCCATAGGTGAAATCTAAATGTAATTTGTTTATAAAAAAATTATAATTTTGTACTAATTGTAGAACAATTTTGGGAAGAACAAAAAAATAAAAATATTTTAAAAGCAAATAAATATTGTAATTCGAAAAAATTTAACATTCTAAAATTCTTAGCTTTTTTTTATTTCAAGCAATTTTTTTTCTTAGTTTCTATGTATATGAGGACTAAGAACCAAATACGTTAATGTTTAGCACTAGCTAATTTGAAAGATTTAACCAGGAGATAAGCTTTTAGTTGAAAAAAATTAACGAACCAAATACGTATTTAACCATCCCGTTCACGGGATGTGACTCTTGGTTGCAAGTTTAGGGCATCCAGCGAGGATCAAACTCGTTACTAAGCAGTATGGATCTTATCGTATGAGTAAATTATACTACAGAAAATATCATTGAGAAATAAAATCTCATATATAATTCTAAGTTTATAATGAGGAAAAATACAAAATTAATTTTGAATTTTTACCATAAATATTCCAATTCCACATTCAAACAGAAATATTTTCTCAATTCAGTACTAATTGTAAGAAGAAGAAAAAAACTGAATTCTTTGGTAACTAAAAAAAAACAAATCATGAATGCCTTTCTGACCAACGGGTAAGGTTTATAACATTGTAACTCAACAAGAAAAATAAAATTGGTCACACCATTTACGAGTTTAGGGTATTTTTTTTTTAAATATATTAAATTTAGGTATTTACATAACTCATTCGCTACGTAGGATGTGACACAAAGTCGCAAGTATAAGGCATCCACCGAGGATCGACCTTATTATTCAGTAATAATGAATTTGCGAGACTAGCTTGCTAACAATTACACTGATGGGACAGTTCTAATCATTACACAAACAGCTGACCACGCGCAAGATGTGACACACGTTCACAAAATGTAGGATCCAGCAGGGATCAAATTCCTTATTCAGTAATAATGGATCTGTGAGTCTATCTTGCTCACCATTACACATTGGGATGATACTCTTTTCAAACCTGGTCTCAAGTAAGGAGCATACAGCTAAAAGTAAAATAATAACCATTACACTACGATCGGACACCATCTTGTTTACCCAACATGTTCTTCATGGGTATCATGTTACAGGGCAATGGAATGTATTCCTTATTCATCTAAATCTCTTACCACAGGTAGGATGTAACAAAAGTTCGCAAGTGTGTGGCTTCCAACGAGAATCGAACTCGCTAAAAATAATTTTACTCCGGTCATGGACCGGGTATTTCTGCTAGTATATATATATAATCATTTGTGTTTGTGTTTGTGTGTGCGTGTGTGTTTGAGTGTGTGTGTGTATTTGTTGATACAATTTTATATTTCGTTACACGCAGTTTAATGTGTGCTCCAAAATCTTTGGCTATATATATATATATATATATATATATATGCACCCTATGCACCAGCGGAGATCGTTTTTGCACCTCATGTGGAGCGCCACACCTAGTATCAGCTCTGTATTTTTCCGCACAGATCCATACACAGAGTTGGCGAGAGCCGGTATAGAACCTGGAGATACTATTTAACAACAGAGAAATTAATTGAGTGACTTGTTTATGAAAAAAAAAACAAAAAAAAACATCAAGATTCTAGTTTATCTTAGAATTATTTTTAAATTTTCTTTATTTTTTTTTCATTTACGTACTCTACTTTTATTTTGAATAGTATATTTACAAAAATAATATTATTTAGGTGAAGTGGAAATGCATAAAACATAGCCTACACCAACATAAAACAATGAGTACTTTAAGAAAAATAGTTTATATTGACGGTTGTTGTTTTTTTTAAATGTAGCCCGACGCATTAGTTCCAGTAGTCGTCAGCGGCAAAGCACATCAAACAAAGCAGATCTAATTAATGTCTTTATCGTGATTTCTTAATTATATTCTACCATACAACTAAAAGTATGTTATTTTTAAATTGCATATCTAATTTGAAAAAAAATTCATGCTTTCGGTTGTTATAGAAATTCTCTGTGATTAGATTAATTCTGCATAATCTTATAATAGTTGTAAAGTGTTTCTTTTTTGTATATTTATGCTCATTAAGATATTACAGTTTCTTGTTATAGATTGTTTTTCTTTCTATCTGTATGTATATATCAGGGAAATAAAACCAGTTTCTAAGAAAGGATTCTAGTAATATATTAATATAAACAAAAAATGATAATCAAATTATTTTTTATAGTTTAACGTTTTATTTGATTATTCCCTGCAATATTTCAGAGTTCTACCATTTCTGCATCATGGGCGTCCGTTATCAAAGGAACAATATTTTTCAACCAGGAAAATTACAATTACGACGATGAATCATACACTAAAAGTGATAATTAATATTTGCATAATATTAGGAATAAAATGAATCATAAAATGAATATAGTTCATTAAATCATCTAAAATACTTTTCAAAATTAAAATTCGAAAAGCAGTTGACTTATAGTCAATTCTTTGATGTAAATGCTATAATAACATTCAAATTAGACTCCGTGTGAGTTTTTCGCAACAGCCTAAGCTGATGGTCTTTCCTTGGTATCTGAGTGACAAGAAGGCTTCTTAGGTCGCCAGGACTCTCATGAGTATTCTAGCTGATTTCAACAATGCAGTTGTCTGGATGGTATCAATTCTTCATCTGATGTTCAGTTCCTCTAGTTTCAATTCGAAGGTTTGGAGGATCATTCCAAGTGCACCAAATACAATTGGTATCACTTTCACCCTCATATTCCGCAGTTTCTTCAATTCTCTAGAGAGGTCACTATATTTGTCTATCTTTTCGTTTTCTTTCATCTTCAACCCGCGATCTGATGGAACTGCAAAATCTACTAGTTGACAAGTTCTCTTTTTTTGTTTATTATTATTATTATTATTATTATTAGTAGTAGTAGTAGTAGTAGCAGTAGTAGTAGTAGTAGTAGTAGTAGTAGTATAAAGACCAGCGAACATTTCTCTTTATCATTTTTCTATCTTTCTGGTTAGTTTCTTTGTATCGTTTTCTAATTGATGGGACAGCTGTCATACGCTCTGGCTCCAAGCGATTTCGACCGTATCAATTGATTGTCAAATATGTTTTTGTTAATTTGGGTGTGAAAGTTATTCTCATGGGAGGATTTGTTATTAGACGATAAGCTTTAATGATCGTTTTCGTTATTGAAGATGTTAGTTCCGGTGTTGAATGGTATTTTATCTGATTGGTTGTTTATTTCATAGAGATTGCTTCAATGATATATATGCTTTATTTTTTCACATAGTTTTATTAGGGGTGATTATTCGTATTTCGGCAGATGTGAATTTATCGGTGTTATTGTTTAGCGTGTTAGCCATATCATGTTTTATGGTATATATATATATATATATATATATATATATATATATATATATATACTCACACACACACACACATACGCACACACACACATACACACACACACACATATATATATGTTGCATAGCGCTCGACTCAGGCCACAAAATCGTACATGTTATATACTGTTACTGGGTCGTATGTGTTAGTAATGGAGTATAAGGATTCACACGTAGACATATGTAGTAGTAAGACTTTTAACGTTTATTTCTTTCCCCTCGTGGTGGGTGCGTGTGGGTAGACGAGCTGGACAACGGCACTACGAATGTTGCAGGCTGGCGATCGGGAGGTGAACGGGGTGGGCGAGCCTCACTGCCCGCAGCAGCGCTCGACCGTGTCGACGGTCAGACTCCTTGTGCTCTGTTCGCCGTCTCCTATCTGACTGACTGTCCCCATTGACCATGCTGTATTTTGTATCTCTCAAACGCCTACACGTTTTCTTTGTTCGCTACCACCAGGACAAAGTCCTTTGTTATCTTCGTCATACCCCCTCTTTTTAATTCAACCGGAAATTCCTATTTCCGTTTGTACAATATCCAACATATATATATATATATATATATATATATATATATATATAACACATACACACGAACATACGCACACACACCACCTTCAAGTCTGTTGTAAGAACATCAATATCAAATGGTTCGCTCCTCACCTTTTTGTTGACTATGGAGTCTTTCTATTTGTTGAGATGGTTGAATGTCTAATAAATATAACACGTTATTTTCTGCATCATCTGGACACATGCTGTTTGGTATTGTTACATTAGACTGCAAGCTTATTTAAAAAGAGTTATTACAATTCGTGTCTAATGCAATTTACTATACTATGTTGTTTATATCTACAATCTATTAGAACTAATTTCCCTCATACCTTTGTAATATAAGGGACATTTACATCCTTGCAGAAGTGACACGATTTGTTGCATCTACATTGCTTCTGAATCAGAGCTTCTCAACCGGGGTCCATATGGTCCTTGGTGGTTCATGTCATGTGATTTTCTTTTTTTTACCCACGCAAGCAAAATAACGAGTTGAAGTCCGCAATGGTATTTTATTGGTCAATGTATATACATATTTCTTTAGGGAATATTTATTTTCGATAGAATTTAGTTTTTAAGGTTGATGTGCAATAAATTAGTTATACGTCTACAACACAAAAATAGTTCAGCAATATTTTGATACAATTCCCGATATTCAATTATAAAAACATTATGATTTTTAATCCTCAAATGGTTATTGGGTCCACCAGAATAAGATATTAATCAAAAGAGTCCATAGACAGAGAAAATTGAGAGCCACTATTCTACATAATATAGTGCATGTACATAAAGCCAGACTGTCAGTTTTACTGGATTGATTGATTAATTATTTTTATCAGTGTGTCAACCTGTCTATGGTTATTTTATGCGTAGAAGTTAGGGAAACGCATTTATTGTAGGTACATATTTACATAATTTGTGCAGTTTTTTAAGTAGTTTATATTTTGCACACGGTCCTATCGAGTACGAATATTTTTTAAACAGAACTATTTTACTCAGAGATGAGATCCTAACATGTACTACTACCCAGAGTCAGCGTCAACTTTGGTGTGAGGGCGATAAAGTTGTATTCCATATTTCTGCAACTGAAAAATCAACACCAAATGTAGTTTAGTGTCTTACCAAATACACTTTTTTTAAGAGGGCGTTATCTTTCAGCAGGGGAAACAGTATTAAATGTCCAACCACCAGGACAGAGAGCTATCAGATTTTATCTGTAGAAGTCAAGATATTGAAGTCACGTATTGTAATGGGTTTCGTCGTAGAAAATAGACTCGGGTACCCAACATCAAATCATGGATGAGGCTGCTTGCATTTCACATAGTTATTTACTCTTGAGAAAGGTATGTATCCACATATTCTTCCTCAAGATATGGGTAAATAGTAGGGCAAACTAGGCTCTTTAAACTTGGTTAGGCAACCAGTTTAGGTGAAGGAAAACACTGAATTTAAACCTGGTAATCTACGCCTAATATATATGGTTTTATACAATAATTTGGTTTTATCAGTGAGGATTATTAGTATTTCGGCAGATGGAAATTTAGGAGAAGAAAAACTCTGAATGCCAACCTGTTAAACTCCGATCAAGACATCGGCCTGGTGTCGAAACTTGTTCGTGCGGAAATGTTGGTAACTGCTACAATTTTAGATAGTATTGACGGCAGTCCTCATGGTTTTCCCAATTTTCTTAGACACCATCGATATTGATGGAATGATATGACATTGAAATAGTATTAGAGCAGATATTTGATATTTTGTTTATATATGTTTTAAACTGAACATTGCTATACTATCCTCATTTCTAGAGAACTATATATTTTTTAGTGATTCATTTTCTCTTTTCAATTATAAACCGACAAGTGTCTTGGTTATTCCACGTACAATTTCTCTTGGTTGTTGTTCTAATTCTGGAATATATTATTATTATTATTATTATTATTATTATTATTATTATTATTATTATTATTATTAATTATTATTATTTCCAGCTTTGTTTCCAGATTTGTCTTCGTTTCGTTTAATTTTCCTTCCACTTCGTGTCATTTTGTTGTTCATCCGCTCCAATCAATTATCATTCTTTTTTTCACTCTCTCTATTCAAACTTTGATAATTGCTGTCTTCTAGATATCATGTCCCTGCTTCAGGGCTGGGCGTAGTTGTGTGCAGGATTGGAACGAGAGGAAGATACAATCGTCATTAAAGACTCAAACATTGCTATCGAGTCAAACATTTCTCTTCTCTTAAAAAAAAACAAAAACTAATCATCTCACCGCCCAGCCTTCCACAGATGCCAGATTCTCTGCGCGCAGTATATGTATCAGGCCTTTTAAATTACACACGGGAACAGCACTTATAGAGTACTCAACAATACCCATGCACGGATGCGAATATATCTATTCGAGATTTCACAGAATTCCAAAAAATGAGGGTTATCAAAGATTTTATTAGAAACACTGTCTTTTTCACATCTATATAAAAATTGCTTTAACATATTCAGTATGATTCAGTATCAGCCTGGTCCATGGTTGAACTACCGTATACATTTGCGTATAATGTGACTCGAGTATCACAGTTAAGTGAGAAATCATAGGTAGTAAGACGAGTATTATGCATAAGGAAAAGGTTTACTAGGCAATGATACAAGTTGAAAAGAGGAATTAGACATTGCTAGACTGAATTAAAAAGTCCCGGAGGATCTCGTTGTTTCTCTCTTCCAAGGTTTCGTCTTACATTATTTATAGGAAGAACGGACGATTCGCTTATCATTATTGAGTTACTATTTGACAAATTAAAACTTCTAAAACAGAAAAATTGAGTGTCGACTACCAATGACTAATAACTTTGTAAAGCTTAAATTCAGATATTGTGATGAAGACTACGACAAACAGTGACTTGAATGAAGAGAAAACATAGATTAATCATTTCTGAACCAGGCAGCAAGGATCACCTTTGCAAGAGCAAGATGCATCGCAAGGTACTTTTTAAAGGGAGTTTAACAGGTTTGAATTCGGAATCTCACTTTACTGAGACTAGTTGCTATCCCAATGTTAAAGAACTCATTCTACCTTACTATTTTAGCAATAGCTGGGGGGAGAACAGTTGGAAGAATATTTATCATGGTTATTAGTTCTATGGGAAATATAAACTACCTCGTCCAGAGTTTGAACCTGAGTTACTATCTCTATTTCTCACGACGACATCTGCTGTACAATGAGCGATTTATATTATGGTTATTTACTAAGATTGAGTTACAAGGCCGGTTATGTAGGACACACAGTGAGAATTGAAATCACTAACAATGTTTTACTAATTCAGTTTGCAATTCATTAAACCAAGCTACATGAACATATCTATTATCTTCTATTATTATACTAAAGCCGAGTTTATCAACCTTCTCCAGCTAAAGGATTTTTTCTATTTATGTTATGGACACAATATTTATACTTAGATATTCCTTGGTGTTAGCACTACAAAGTGTATGAAAAAAAATCAGTTTAATTGGTTTTAATTAGGCGTAATTAGCAATTAAGTCAACGACCGACCAATCCCTGTCTAAATCAGACCTGGCTCTCTTTCACTCTCCCTCTATATAGAGTTAAGGTGAGGGGGAGAGTTATTGTGAGTAGTCGAGTTATACAGAGTAGGAGTGCCTGCTGATTTTTTACAGGCAAGCAGCCTGGTCTGGAGAAAGGGAGGGGCGAATCTACCTAGAACTCTAGGTAGATTCGCCCCTCCCTTCCTCCAGACCACAGAGAAACAAAACAAAAGAATCGTTTTACGGCATGATTTCAATTTTAGTTGAGCGTAAATTTTACGAAATTGAAATCATACTTTAAAATAGATTTTTTAAATTACTTTAATTATTAATTCATAGAGTATTAAACTTAATTTAAAAAATATTTCATGTTGGGTAAAAAAATAGTTATATATTTAAATATTATGGAATTCAAATGAGCAAACATTGACTACAGTAGTTTTCATCGGGCTTAAAAGTTTGTTTTAGTTAAAACTAAGACAAACTAGACTGACTTCTGATTTAGGTCGGTAAAATTAAAACAGAAAGTTTATTGCTGGTACCAAATCACAGTTTAACTACAGTCTATGAATTAACATTTTGCGAATTTGGTTACGGTTTTAGGGCATTGAGGTTGTTTTTAATTACGTATTGCTTAAAAAATAAACAAAAAACACAAATTACTATACATTTAATGTTGAAAAATATTTTTTTAATTAAGTTTCATTGAAATTATACATTGCTATATTAACACAAACAACTGTTTCAATAATAGATTCAATAATTAATTTCAATGGTTAATTAAATGTATAGTAATTTGTGTTTTGTTGTTGTTTATTTTTTAAAGCAATACGCAATTAAAAACAACCTTAATCCCCTAAAACTGTAGCCCAATTCGCAAAATGTTAATTCATAGAATGTAGGGCTGACTTCTGACTTAGGTTGGAAAATTAAAACGGAAAACTTTTTGCTGGTACCCAATGACAGTTTAACTACAGTCTATGAATTAACATTTTGCGAATTGGGTTACGGTTTTAGGGGATTAAGGTTGTTTTTAATTACGTATGGCTTAAAAAAAAATAATCTCAGTCTTTAGTCTTTTTATTTATGCAGAAAATAGTATCAATCAAATATATACCACTCCGATATTACAGTCTGAATAATACAAATAATTGTAATCTTTGCGGAGTTCCGTCATGGCCTCTTGCCTCAAAACATGCTTGCCGGTGACTGCTGAAAAAACAAAAAAAAAAAAAAAAAAAAAACACCAGCTTCGATTGAAGTCCGTAGTGGAAGCGGCGTGAAAAACAAAAACAACTAGGGTTTAGGGTTTAGGATTTGGGGTTGGGGTTTAAGTTTTGTTTAATGGAAAATAAATAAATAATTTGGGCTCTGTATTTTCTGAGAAAAAAGAACTTTGTAATAAAACAGTTAATTTTAACTAGGTGGGGGGGGGGTAGGGTTAGGGGGGGGGGTTCATTTGAAAATGCCCTAAGTTGTTTTTTTTTTGTTTTTTTAAGTGATACCGCTTCGGATGCAGGAAGCCAGGACGGAACTCCGCAAAGATTACCATTATTTGTATTATTCAGACAATTGTTCTCGTCTTCATTGTTATCTGTACAAAGTTTCGGTCGATGTGCCCTCCAGCCTTCTTCAGGCATTTCTTGTCGGACTCGGGAACCATCTTGTAATTGGGAGCCATCATGGAACTTTGAACCCAATCCTTTATTAGGTTCACGGGGGTATCCTGTTCTCATTACACTAACCATAGCTGGGGTACAGGTGTTAAGCTGTGTTAATTATTATTCTATGTTACTGCTGCCTCTGACCAGGATTGAACCTGCAGATAACTGGCACTTAGAACTGTCTTAATCAACCCTTTATCTATTAGGATATGTGTTCAATTGGACAATCCAGTGTGAATTTTTTCAATTGCAAAAGTTACAATTTATTTTGTAAAAACGGATTTTAAGTAGCCTCTTGGCAGGCATCTTGATCAAAATGGACAAAAAAAACGTTTTAAATATATCAAAAATAAATTATATGTGTAATATTATTTTTCTTTTTTACTGATGCTTATTATGTTACTACTTTTCGACTTAGACAAAAATTTGACCTTAAGTAATCAATTTAATAAATTTTAGTTCGTTTTCAAAAATGAAAAGCAGATGATATTTTGCCAGATCCAGCTCTTCTCCCTAATCATCTAGAGAGAGCTTAATGGGTGACCCAACGGGTCACGTTTTGTCTAGTATATATATATATTGGGAGATTGCCGATGTTTACTGTACCTAGCTCCTTGTCCCATGACATTTAATTCCGAATTAAACCGAGCAGGAGTAACCAGGCTCACTATATCCCCGAGTGACAAATAGATTTATAGAATAAAGACATTATGAATTTAAATATATAAAAATGATGCTTACCTCAGTAAAAGCTATTAATTGAAACCTTTATAAGACGACTGAAGATAGGTTCCGTTGCAAAAATGAAATTGTTACTGAATTAAATATACACTTGAGGAAGACTGAAAATTATCCTTGCAATAAGTCTCTAATAAAAATGGCGGTGTGTATTCGAAAGAGATATCATTAAATGAAACATAATACTTTATGGCACATCTAATTCTAAAGAACAGTGAGAACGTTTAAGTGCATATGTGTTATTTTGATTAGCCAATGTCTGTCTTAAGTGTTTTATTTGATCATACGTTTCCCTCTGAGTTTAGAAAAATGTAATTTGTGTATTTATTTATCGCAAAGTTTGTTTATAATAGAAACGCTTACATAGTCAATATTTTCGTGGTGGCCTAGAGATACATAAATGTTTTTGAACTAAGCCTATTAACCGATTTAAATTCTTTAAGCGATAGACACATACTTGAATCTTGTCAGAGAGCTGACGAAAAGCAGCATAACATGAAAAGGGTGGTGGTAGCAATTGCAGTTTGAGCCCTTGGAATTGTTCCCAAAAGAAGAAAGTCTAAGCAAACTGGAGATCAGAGGAAGGTTTGAGACCATCCATTCCACAGCACTGATAAAATCAGCTAGGATATTTAACTGAGTTCTTGATACCGGCGGTCACACAGATGAGTGAAAATACAGTAGTTAGAGCTGGAGCGAAAAAAGGTTTCAAGTCGTAAAATAATAATATATAATAATGAGAAAGGTGATCTACTGGGAAGCTGTACAAGAAATTAAACTTTGAACATGCTACCAAATGGTATGTGAACCAACCAGAATCTATCCTAGAGAATGAAATCCTAAAACTCTCTGAGATTTTGAGATACAAATAGATTACCTAATACCAGACAGACACAGTTGAATTAAAAAAAACCAAAAAAAACGAAACTTATCTAGTGGATTTTGCTATTCCAACGGACCATGAAGTGAAAATGAAAGAAAGCGAACAGATAGACAGATACTTGCATTTTGCCAAAACATGACTGTAGTTGGTGCGCGTAGAAAAGTCCCAAAATATTTGCAAAAAGAGCCAGGAGGAATTGGATGTCAGAAGAAGAATCGAGTCAACAGCTTTGTTAAGATTGGCTACAGCACTCATAAAAGTTCTGGAGACGTGAGCAGACTTGCTGTTTCTCAGATTCAAGTGAATATCTCGAAACGAGTTAAATAATAATAATAATAATAATAATAATAATAATAATAATAATAATAATAATAATCTTATTATAATGGAGATTGTGTGTTTGTCTGTCTGAAGCCGAAACTAAATCACTACTCAAGTCACAATTCCCTTAGTTATTGACGTCACATTCACCATGAATTTATTTTTATTTAAACCTCAGTTATTGATAAAATTGTTATACCTTATTAATACTTTTGACTTTATCTACATTCTAATAACATGCAATTGTATTTATATATGCAACAAAATAGCGGGTTACAGTGTGAACAGGAAAGCTAATTTACATTTTGATATTAAAAGTTTAATTTTATTAAATGTGCGCTTGGTATTATTGATTTCTAATTGTTTGTTTTCTTCTTAATGAATATGAGCAACAAACTCGGGGATAAATCTTAAAAGAAATTCTTTAATATAAAGAAATAACAGTAATTTTATTCTTTACTTCCTAATTTAACTAAATAGTTAAATTAGGAAAATTCAGCAATAAAAGGAGGGAGTGATGAAAAATGATGGAAGACTTAGTTTCAAAGTTGTTCTATTCTTCGATTATACCCCCTCTGTTTCAAATCATTTTATTTGGATTTTTATTTAGTTTCAAAAGTATTTCAAATTTAACATATTTCATTACATTAAAATTCAAATACTTGCACCCGGAGGGTGCATATATTTGCTAGTAATAATAATAATAATAATAATAATAATAATGAAAGAACATAATAAACAGTCAAAATGGATAAGTGATATTAAGAATGAACTAATGGAAATTGAGGAAGGACATTTAGCAAGTGTTCATATAATTACGTTTAAATCAGTACTCAAGAAAGTAGCAAATTGGAAAACACCAGGGCATGATGGCATGCATGGATTCTGGTTCAAAAAATGTACATCTATCCACAAAAGAATGGCCCAGCAACTGAACAGATGCCTACAAGAAACGGAAGTACCCGAATGGATGACAAAAGGGATAACTACACTAATCCAGAAAGACACCAAAAAGGAAACGTCCCCAGCAATTATATACCAATAACTTGTCTACCCATGATGTGGAAAGTATTAACCGTTATAAAAGAAGAAATATACTTTTCACTGAATTGGCGGAAACTTCTCCCAGAAGAACAGAAAGGATGCCGCAAGGGAAAAAGTGGAACCCATGATTTACTGTATATAGACCAATACATTCTTAAAGAAGTAAAAAATAGACGGAAAATATTGCAATGGTCTGGATCGATTACAGAAAAGCCTATGACATGGTCCCACATACCTGGATTTTAGAATGTCTGAAAATGTACTAAATTTCCAACAACATTATAAACTTCATTAAAAAAGCCATGGAAAACCGGCGAGTTCAATTAAAAGCTGGAAAACAATCCCTGACAGAAGTAAAAATCCAAAGAGGTATCTTCCACGGAGATTCGTTATCACCACTACTGTTTATTATAGCAATGATGCCGCTCAATCATATACTTAAAAAATGTACAGGGGGATACAAATTCTCTAACTCACAAGAAAAGATAAACCACCTTATGTACATGGATGACATTAACATTTTTGGAAAAAATGAAAAAGAATTGGAAAACTTACTACTACAAACTATTAGAATATATAGCCTGGATATAGGGATGGAATTTGGAATTGAAAAATGTGATATGCTAGTAATAAAACGGGGTGAAAGAAAATTAATGGACGGAATACAACTGCCAAATCAGGACGCTATAAAATCACTTGATGAAAACGAAAGTTACGAATACTTAGGAATTTTAGAAGCGGACAATATCATGCAAGCAGAAATGAAAGGAAAATATAAAAAAGAATACCCCAGGAGAACAAGAAAACTCCTAGAAATCAAACTCAACAGCGGAAATCTGATCAAAAGAATTAATACCTGAGCTGTGCCCATTATAAGATACTCTGGACCATTCTTAAAATGGACGAAAGAACCCAGACAGATTGACCAAATGACTAGAAAATTAATGACCATGCACAAGGCTCTACAACCGATAGACGATAGAGATAGACTATATGTATCAAGAGAGGAAGGGAGAAGAGGTCTTTCCAACATAGAGGACTGCGTAGAGACCACAACCCAACAACTCGAAGACTACACAAAAAAGAGCAAAGACAGATTACTTATGGCAGCCAACAAAAGTAGATGTGACATATGGACAAACAGAAAAACAACAAAAACTAGAAAACAAAAATGGGAAGAAAAACAATTATATGGACACTTCAAACGACAAATCGGAGAGGTTGCACATAAAAAAAACCTAATTTGGAAAAAAAAACATGCTTTCGTTTTGACAAGCTGTTTATATGCAACAACCGTAAGACATAAATAAAAATAAATAGTATTTCTAAAGTTTGAGATAATGTTACTAACCAATATTCTGTACAAACTTCTTGGTTATTGTTGGAATATGCCATATTCATTTTGAACTTGGTGGATCCATGGATATTATAATTTGATTATTACAGCATTTGGTATGTTTACTTAAGATCTATTGCTAAATAATTCAATATATAAAAATATAATATCTGGCAATTCGTTTCTTTCTTTTTCTCTTTTCTTTTCTTTTTGTCCTTATTTTTCTAACTTTCTTTTTATCTATTTATTTTCTGTTTTGTTTTTTTCCTATTTTATTGAGGCAGACGATATGTGCTATCGCTTCCTATCACTCACCTTTTTTCCTTCCCTCTTTGACATGCATCACACCCTTTTCCTTCTCTTTCTTTCTTCACAAATACAACGATATGGTCCATTATTTATCCAGTTCCGAAATCCAAGGTCATCACTTGCTATCTGCACGAGAGATGCTGTTCAAAACTCCCTAATTGACCAACTCTCGCACATACCACGATAGTTCCCGTAGTTTATCTTTGTTATCAGTCAATCGGTTAAAACCGAATGAGAAGGCCGTCACAAGGCTCACTGTCACTGGAAAAGTCAGATAGATAAATAAATAGATAGGGAGCAGTTTGAGATAAATTGATAGATAGATAGAAACTGAGAAAGATAGATAGATAGACAGTTATAAGCAGTTTGAGATAGATATATAATAGATAGAAACAGTTTGAGATAGATAGAAACATTTTGAGATAGATAGATAGATAGAAGCAGTTTGAGATAGATAGATAGATATATAGATAGAAGCGGTTTGAGTTAGATAGATAGATAGAAACTGAGATAGAAGCCGTTTTAGATAGATATATAGATATATAGATAGATAGATAGATATAAACTGAGATAGATAGAGTTTATATATAATATAGATAGATATATAGATTAAATTAGTTGTAGTTATGATAATTTAGAAATATAAATCTGTATAGAGATAATCTCATTTTTATTTCAAGCTACATTTAATTCATGATTCTGTGTATATTTTAAATCTACCGACATAGGAGGGGCGTTCAATAAGTAATACCCCGACCCACTTCCAATAGCAGTAGAGCAACGAAACTTGGCAAAGTTATTAGTCTTTTTCTACATAGGAACCACTCAGAGTTACGCATTTCTTCCATCGTTTGATGCAGCTCTGGAGACCGTTTTGTAGAACACCCCACGTTGGTCCTCCTACCACGACGTGACTTCAGAAATCAAGGCTGCATCATCTGGGAAACGCTTTCCTTTTTAAAAAAAACTTAATGGCTGGGAAGAGGTGAAACCCAGAGGGTGCAAGGTCAGGAGAGTAGGGGTGATGGGGGAGTAGTTCATAGCCGCACGTATGTGCTTCTGATCTGGCGACACGCGAGTTGTGGACCGGAGCGTTGTCCTGCAGGAGGAGGATGCCTTTGCTGATCTTGCCTCGACTCTTGATTTTGATAGCTTCTCTTAATCTCCTCAAAAGTGAGGCATAATAGGCTCCTGTAATTGTGATACCCTTTGCCAGGAAATCTGTCATCACTACTCCGTCCTGGTCCCAGAAGACTGTGAGCATGACCTTGCTTTGTGACTGATAAGTCTTCGATTATCTGTATTCAACATTTCATCGTGGAATCTGCCTGGTTGTGTTCGTTTTTAGGAGTCTTACTAAAAACAATGCAATATTTTATTTTCAGATTTTCGTATGAAAATAAGACTCAAACTATAGTAGCATATGTGTAGGCTTATAATGATATAGACATATTATTAATCATATAGAAATCTGATCTATCTATATGATCTAAGATTAAGCGAGAATTCTTCCAAGCTGTAGCCGTCTCAGGGCTATTGTACGGCTGCACCGTTTGGACTCTAGAGAAACACGTAGACGGGAGATGCACAAGTATGCTCATGCTGTCTTTTGCAAATCCTGGAAATAGCACCCCACAAGAAATCAGTTGCACGACCACTCGCCAACTATCACACAAACCATCCGTGTAAGACGAACAAGACATGCTGGACACTACTAGAGAACTAAAGAAGAACTCATGAATGACGTTCTCGAGTTGACACCAACACATTGACACACTAGTATGTGCCGACCAGCAAGGAAGTATATCATTCATCTCTGAAGGAATCGTGGATTCTACGGAGAGAACATCCCAGAGATGATGATCAATATGGACGACTGTCGAGAAAGAATCGTGAATATCCGTGCTGCGAGCATGAACTGATCATAATGATGATTGTTGTATAGATATGGTCTTGAAGAGCTTCTCGAAAAATGTTTGTTGGTGAAAGTTGAGAATATAAACAAGACATATTTTACGTTAGGGAAATGTGTTATAACTGTAAAGTAATTTGTCTAGTATTGTCGAAAGGATATATTACAAAACATTTTTATATTTTGTGATTTTAAATTTTTTTTGCTTTTTTATGTGTAAATGATTTTTATTACATATTTTACAATTATCTCAATAGAGGGATTTTATATAAAAAGTGTCTCCAGTCATTTTCTTTACAAATGCTAATAACATTTGAAAATCAAAA
>CM042139.1:69578410-69610910 GCA_023376005.1 Doryteuthis pealeii
TTACCCGTGCGGTCAGAGGCAGCTGTCAAATATAGGAGAATATTTAATTGCTACATTTCTAAGCAGAATTGAATTCACTAGAGTCCTCAAACTTTTGTAAACAAAGCGAGGGTATATATATATATATATATATATATATATATATATATATAATATATATATATATATATATGAGCACGGATACCCATGGTTCTCTATGGAGAGGAATAAGACACATTGGGCACTGCTGGAGAATAAAAGACGAACACACATGTGACGTTATATTCTGGAAACCTCCATTGACACACGTAGGTCAATCAGAAAAATACTTTGATTAGCTCTGTATGGATTCTGAATGCCATGAGCAGGACCTCTCAGAAGTTATAACCGATATGAGCAAATGGAGAGATATAGTCATAGAAATCCATGCTGTCAACTTGAGTTCTTGTGTTCTTGGCATCACACTGAAGCTCATCTGGTGATGAAGCTCTAATTCAGCAGATCTGGGAAGTATGGAGAATTCATTCTTTGGCATTACTTATAGGTAAATTTTAACCTAGGATGTTAGTAACTATTAAGGTTACATCAATGGTACAAATACATCTGATTAAGTGATTATTATTTACGGCATATCAACCCTCTTAAAGGCTATTTGATACTGAATCAACTAATTCTTAATAAACAAAGGACTTATATTGCTTATAGTACCCGCTGTTTTTTAAGAGGTCACCCAAATAAGTATTGAACAACTTAACCTCGGTGATCTAGTGGGAACCGGTGTTTCATCATAACTTGACTGTAATCAAATACATCTGATTAGAAATAATTCGTATTAGGTAGGAATCACTGTAAAAAAAAACTCTTAAGAACCAACCACACATATAAAGTACATATAAACGTAGAATTAATCTCATTCCTTAACCTTTAGCTTAATCTCAATAAATCAGTCATGTATATTACTACACCGAAAGCGTACATTTATGCAGTTTTATTTTTATTTGTGCACGTAAATGTTTATAATGCGTCTAAATATATATATATATAGCTTGTATTTTAAATGTCATTGCTTGTAATCAATAGTTTAGACGATTCATGCTTCATTTTTTATATTTTTTATTTATTCTTAAAAGATGTCTCGACCACAAACCGACATACCACAATACACGTCTGATTAATCATAAAAAATATCCACATTGGATAAAAATTCCAGAAGACCGGAGACTTCTCCGGACATTGTTGTTATGGAAAAACAGCTGACGATATTTACCGTTATAAAACTTCCAGTGCAAAGAATAAATTTAGTAAATTTAAAAATGTTGTGTTGCGTTTTTTTTTTAATTCTGTTTTGGTAGAATTTGAATTTTGTATTATATTATGCCTATTTTTCGTGACAACTCAACTTAACACGTTTCTGTAGGCGTTTCTTATCCCAGCTTTTGGTTGGATAAGGTTTCGTGAGAAACTAACTTTTGAAACAGGTCAGAAAGTGTAAACACAACAGGTTGCACTGTTATAGTCGTTTAAAGTCAGACGGAAGGCCCACCAATGGTTGTTGTTTTGTTTATTGTTCTTTTTCTCTTTTAATTATTTTATTCAATAGTCACTACGGTATGTCTCCTGTTCTTTCTTTTATTTCGTTTTTATTTTATCTTTTCAGTATCCTTAATTTCCAACACTCTATCCTTATTAACAGAGCAGCAGTTTCGTCATGAACCCCGCGGTGTTTTCTTTTCATATTAAAATGAATAACTGATACTAGCATTACTGTGAGATTATTTGAATGAGCAAAGTCAGAATCTCAAGCGTGCAGAGTTGGAAGAAATATTCTAAACATGGTTATTGTCTTGTTTCTTTTTTTTTAAATTAATGAACTTTTGTCTTTTATTAGAGAGAATAAGAGCGCGGTCTTTATATATGTGACCTCCTGATCGGAGTAAAAAAGGGAAAAATGCATTACCATTTATAATAAAGAATTCTGAACTTTGGTTCTTAATACTTCAAAATATATTTTAATATATGTATACATCAATACGGTCAGAGCATATTTATTTATTTATTTACTAGCATCCTTCTTATACAAAATAACGTATTTTCATGCTATGAACATAATTCAGTGGTGAAGTCAAATGTATAGATAAGTGAACATATTCAACTTAGGGCTGATAAAAATATATTTCAGTCTCTGGACATATTGACTCAATCTCGCATGTATCAGTTGGATAATAAATTTTACAGTTTTTCGCGTTTCCTAACGAATCGCTTTCGACTTCTTGAATTACAGACACTGACGATAAGTACAATTGCGTATATATATATATATATATATATATATATATATATATATATATATATATATATATATTGGATCCTCTCCGTCGACTAAGGATGATGACGTAGTGTCCCAAAAATTATCGGCATCTGCGCAAGTGACTCTGCAGGCCAATTCTTGAGTGACAGTCTTTGGTGCACTGAATGCATACAGACTGTGATGCTTTCTGGGGATGCTAGCTTTTCTCTCTTTCTGGCTCTCTTTTCTGTCGATGCTACTCTCCTCTCTGCTTCACTCCTCTATGCACATACACACACACATATATATATTTGTATATATATATATATATATATATATATATATATATATATATATATATATATACACACACACACACATATATATATATATATATATATATATATATGTGTGTTGTGTGTGTGTGTGTGTGTGTGTGTGTGTGTATAAACAGTAATATAAACGTGATATCTCCTGAACCATACAACATTACTACCCGCCAAAATGCTCCTCGTTATAACACTCCCAGTGTCCGTTTCCCGTTTGAAACATTTTGCAATGCCATTTACTGAGACGGACTCAACTGACTGTTTACTTAATAACCAAAATCCTACAATATTAATAACCCGTTCAAAAATCCCGTCTTTAAAATTCCGCTTCTTTGTTTTCATGTTTTCAAACGAAGAAATATGAAATTATTCATATATTCAACACAATAAATAATGTAATTAACCAATCCTAATATAATTCCAGTGTAGACAATTTTAATTACTCTCGCATATTATTTATTTAATAAGCTATTGTATTAATGTTATTCTAATGTTCTCTGTGGTTTTCAGATTTTATCAGTTGCAACGTAATTGAATATGAACAGAACCAACACAAGCATTTAGTCAAGATAACAAACTATGTTAAACATGATATCTCCATAATAAACGTAGATGATTCATTACTATCTAATTAGTCATTCCTTCCAGGTAACCGATATTTTTTTATATTTGCATTTTATTTATTGTTATTGTGATAACACTTTGTGTATGATATTAATCCTTGTCACTTTTCGATTTCTTGTTTTTTACTACATGAATACAAATTTCTGTCTGACAGTATATAACTAATTGACGCCTACACAAGAAATCCAATCATGATGAAACTATACACATATTAAGCTAATTTTCTGAGAGAGAGAGAGAGAGAGAGAGAGAGAGAGAGAGAGAGAGAGAGAGAGAGAGAGAGAGAGAGAGAGAGAGAGAGAATAAAAATCAATAATGGAATAACTGGGGACAGCTTTACAATGGAGAGGAAGGAAATGGGTTTTCAGTGGGATAGGGGTTAGGGGAGTAATAGTAATTGGAATCAAATTTCATCAACAGAATACTAACTGTCTTGAACGTTTAATCTAATTGTTTTCCAAAATACTTTCACGATATAGAATAAAATAATCAAGCAGTCCGTAAAATTATAAAACAATAATATAGCTGTTTACTCTGTTGTTGATAGATAGGCAATATTCAAATGAACTATTTAAAAAATAAAAATAATTAAATAGTTTTATTGTATAAGCTCGATACTCTTCAAACTTTCCCGGCTGAAAAGTGAATGAAAGAGGAACCTATGACTTTAACAGTTGTTGATAGTTTAAAAAAATGATCTGCTATTAACACACCTAGCAAATGTCGCGCTTCAAAATCCAGTATGTGGATCGAAGTTCGCTAGAATTTCACAAAGGTGCACTTTGAGAACAGCGAATAACCCCACCTTTCCCGGGTATACGCGGGTACTGCAGCTAGGACTAGATATGCGATTATATGCTTGAGCTGGGCAGAGAATCCAGTCTGCTAACATTAGACTGTGATAGATTTATTCGAGGACATACAGGAATATGTCATTAGTAACATATTTTTATTTTAGTGTTTTTTCAATCTTTCACACATTTGATGGCATATATATTTCAGCGTATATTATAAATGTCTGTTCGGTGTGAATTTGCCATAAACATTAACTGGATTAACAGTATATAAATATTTTTTAGCAGAGGATTCTCGCCATATCAACGAGATCTTTGTAAAGATTGAAATTTGACACGCGAGCAAGTATTGTACAATATTATTCTTGTTATTCTTTTTCAGCGACAAATATTCAATTTCAGAATTCTGCATTTCTGCATTCAACAATAACTAACCATAAATTAAATTAAATTAAATTGTCGCATATATGTTTGGTAAAACATCATGATGACCAAACCAGACGTTGTGTTTAAGGTAAAAATTTTAAAAAATAACCAGCTCTGAGTCGATTTTGAATGCTGCGCGGGTGAGCAACCAGGTGTGATATTTGATAGGGTCAGTTGGAGGGATAGACTCAGGGATATCCATGCTGCCAGACCGACATAATGATGATGATGATGATGATATATGTCATTATGTAAAAGCTTTTCCATGATAATAATACATCATGGAAAATATATTACATAATGACATACATCATCATCATCATCATCATCATCATCATCATCAGGGCAGGCTGGCACCACAGATATTCATGGGTGTCTCACTCCAATTGACTCCATCCGATATCGCATCTGCTTGGTCAACCGCATAGCATACAAATTTCATACAGAGCTGATTGGTTGGTCTACACTGGTGTGTCCTTGAGTAGATGTCCAGTGGACAATGTCACTTATAAGTTCATTCTTGATTCTTTAGCAGTAGACCAGCATATATATATATATATATATATATATATATATATATATATATATATATATATGGCCGGTTTAGCTCAGTTGGTAGAGAGTCCACCTAGGAACCCCAAGGCCCCTGTCTCGATAATGGCCCTCAGCAACCCAGCATATGGGTAGCTTAGGGATCTGTGCGGTAAAGTAAGGAGCTGGGAGTTGGTGAGGCGCTCCAATTCAGACACTAAAAACAATCTCAAGGAGATAGACTCCCTGGCTGTCAGGCTGATATCGACTTTAGGCCACCCCGACTATTTTAATATATATATATATATATTTATATATATATATATATATATATATATATTCAGATTGTTTTTGACGGAGCTAAAATTAAATGATTTTTTAATATAGTAATGTTCTTCAAATGGAATATCTTCTAAGCTCTAGCCTATTTTAGCATTTTTATGTGAGTTTCAAGAATACATCGTTTAAAACAAAAGCAAATACACAACAAATAGAAAGCTAAGTTCAATATGAAAGAAAATCATACTTATGGAATACTTCACGTGACTAATTATCAGTAAATGCCAAAATTTCCTTTCCTAATGGATTTTTTTATGTATGTTAATGACGGCGGCTTTTAAATATACATTGATAATTGTTTCCTCACGCATAGACACTTAAAATCACAGAACTGTTCGCAAAAAAACATTGATAATTAAAAATACTAATTCTTTGTGAAGAAAGTCTTCCACTCCTTACACTAAATACAATGGCGCTCCCGAAATTAACCATTGGGAAAGACTTGTCAAGGAAATGAAAATTAGAAAAATTAGAAAATTAAATATTTTTCATCAGTTTTCACTATTGATATTATTATTCAGAAGGATGCCACTCCCGCGCAAACTACAGTACATAAAAAATATCTTTTCTTAACAGGAATCTTTTTTTTCTGTTCAGCAGGCTGAAAAACATTTGTTTACAATCGGAAAATATCAAATTAAGACTCTATTTCGTTGCAAATTTAAACGCTATAGGAGACATCTTTGAAAATAGTACTCAGAATTACAATATGTTGCGTTATGATTAAGAAAAGAAAATAAATAAATAAAAAAAGTTCGGGCGATCTTAAGAAGGCCAACAGATAGGTATATATGAGATTCCACAAACAGATAGGAACGGAGACATTGTGTCTGGCCATACTTTGTTCAGGTTGAACATTAGATATAAGAAACTCTTTTAGAAGATTAGGAAAAGGCCGTTGAGAACCATTAGGAAAAATATGTTGTCAAGTAGGCGTAGGTATTCGACAGGAAGCAAAGGAAATGGGACCATGTAAAGTGGGGAGAATACGAATTAAGCAGATATATTTTAGGAGTTGGGTTTCAGATATTTTAGTGAGTTGAGATTAGCAGTTGGTGATGTAGGCTCGGTAATTACATCTATTTCTCCTATTGTTGCTTGGGCTGATAACCCAGCATTTCATTGTTCAGAGATAGTTTTGTTCACCACCGATGATAAGAAAGGGAAATCGATGTGCTGAGAGGAAAGTTGGACTAGACCCTACGTGCTACAATCTCGAAACGTGGGATAGCACACAGAATGAAGAACAGACCTGGTTACGACCCAGAGCGCTATGTAAATAATGGTACAGGGAATATCGTTGTGTTAGAAAATGCGAAGCAAGGTCGTTTTGAGAGTGGAGCCGAATTAAGTCTTTGATCGCGAAATACTGAAAGCAGAGGTTTTGCTGAACCGGAAAACGCCGTAAGGGTTACACCGAACAGGCGAACATGTGCTCTTGTCGAGTGGTATCCAAGTGACCGGATATGACCCCTTGAAAGAATCCACGACGATGGGAAGATTAAATTGTCAAGAGATGTGGGCCAACATGGAGAAGAAGGTTGAGAGCAAGAACAAAATGGAAGTGTATTGTAGACAGCGATCAGGAAAACATCAGAATGCTTTGTCAATAAGGGAATAAGGCAATAAAATGTAACAAATATCTAATTTCCTCTATATATTAAAACTTACGTTCCTTAATTGTACGGCCGTTATCATCTTGCACCACCCTCTGGTTAAAAATGAGACTGTTCAAAGTGCCCAAGATGGAATGCAAAAATTGAAATCCTGATTAACCGATGTTGTTTATTCACCGAATTCTTATTTCTTACGAATGTCAACTGAGCTAAACAATAGACTGTTCCGTTTTTATTATAAAGCTAGAAAGAAAATAAAAAGGACATGCTACACAGAAAAAATATGTTAAAAAAGAAAAAAGAAGGAAAGAAAGAGAGTAGGGGAAAGGTAGAAAAAGATGGTGAGCGCATGGAAGCGATAACTCAAAATCTATTTCAATCGAACATAATAAAAAGATGAAAAGAACGAAAAAGTGGAAAAAAGATCGTGATGGAATTTAAATATAATAATCAAGATTATTATAATTTTACATATTGAATTATTATGCAATAGCTATTAAGTAAACCTATCAAATACTTAAATTATCATACTGTGGTATATCCATAGGTTCTGTTAGTTAGATAATATTGCTCTAAACTATGGCTTTTTAAATTCTTTTACTTGATGCGGCCCTCGTAACCAATTTTCATTTTCATTCATCGCTGAATAAATAAATTTAATATTAAATTAGAAATAATAATGAATTTAATAATATTTATTATAATTTACATGAAAACTGAATCAGTGAAATATAAATACAAGCACATTTTAAATTCTTGAATTAATTTATTGTTGAAAGGAAGGGTTTTGGGAGCACTTATGATATCTCTAATATTAGGTTGCACGTTTGTCAGTTTGAGCCGAAAAACGCCACTTTATATTATCAAACTGTGTTTGTTAGCATAGTAAATAATTCGCATATTTAAACGCAGATTCCATCATATAGGAACATGTAGTAAAATATGCCCACAATTTCACAAAACTTGGGATAAGTTGCCACTGCGTTTTATATCTTGGAACTGGTTTATGTGATCCATCGATATTCGTTCTCCCGTTATAAAGGGATTTTAAAAGGCTGTTAGAACTGTTTCATTCATCCCTTCACAAAAGCATTAGCATGAAGAGAAATCCAAACAGCCTCAGGCAGGATTTGAAATCAGGTCACCGTTTTCAATTCCTCCGACGATAAGGTTTACACTAAGCGTACCAATTTATGACTGAAACTATTGATGTATAAACACATTTGAATTGTTTGATTCCGATTTGGTTTCTTTGTTTAATGATATATCAATATTAGTGGACTATGTAATGCCAAAACGATCCTTGTAGAAGAAAAGTGGTGGTATTATTTAACACACTGCAGTAGGTATGATAGGATACATACCTTTCCCAAGGATATTAATCCGAACGTAATAGCGCGACTGGATTTCGAACTCGCTTACTACATGTCGTAGTCCAGCACATTAGCCACGACGACATGGAAACCCCCTACTTTTGAACCGTGGGACACCATGTTACATTCATTCTGTTTGTGAACCTTTAGCCAAAAGCAGATATCTAGATAGCGATTAAATTATTGCATAACACGCCTTAAGATATATTCAAGAACACCCCTAATACCCGTTTGATAGATTATATATTACCTAAATTGACATTTAGGAAGATGTATAAATAGATTTTCCTTGAGATGAGAAAAAGTATGTAGCCTAATATATACAGGTTGTTCGGGAAAGATTTGATAGTTTCATAAGGAAAAAGAAAAGGTGGTTGGTAACTACAAAATTAAATGGATTTTAAGGAAATTCGACAGGCACGGAAATTACACCACTGTCAACACGTTTCACTCAAAATAACCGCAATTAGCGGCGATCACGGCCTCAATCCTGCTCCAGAACCTGGTGCAAGCTGATGTTACAGTTTCCCTGGGAAGGGTCTCAAAAACTACCTTAATCCTGTCGATTAACTGGGCTCTTGTAGTACTGGCACGGCGATTAGGGTCTTTCCCAACAGTGCCGCTTACATAATAATCCATGGGGTTAGGATCTGGGGAGTTCAGAGGCCAAACATTGGGACTGGAGTAGTCGTAAAAATTCACCGACAAATGCTTCTGACTTTTTCCAGAGGTGTGGCAGGGGGTAGAATGCTGCTGGCATACATATGGCCTACCATTGTCTACCATTGTTATCCAGGGCTTAACTACAGTGTTTAGCAACTCCACGCAGGCATCTGAATTCAACCTGATATGCTCTCTAAAGAATGTGTAGGCATCATATCACCCTGAGAGGACACACCTCCGAAAACCATCACAGTTTGGGGAAATTTAGTTGCATGACGCGAGGAGTGTTCTTTGGATTGTATGCAAGCCATCTGTTATTCTGTGTGTTGTACTTTTTGTCTTGGCAAAAGATTTTCTCTGGGAGCAGTTGACATCTGCGACGCTTGTAAAAGTTGTAGCGAAGGTTTTCATTGAGTGCAAGCTTCATATTAATCACTGAAACATTCAATTCCCGTGACAAAGCCCGAATTCCAATGCCAGGTACCTCCAACAATTTCCGAGGAATTCTGCTGTGCGAACGCAATCAGATAGTCTGTTATGTTGCCTTCTTCTAGCCAGAACCACGTAGTCTCCATTGCAATTCTCCAGTTCATGCCTGATTGTGTTTACAGTGTTTGGGGAGCATTGGTCATCAATCATAATCTTATGTTTATGACCGGCGCAGATCATCATGATACAAGTTATTCTCTTCCATGATTCAGGTGGGTTCCCATCATCCATTCTATCTGTCGTCACGTATATGAATGAAGACGGACCCAAGGTTTTAAATGATGCGTACTGTGCTTCAATACCTCCAGCATACAGAGACAAATAACCAAATATACGTATGTCAAATGTATCCCGAACACCCTATATATATATATATATATATATATGTAGTGACCAATGTAACTGTTAACACGTCTGACTGTAAGGAAGCTCTCCATTCGTTTGATACATATTTGTAATGCCTTCAAGAGAAAAAGGAGAAACACTTGTGTAATAGTTATCTTCGTAGGAATTAAAATCGGCGACCCAAGCTCAGATCCGGGACGGGATTGTTCGCATTTCACTTTGAAAAGGACTCAATAAATATGTACCCTCGGCTACGAGTAAATAGTAGGACAAATCTGGGAAGTTTGCCCATCTAATTCAAAGCAGAGTTGTCTCGTTATTTTAGATGTACTATCATTCACTCCACTTAAACATAGCTTGTGTCTTCCTGACCGTGACGCAGGCTTTGGTCAAATATAGAAATGTATGTGTGTGGGCGTAAATGGACAGGCTAGTTAAATAAGCAATTCTTTACAAAGTCTGAGAAGTTTTTCATTTGTCATAAGAACGTCGGAAATCTAATTTTTAAACATAAGAATGACATCTGGTCCGGTCTGCTATTGAATAATGTAGACCACAACATGAGTATCTGTTGTTATTCCGGGTAAGAGGACATCCGAGTAAATAGCCTGTGATTGACTACGGTTGGACATACCAAACACCAGTGATATGTTATAAACTCAAAAACATTTCTTTATAAATACTAGCAAACATATGCACCCTCCGAGTGCAAGTATTTAAGTTTTAATGTAATAAAATATTGTATTAAATTAGAAAGGCAAATGAAACTAAATAAGAATACAGATAAAAAGATTTGAAACAGAGGGAGTATAATAAAAGATTTGAAACAGAGGGAGTATAATAAAAAATGGAACAACTGAAACTTACTCTTCCATCACTCTCGTCTTTCATTGTTATTTTTTCTAATTTAAGTATTTAGTTATAAGAGGAAGTAAAGAATAAAATGACAGTAATTTTATCTTGTTGATGGATTTCATTTAAGATTCATTAAAGAGATTTTTGCTTATATTCATTAAAATAAAACCAAACAGTTAGAAATCAATAATACTAAGCACATATTTATTAAATTCGATTTTTTAATATTAATATGCAAATTAGCCTTCCCGTTCACACTGTAAATCGCTATTTTGTTGTATATATAAATATAATTGCATGTTGTCAGTATGGAGACATAGTTAATAATGTAAGACAATTTTATTAATAATTGAGGTTTAGATAAAAATAAAATCATGGAGAATGTGATGTCAATAACTAAGAGAATTGTGACTTTAGTAGGAATATAGTTTCGGTTACAGACAGAAAAACACACAATCTCCATTATAATAAGATATATCGTGACAGTATCTCAAATAGATTTCTTTTCGAAAACACTTTCTATTTATGTTATCACAGTATATATATATATATATATATATATATATATATATATATATATATATATAATAATGCCAGTAGGTATATCAACGCACATATTTTCAACCGAATGTACAAGAATAAGTTAATTTCCTGTCCTAGACGGAACATGGACAGGTTAGAATTTTAGGTGTTGTGTCATGATTTCAGTTAACAGTCATCACTTAACTGTAAACAATATATATATATATATATAATATATATATATATATATATATATTATATATATATATTATATATATATATATATGCATACATAAATCCATTTATTTCAATCGATTACTATATATATATATATATATATATATATATATATATATATATATATATATATATATATGTGTGTGTGTGTGTGTGTGTGCGTGTGGGTGTGGGTGTGTGTACTTATATATATCTTTGAAAATCACAGAGTCGAGAAACTGTCACTTCCTAAGCGTCGTTACCCTACCCTATACACGCTACCCTAACTAATTTACATACGTGTGTATGAATGTCTATGTATCTGTGTATGTATATATCTATGTATGAATGTATGTATGGGTTTATTTGCACATGTATTTATGGATTTCTGCGTGGGAATATGTGTTTGTGTGTGAATGTGTGTTCATGTATGTGTGCATGAGTGTTTAAGTTTCTGTACGCACGTATGGGGAATATTTGTGCTTATATGTATATGTAAAGCTGAAGTGAACATCCCGTTGATTTACTGAATTCATTGAATTTTATGTAATCCTTTGCATGTGTTAGTCTGTTGCTCCTACTTGAAATATGTTCTTGTTTATCAAAGGAAATTAATAAATTTCAGTGTTGAATGGCAAATCACTGGAAATGGCGCTGCAATTATTGATAAGTGTGTGCAGACATCTTCTAAAAACTTGTCTGTGAAGAGCTAGCGTAGATGCGTTTACCTTCAGATGGGATAAACCCTATCGCCACCCAAGTTGCAACACACACACACACACACACACATATATATATATATATATATATATATATCTATGTGTGTGTGTGTGTGTGTGTGTGTGTGTATGTGTGTGTTGATATGAATTAATAATAATAATAATAATAGATTTTTTTGTGTATACATATCACATGCATATATTTAACTGCAACCCTGTGGGATTAACGCTTTTACATCCATCTCGTATCGTTCTGCATCATGAATGCGAAAGCATGAAATCCGCAGAGTCGCAGTTAAAATATTCATGTAATTTAATATATATATATTTATCAACCCCTCCGCACGAGCAGGATGCGACACAAGGTCAATTTATTAAGCGGAGTTTAACAGGTTTGAATTCAGAGTTTTCCTTCTCCTAGACCGGTTACCTAGCCATGGTTAAAGAGTCCAGTCTGCCCAGCTATTTACCCATAGCTGGATGGAGAATTGGATTCATACCTTTCCCAAGGGTATTAGCGCTATGTGAAATTCAAATAGCTTCATCCAGGAATTGAACTCGGATCGACGAGTCCATTTCCTACGACTTTAACCATTAGACCACGCGCCTCTATGTAATTAAACATATGAGCTCAAACTATTATTATTATTATTATTATTATTATTATTATTATTATTAGTAGTAGTAGTAGTAGTAGTAGTAGTAGTAGTAGTAGTAGTAAAAACAAAACCGCCCTTCGGGTGGTGTAAAAATAAACTTTTGAAAAATATAGCCTGAGGGTAGTGGGAGTTAAAATTCAATGTTAGAGGGGTAGTATCCAAGTAAAATTAATAAACCAATTAAAGTAATAAAAAACAACAATGCCAAAATATTTTTTTCAATTCTTCCATTTATTTTAATAGATAAATCTGTAGAGTGAAGATGATAAAAAAATCTTTTTGATAAATAAAACACTGAATGATAATTAAAAAAACACTCTTCCTTTTTATCGTAATAAAATTTATTAAAATAAAAGGAAGGGTGTTTTTTAAAATTATTATTCAGTGTTTTATTTATTAAATAGATGATAAACTACACTGAATAATAAAAATACAGTTTTTAAACAAAATTTATCTTTTCCAGCGTAAAAGATGTAAACAAAAAATAAGTTGGTAGGTTTACGTTTTTTCAAAGTTAAAAAAAACGTGTTACATTAATAAAAGTTTGCAAATACAAAATTAAAATATATTGAACAAAAGTTATAAATAGATATCTTTAATTGATCAGTAAAAAAAAAAAAAAAAAAAAAAAAAAGAATAAATAAACAAAACTTTTCCGTCTACGTCCATGTTACATTTTAGAAGTCAAATCCGAAAGAAATATATCTCCGCAAATAACGTATTTTCCTTCCTTAAGTAAAATAAAACTTTTAATAAATCTAAACTGAAAGAATGGAAGAATAAATTAAATAACAAACTCTCATGACAATAACATTTTTTTAAATCAATTACTTACCTAAAATGCATCAACTGAGTTCTTGAAAACAATGTTTTGTTTTGAAAATATATTTGTTAAATTACTTAATTCTCCAAAATCTTATTAGAATTGAACGAATGTTAGTTTAAAAATTCATCCACAACTTGAAATCTATCACTATTTTCCATTTTTTTCCATTTGCTTTCAAACGTCAACAAACATTTAGTTTAGTGTAATGAAATATATTAACAAGTATATAAGAATAGAGGGGTCATTTTTTTTTGTTTTTACACCGCTTTTTTGTAATAAACAAACCGATATGCGAAGAAAGTTTTAGAAATAAATATTTTTACGCAATTCTACAAATTGTATTTTAATTGAAAGAATGAGTAAAAAAAAACAACTTTTCATTATCTTATAACTTAATAGCTCTATTATCTTAAAAGTTTATGTTTTCGTTACCGTAAATTTTGCATGCATTTATTGAAATATTCGTTAAAAATCGCCCAGACTATCGGATATTACAACGACAACTACAGAGTGTATATAAACTAATGTTCTTCTTTAAATTTTATGTATAAACTATATTGATTATAAATTAGGTTCTCATTGATAAATGCTTCAGATTATTGTGGAATCTGTGACGTAAGCCGTGACGTAGTTTCGGCTTCAGACAGAGAGGCAATCTATCTCCATTATATATAGATATAGATTATTATTATTATTATTATTATTATTATTATTATATATTATTATATGATAGATCTATCACAGCTATTGATCACTCTCCTAATAACACCGCAAATTAGTGATGGCCAAACACAATTTCAATATATATATATATATTGCAATTTTGGAGGCGCGTTGTGTAATAGCGTCGTAGGAAATGGACACGGCGAGACGAGTTCAAATCCGGTGTGCAGCTGTTTGAACTTCACGGTAAGACCTTGTGTGGGTCTAAGTCTTCTCCCTCCAGCAATAGTTGAATAGTATGGCAGACTCGATTCTTTATCCTTGGTATGACAACTTATCTAGGAGAAGGAAAACTCTGAATTCAAACCTGTTAAACTTTGCTTAAGAAATTAACCTTGTATCACATCCTGCTCGTCTTAAGGAATTGGTATATATATATATATATATATATATATATATATATATATATATATATATGGGGGTGCATGTGTGTTGGTGTGTGTGTGTCTGTGCAATGGTGCTTCATTTTATGTCCGATTTTAACAGTTATCCCTTTTTTTTTTTTTTTTTTAAATTGACGATATTTAAAAAAAAGAAGTTCAGAAACCCAAAACTAATTCGTTAAAGTGTATGCAATTTATTTGTAGCTTATTTACAATAATGATTAGCAATTTGATCTAAGTATATTCTATTTGCACTACAAATCTCGACAAGAAAAGAAGGAAATTAGCATGGAACGCGTGGAAACAAAAAATTAAAGTTTGCAAACCTTCACAAATGATTATGTTTTCATGTATATATGAATATTATTCTATAGAATAGAAACATCTGCAAGAAGAAAAAAAAGAACAATTAAAAAGAAAGGGACAAATAGAAGAATCAGGTTGTTTCATTTTTGTTTAAATCGCGTTAACTCTATACCTACCTTAAACAAATATGTACCATATTATACCAACAGACCGTGAATGTGAACGAAAGAGATACGCAAATTATAAATATCTCTCATCTTCATTTATATAAACCAAACGTATCCAACCATTGAAAATGTTTACGTTTTTAAATTCCATATCCTGGAGGAATCTGGATATTCAATTCCATATCCTGGAGGAATCTGGATGTTTCTTTCATTCAAACGAGTAACCAGATTTCGGTTTTAAAATATATTGTGTTTTGTTTGCGGATTAAATCTAAGTTTTCTTTCTACTAGACTAATTTCCTAACCAAAGATAAATAGCTTAATCTCTCTAACCATAGCAGAAAGAAGAATAAATTAA
The DNA here is from genome assembly GCA_023376005.1 of Doryteuthis pealeii. Taxonomy (NCBI): domain Eukaryota; kingdom Metazoa; phylum Mollusca; class Cephalopoda; order Myopsida; family Loliginidae; genus Doryteuthis; species Doryteuthis pealeii. The sequence continues at coordinate 69,593,940 of CM042139.1, forward strand.
TTCATTCTTTTTTCAAAGGCATTACCGTGAAGTGAAACGCATCTAACCTCGTCAAGAATTTGAACTCTGGTTCCCGATTTTATTTCTTACGACGATAAGTATTATGCACCTCCACAAGTGTAAAGTTATTTATAAGAATACTATTGAATATTCTAGAAATGAGGAAATAAGTTTAATCCATATACGCCTGAACAGAAATGAGATGTTGAAACTTCGATAGGAATACTTTCAAAAGAAAATTAAATCAAACGTAAAGGCGGGAGTATTTTATGGGTTATAATAGTCATATTCTATTTTTATTTTTGGTTTTCTGCACTTGTAATACGGTAAAGGTTTTCTTCCTTTGAAACATAATATTGGTTAAAATAATAATGTTTCTAATTTTTATTATTTTGATTATTTTTACATCTTTATTGTTGTATCTAAAAAACATAACGGGCACTGAATGAATTTGTGGGAAAACGAATAGATAGACGAATATCTGGACCTTGCCAGAGAATTAAAAACTATTGTGGAATATGAGGGTGAAATTGATACCAGTTGTAGTTGGTGTCCTTTAAATGGTCCACAAGATTTCAGAAAACTGGAGTAATTGAAAATCAGAGGACGAATCGAGACCATCATGACAAAAGAATACCTAGAAGACTTCTGGAGACCTGACGAGACTTGTCGTCACTCAGACTCCAGTGAAGAACCAAGAGCTAACGCTGGAGTAAAAGATTCGCAAGTAGTAGTAGTAGTAGTAGTAGTAATGTTGATGATGGTGGTGATGATGATAATGGCACTGACAAAAACAGCAACAACAATACAGACTCCAGGAGAATACCACCCGCTAATGCTGGTGTGAAAAACCAATAGTAATAATAATAATAATAATAATAATAATAATAATAATAATAATGAGAAGAAGAAGAAGAAGAAGAAGAAGAAGAAGAAGAAGAAGAAGAAGAAGAAGAAGAAGAAGAAGAAGAAGAAATGTAGCAAGCCACAATAATGGCATAAGAATTAAATATTCCAAAGCTAAAATAGATAAGTCACGAGAAAATAGGAGTGGAAAGAGACATGGCAGAAATGTATCAAAATAGCACATAAATAGTACAAAACAGACACGAAGGCGGGGAAGGAACGTCATTCCCTGTGAATTGTGGCAGTGACTTATAATTGAACATACACATAAATATCACATGCGCAGACCAAATGAAACATAAACTTATGTGAGATTTTGACATACAAGCGGATGATTCAATCCTGAGCCTGATTTTGTTTTCAAAAGTTATCCTAATTTAGTTGACCTAGTCTTTTAAAGCATTTCACAGAATTAAATTAAAGAAAAGAGCTCGCGCTTTTAAATGCCTGCACCTTACTAGAGAGCTGAAAAGCATGCTACGTGAAAGTGACGATGATATAATTCATATATGGAACGCTTTTAACAATCTCGACAAAAATTGGGGAAGATATTATGGGAATTGAAAGATCAGAGAACGGTTTAAGACTGTTCACAATGCAGCATTGCTAAAACAGCTAGAATATTTAGAAGGCTCCTAGAGCTTTGAGTAGACTTGCCGTAGTGAAAGACACCACTCAATACTGGAGTGAAAACTTCGTTAGGAGATGTTGATAATATTACCAGAAAAAATACACTGAGTAGGAAGAAGATAGGTGTTCAATTGTTTCTAACGACATATAAACCTGTCTAGGGTCATCTTATGACTAGAGGTTAGGGAATTACGCTAATTGCACATTTATATTTACATTTATTCTCATTCTGAATACGAATACATATTTAAATCGTAGGTGTGGCCCAAACAGATATTAACACTCTGGTTGAATATTGTCTTGTGAGTAATGTTATATAAATGGGTAGCCCATACTCCCTGTATATCCTGAACTGAAGGCTCACATTCAGATACAGTTCAGAATCATACTGCGGCAATTTCTCTTTTCGGGGAAGTAGATAACTTGTCCTTCTGCAGGAGATAGCGTATTCTAGTCCAACCGATAACGTGACATATTAGGTTGGTAGGTTGGTTGATTGAAATTTACAGTATGTGAACTCTTGGTTTATTTCTTGCTGATGACCTTTTTTTTTACATAGTTTGATCTATTTACCACACAAAGGGGACCCTATCTTGTACTACCATTCTGGAATGGAGTGGGCCTAGAACTAATAGAAATGAAGGGATACTCCTCATTCACCAGAGATCCAGAATTTAAACCTCACTGCGGGTTGCAGTTTACATCATACTAAGGGAACTGAGACCCTCAGCCAACGCATTCTAGCACATGTATGATATAAAGTGTTGGGATTTGCCATAAGAGAAATACGGTGGAGACAATCGTATAAGTACTAAGGCTGGACGTGACCAGCCGATTGATATGTTCGAGCCTCTCTGTCCGCCCGTCTAGCCTAAGTAAGGGCGAAAGTAGAATGTTGCATGTCATCGACTGCTCAGCCACCAGGATTCCGTGCTCAAGCATCACAGATCGCCACCAGATGCCAACAGGTAACCCTATTGTGTGGGTGGTCTTACTCTTCTTCAGAGGTGCAGTTGGTGTATTCTAAAGCTCCTGGCTAAAGAGCTGGTTATATTAGAAATAATATATCTGAATATTAATATGGCTGAGGAAATAAGACAAAAAAGTTGACTTAATGTTTTTATTTAACTTGAAGGTTATGTTATTTGTGACAATGCTATAAAAGACATAAAACCATTTCATTATGTAAGGAGAATCCAATCCTAAGTAATTTTGGCGGGAAAAACTTTTCAGCATAACTGACTTTTCGTAAAGTTCGCCTTAAGATTCCGGTGGTCTTTACCTACCTATTTTACTTCTTAGTTATCCTTTTACTTATCAGAGGTTTGATCGTATCTGTTTATAATTATCTAAACAAACGAAATATATTCCGTTTGTCAAATATTGTTATACTGATCTGTAGCAATATCAAATAATCATATACAAATAAATATATGAACGTAATTGCAACTCAGAATGTTGAACATATAAATCTGTAAAAATATGTATAGCACAATTTAGTTTACTGATTCCGCCTGTTTGACAAAAAAAGATACACGCACTATTATCTGCCGTTTCTCATAACTGATCAAACTTCATCATTAACGACTTGTTCAATAGCTAATTGAGTGACCACTTAAGCAACAATAGGTACTGTAAGCAGCCTCATATGTTTATAAAAATGACTTGATTTGACAGTAAATGACCTGAAAAGGGGTAATATATTGGGTATAACTTTTCATTTGCCAAACTTAATATTCTTCTTTTTTAGTTCAATTGTACATTACTAACGTAAACTTCGTAAGTGATCAGCTATCAGCAATTATTTAAGCCAGATGTATACTATCCCAAGAGGTCACCTCAGTCCAACATCTGCGCTTCCTACCCGAGAACTGGTCCTCTCAAATGTTGTATACAGAGCCTTTTGACGTCATGTCTGTGTCCATTTCTACGTTGTCTAAAACAGACAGCGATTCCTAAAATATTCGACTATTTACAATTTCTGACACATTACCTCTTTGATTTGCATTTACTCGTCGTAAAGTTTCTTTTCACTTTTCCTGTGCATAAATATTGCCCACTCCAAGCTTTGCCGATGGTTGATCCTGTTTCCCATGATATATTATTCATAGATATGTATCCATTCAAAGAGTCTGGGAAAAGCAAAAATCAAACAGACTTTACTCCGCTTAAAAATTGACATTTTATCACATCTTGTTCGTGGCGTAGGTGTAAATACACACACACAATCTCTCACGCACACACGCACCCACACGCACATACACACACAAAGGAAAGGGATTATAGAAAAGTTTAGATGGGAGCAACACACATTCTGCGTGATGCACTAACCAAAAGCTGAAAAGTAGCGCCCCACAAAATATAGCTGTACGGCCAACTGCGTCTTAGCACACAAACCATCCATGTAAGACGACTAATACAAGCTAGACACTACAGGAGAAGCAAGGACGAACCAAAAAACATACATCAAAAAGCACAGCTCGGATCTTAATGATATCCTGAAGAACTCCCAGGGTCGATGAGCGATAGGGACGATTGGGTAAAAGGATTCAGGAAAAAGGTGATGTCAGCCCGATCTGGAGATTGCACACACACACACACACACACACACACACACATATCAGTGCTGCTATATGGATGCACAACTTGGACCCTAACAAAGCACCTTGAGAATAAGCTAGATGGAAGCTGCACAAGAATGCTGCGCGCAGTCTTGAACAAGTCGTGGAAGCAGCACCCCACGAGGAGACAGCTGTACGGTCACTTGCCCCCCATCTCACAAACTATCCGAGTGAAACGGACAAGGCATGCAGGACACTGTTGGAGAAGCAAGGACGAGCTAATAAGCGACGTTCTCCTGTGGAAGCCAACACATGGACATGCAAGCGTGGGGCGCCCAGCAAGGACCTACATTGACCAAATATGCGAGGATTCTGGTTGCTCCGCAGAGGACCTCCCAGGTGCAATGAGTGATAGGGAAGGTTGGCAAGAGATTGTCATGGATATCCGTGCTAATTGCGCGACATGATGATGATGATATATATATATATATATATATATATATATATATATGGATCTTAAAATGTATGGGGTATGCTTCAATTATTAGATATCAAGGTTAATTAAAAGTGAGAAGGGTACGGGATTGAAATGAGTGAATATTCATATATATATATATATATATATATATATATATATATATATATATATATATATATATATATATATAGCTAACTTCCCATTTACTTCAGAATCTTTGTTTGAATGACACTATTAATACATTAAAACTACTTTAGTCTAGTATCATTCAAATAAATAATCTGAAGCAAATGGGAAGTTACCTATACTTTTGAATATTAGGTCATGCCAATCTTTAGTTTTGATTATTCTCTCTGCTTCGAAAAATCTAGTACACATTTACCTTTTATCTCACCTTGTCATATATATATATATATATATATATATATATATATATATATATATATATATGTGTGGTGTGTGTGTGTGTGTGTGTGTGTGTGTGTGTATGTGTGTGTGTGTGTGTGTATGCATGTATGTATATACAGAGAGAGAGAGAGAGAGAGAGAGAGAGAGAGAGAGAGAGAGAAGAGAGAGAGAGAGAGAGAGAGAAAGGGATTGAGGGGAGAGAGATAGGGTGTGTGTTGGAATAGGATTACTCACTTTTGTAGGAGTATTAATAATGGAAATAATATTTTGTCTTATCCGTCATTCATTTTTCCCATTTACATATAGAAATGAAGTAATTATGGTTTCGAAATGCATCTATGATTTATTTTGATGAAACTAGATTGCCCGATCATATTCACCAACAAGGACAAGAGAAAGAACACATGAAATAAAAAAAATCCTTTTTTTTTTGTTTTTTTACAACATAGCATATAATATATACGTGGAATGATTATATTTTCTTGTGTTCGTTCCTATTAGGCTTATATGCATCGCATCTCTCATCCAATTTGCGCCTGTTTATCTCCTTATACTTCATTTCTATTAGTGATTGCTATTCGCTTTTAGACCATGAAATCATCTCATCCAAATAATGTTATTCATCAGGGTCAGATAAATGTTTTCTTCTATTCCAAAGTGTCATATTCATGGCAATTTGCATCTCAACAGAAATACTATTACCTTGCATTATTATTATTATCCTTATTCATTCCATAAGAGTTTTTCACACTCTCTTTAGCCGTTGGTTCACTGGAAGCTGAGTGAGAGAATATCTCCTCCGGGACACTTCTGAGTATTATATCCGATGTTAACAATGCTGCTGTTTTCATGATCTCGATTCTTCCTCTAATTTCCAGTTCACCCAAACTCTTTTGCAAAACCTTGGGAGATTTCAAGCTCAACTGTTACTATGGACTGGTCGTTTACCTTCATGTTTCAGTCTTTTCAGTTCTCTAGCCAGGTCCAAGTATTTGTTTATCTTTTTCTTTCATCTTACTCTGTGATCCTCCGGGATGGTAAAATGGTTTATTATTGTTATTATTATTATTATTATTATTATTATTATTATTATTATTATTATTATTATTATTAACAAAATCATAAATTATTGATACTTTTAGTAGAATTTATTTCGTCTTATATAGAATTTTATTACACTGCGAGTATTTGATACAACAGTACCCGATTTTATAAGGTTTTGTTTGGTTTCTTTGTTTTATGGCATATAAACATTCGTAGGTTATTTAATATCAAAACTATCCTTATAGAAGAACATTACTTTGTTATTTAATCCATAGACTGGGGATAAGTCGGTCCATAACTTTCCCAATCTTATTATTCCCAAAATGAACGAAATATTGCGACTGGAGTTCGAACACGCTTACTACGATGTCGCAATCTAAAACACTGCGCTGCATGGACCAATTTTATAAAATGAAATACGGTCAAGTAATATTCAATTTTCTTCTCAATTAATACCTTTCATCTTAATTTCTATTATTTTTTTGGCTGATATTATACTAAAAAATACTAGAAAATACTGTTCTACTTGCTTTTATAGGGCATTATCAACGCTTTATATATTTTACTAGTATCATATTTTCATATTTTAAGTCTAGTATTTAAGGTGTAATAGTAATTGCAATTCTAAGATTGAAATCTGTTAGCCGTTACTATTGTTGAAATATATATTTTTTCATTACAACATTTTTAAACTCTCACTATACGGTCGTTAGTAAGCAATGCAAATTGGGACACAACATAGTATTATTGGATCATCAATTGCGCTAGCAGAAGATCAAGTCTGAATAAACAGAATTATTCCCAACTTTTCTCTGACAATTCGGCGCAGCCAGCTTTGCTGTTCTGTATTTATATGCATCATTAACAACAGATGTAACTTTATCATGATTTTATTCCGGTGGACCACAGAGAGAAGATAAAAGAAAGATAAAAGTTCGGCAAATATGAGGATCTTGCCAGAGAGCTGTAAACAGGGTGAGCATATAATTAACGGTGATACCAATTGTATTTGGAACACTTGGAAGGGTCAGAAAAGGCACCAAAAGAGACTAAACTAGAGATTAGAGAAATAATCGATACAGCTGCTCTATTGTCTTGGATATCTGAGAAGATTTACTGTCACTAAGATTTCATCGGAACTCACCTAGTTAAATCTGGCGTCAAAATAAAACGCATATGATTAAAATAATAATAAAAATCTTGATCATATACCTGTAAGTCAAAGTACAAAAGATGAGAGACACAAATATTCTGATACCAGATATTATATATCGCGTTATTACGTTCACTTTCTGACTAATACTCTTAGGGAATGTATTAAGCCGATAAGTATCACCCACTATGTGTTAAATAATACCACTACATGAATGGCTTCGGCATTATATAACTGACTAATTTTGATATGCAATTAGATAACTTACTAATGTTGACATGCCTTTAAACATAGAAACCAAACCAAATAATGTAACATAGATACATACACAGGGACGTCAGAAATATACGTCATACAGAGTTTTAAATATAATAATAAATCTTCTGAGTATTAACATATTTCACTGCATTGCTTATTGTTTCTACCGAATATACTTTCTAATATTTAAAATCATTTTTTCACTCTTTACTCATAAACACCCAAAGATGGATTTTAAATCCTACGTCCAAACATTTATGCGACCAAAGTCATTGTTACTTTTTATATAAGTTTCTATCTCACTTTTAGACGACACATACAAGGTGTGTCAAAAATAACGATATTTTTATACTTTTTGACACACCTTATATTCTGAAAAAATAACGTTTCATTGATTATTTTTTCAGAATACACGATGTGTCAAAAAGTGCAAAGTTTAAAACTGTATTTACCAAGATACAAATGAAGAATGGAACGTTATTTTTTTTCATAATACAAGGTGTGCAAAAAAGTACAACACATTTTTATACTTTTTTGACACACCTTGTATATTTTGATATCTGGTGGATTCTAATATATCTCAGAGCTTTCATTATTTAATTTATTCAAAAGTCAATAGCGATGCAAAAATTCAGGTATCTGAAATTTCAAATCAGGTATGATCTTCGGACAGGTACCTATAACACTGTGCATATGTCTGCATATACTTATAGATTAACAGGAAATACAATCTCAGTATGCAACTTAAGCATCTACATTAATAAATATTAAAGTAATACCGGTGTAACGGTGCTTTCTATTTCAGCTGGCAATCATTAAGTACATTAATTCCATAACCAAAAGCTTTTGTATCAATGATATTACACGTAAAATTAAAATAAATAACGAAAAGTTTACGTAATTTATTTTCAAATCCATAGCAAACACAATTCTAACTGTATATTCCTGAGAACAAAATAAAATAGAAAAGTATAAAAATCCAAGTGTGCTAAATTCAAATCGATTTGGGGCTTGTTTTCGGAAATTGAATTTAGATGCATACAAAAGAAAACTTTGAGGTTGAAATTAACTAAATATTTCTAACCAAGGATTCATTGAATTGATTATAGAATTTCATATTCTTCCGGAAATCTTTGAAGAAATTAGCCTCCTGTTCATTTCCTGAAAGATTGTTTGTTTTCTTATTGCTTTTTTGTTTGTTTGTTTGTTTTTCTTTTCTTTTTTTTTTTTTGGTTATATTTTTTTTCTTTTCTAGTTGCTTGAGGAATTAGCATAGTTTGTTGTACTAAAGTACATTTTCTTTAATTTATCATCCTCTTTTCAATCAGTTCTTCTTAATTCTCTTATCTCCCTTTTTGTCAGTTGCTTTCACAAAGAGTATCCAAATGCGAAACAGAAGAGAAAGACGTAAGGAAATTCGATAATCTGAATAGGTGGGTGTTTTTTGTCGTACACAGAATTTGTTGTTATTCATGTTTACAAAAATATACAGTAGTTGTTAGGAATGGTATTCGGAAGATTATTTGTACGATCTTAGCATTTAATGGAAATGACGTTTGGATTGATTTGTTTTAAAGGCATGTCAACCCGTCTAAAGTTATTTTTTGTCTAGGGGTTAGGGAATTGCGTTAATTGTTCATTTATTTTTACATTTGGGTCGTTGTTTTTTAACAGTTATTTGCATACATTTATATGTATCACGTATTCCGAAAGGATAATTCTTCCAAACTGAAGCCGTATCAGTAATATTGTATGGTAGCACCACTTGGACTTTAAGAGAAACTTTCAGTAACTGGATATTATCTAGAGGACTTTCCAAAAATACGAGTATAAATGTCGAGAGGGAGTAAAAGGAATATGTGAAACGTCTTAAAGATGATTTTAGCGAAGATAAAATATTACCCTCTAATACAAATAATTTGCACACAGTTTCAAGTATTCCTATCTAATACTAATGATCATATAAAATTTAAATAAGTAAAGTCGACGAAGTGGCCTATTACTGGTGTCTGCCAGACAGTGAAGGAGCCTACAATCAGCTCTCTACTTTACCGCACACATCCAAGCTTCGATACTCATGCACTGAGTTGGCGGGGGCGGCCATCGTGCCAGGAAAATTGTGGCACATATGTTATCCGGTAATTATTTCTATTTAGTAATAGTTATTTGATTGCACACGATTATATATTTTCAAATAACTAATAATAATCATTAGTAAACACTTATAGCTTCAAGTATCTATATTTAATACGAATAATTTACAGTTGAATGATATTAACTATTAATATCAAATACGAATGCAAATCTGTTTGACCCATAGATTCTGCTCAAGGTATTTACTCTCAGGCTCAGAATGAATCTGGGAAGGGTGACAATGGAGGAGTACTACACACACACCATATCTCTAGACCTAGAGTCTAACTACCAGATGCAGTTTAGTCCAATACCCAGGACATTCCATTTTTGGAGAGGTCTTCTCACTCTGTATGTGATATAGCCAGCGTATTCTAAACCCCGTAGACGTGGGAGACCAGTTCGAATAAACTATCCGAATATGAACATCATATTAAATTAGGATGAAATAACACTAAATGTGGTCATGGTATTCAGAGTCCACTATAGCAAATAAACCGTTTCTAACACAATGTTTTGATTTTAATGGGAGATAAATATAGCATTGACGAGTAAATTAACTATAGTTTGGTAGTGTTTAAATTTTGGTTCAAAAGTTATGAACGATACAAGTAAAACACAGAATAGGCATCAATGGTGTCGCGAAGTGTTGACTCAAAAATTCATGAGGCCAATTTAATTTTACATTGAAATATGGGTTTATTCCAATATGCATGAAAAAGGTCAGCAAATGCATGTTACATGATACACTGAATATAGTAAAATCGGTGATAGTGTTTATTTTCTTCTAATTTGAAGAATCATAGCGGCAGGTTTAGCTCAGTCGGAAGAGCATCCGCCAAGGAATCGAAAGGTACCGGGTTCGATACCAGTTCTGCCAATTCAGCACATGAGTAGCACCGTTTGGGCAATTTGATCTGTATGGTAAAGCGTCAGCATAAAAAAGAAATATCCCTTTAGCTAAAAGGAGATAAAATCCCTTGTTGTTCGGCTGATACCGAAAATAGGTAACTCTACTTTAATTAATCATAGTATTTTCTTTCTTGTGCCCTGAATACACGTGCTTTAGTTATACGATCATGTTAAGGATTAAATGCTCTTTAAGTCAGATTCAAACTGTGCAATACTGGTTGGATTCCATTCCAACCACGGTCAAATTCTTAATCAAGCCTCTCTTTGATCGGACTACGTGATATGCTTATAATATAACTCAGTACAAGAATACTGCTGAATTATTCGTGGGCGCGCCTTGTGTAACGCCTATAGTCGTAGGAAATGAAATCGTTGACCTGAGTTTAAATTCTGGGCGAGCTTGTTTGCGTTTAATTTTGTGCTAATGTCATCGGGAAATTCATGAATTCATCTCCCCCCAAAGTCAGAGTAAATAATAAGGCAGACTTTGTTTTTTAGTCTTGGTTTGGTAACAAGTCTAGGAGTCGAAAACTTTGAATGTAAAATTGAAAATACATATGCATGTAATATTATAAGAGGAAGGGCTAAAAACATCTAATACCAATCAGTATAATTTAAAGGTCACACACACACACACACACACACACACACACACACACACACACACACATATATATATATATATTTGTGTGTGTGTCTGAGTGTTTTAAATTGTACTGATTGCTATTAGATGTTTTTTTAGCACTTTCTCTTACAATATTCCATGTAGATGTATTTTTCAAACTTCTCCGCCACGGACAGGATGTGGCACATTATCAACTTTAAGTTGAGAAAAGCTATTTTGAATTGAATTTTTTCGTCTCCAAGACTGGTAAATAGTGTAGATTACGAATATATATATATATATATATATATATATATTATATATATATATATATATATATATATATATATATTTGTCTATTTTACGTTCAGAATTTACTTTCTCAAGTTTTGCACCTTATTTTCTTACACATTTCATTTAAATTAATGTCTTAAGTTATTTCTCCTTCTAGGTATTATAGTCAGTTAATAATAGCTCGGGATGGATGAGTCTAGTTATAAGTATAGAATAAACATTATTGCTGATTGTAACAATAATCGACTTACAGACCCGTCAAACGACGTTATTTCTGTTTCAAGTGGTCTCTAAGAAATTTAGACCCTAGATGACGGCCTAATTTCCCACAATGGTAAGACCGATCCTGTTAGCACATCTGTTAGGCAAGTATCCATAATTGCTCCAAACTAATTTTTATTAGAAACACTTAATGTCTTCGTGCGATTCAGCTTTAAAATATTCAAACAATATCAAATCGGATTAAAATTAGGCGGATGAAAAAGCCTTACCATAACACAGGCCAGTAAAAAAAAATCAAGAGCAATAAATGTCTCTGATGCTCGGAAAAATTTTAAGGATCGCTAAAGTTTTGATAAACCTGTGTCTAATCTCTGCACATATCCTGAATAATCGGTTACATTGTCTACAACAATTTGTCATTTGCAAATGTCTAAAATCACTTAACTTCCCTCATACTCAAATTAACACATATTCATTTTAGAATATATATTTTATAGAATGAGTAGCTATATAAAAGTAAATATACAGATATGAGATTTTATTGATCGCCATACGTGCGCATAGTGTCGCACGTCGCGTAAGGGTTATCGTCATCGAAAGTGGGCTCAGCTACCTGAGTTTAAATACTGAAAAAGGTTGTTTGCCTTTCACATAGCGTTCAAACACTGAAAAGTATTTATGTTACTATTCTTCTATGGGTAAATAGTAAACCAGACTGAGCTATTTTACCTTGGTATGACAGCAGGGAAAAAAACTCTCAATTCAAATCAGTTGTAGAACTGGAGAGGCAAGAGATCCGTCAGGATATTCCTTCACATGACACGCTATATGGGTAGCACCCCAATGACCATAGTCTGTTGTCGAATGTTATTGAAGGGGTGGGTATCTCATAGTAAATATTCAGATATGCGTTTTTTATCGATCACCAAATCTGTACGTATAGCAATGTGTACGATGAGTAATTTGTTTCCTCAATATTTTCCTCGTAGCTGGAGGGAGAATAGATGCATCCAATTTTTCACATGTCCTACAGATTTTGGCAAACGCCTGATTTGAGCAAAAGAAAAAAAGACTGATGTTATCGGAAAGAATTTGGTCTGATGAGAAGGTGTGGACGTGCACACACACACACACACACACACACACACACACACACACACACACACACACACACGGAAACACACAAACAAAAAAACACATACACACATGCGCGCGGACACACGCGCGCACACACGGAAACACACAAACAAAAACACATACACACGCGCGCACACACACACACACACACACACACACACACATATATATATATATATATATATATATAATTCATGATGGATATCTATGTATGGCTCTGTTATTTTCATACATACATTTTGAAAATAAGATAATGCATTATCAAATTTTGTATTAAAAAAACGCATATCTGAATATTTACTTTTATATATCCACTCCTTTATTAAAATACATATATTAAAATAAATATGTGTTAATTTGAGTAGGATGGATGATAAGACATGTTAGACTTTTTCAAACAAACATAGGCCTCAACAAAGTGTAGAATACGATGTATGTGATTGTGCAGGATGATAAGACACGTTTTTCTCAAAACTGTAAGGATCCCTAATGACGAAAATTAATTTCACATTATCCGTTTTTCTGCAATACTTCATGAAATATATAAAATGATTTATTGAAATACGGTAACCCATTTTTAGCTTAGTAAAGGACATCTGTAACATAATGGGTTGGGGTGGGAAAATGCGTATAACGTGATATGTAAATTAGGACGGACAAGTTTTATAAGGAAAATAAGAATTACGTTTTAGCTTAGAATGGAAAAGTTTAAGGCCACATAGCATTGTTTCTATTTGACGATCCGTGAGACTTTGGGGGTTGGGAGACGTTAATGTGTAGTAAGTTTGGAATTATTCGTCTATAGTGAGATATGGGCCCTTGCTCTAAGGCAGTTTTGGTCTGGGGAAAATTTTTAAAATATCATTAAAAAAAAATATGGCCTTGTGTTATTATTAAAAACTCTAAATTACACAAGGCATATCCCACAGCGATCCAGGTTGGTTTCCAGACTCAAGACATACAGGAAGTGTCAGCCAACTAAACATCGTTCCAGTAATCAAAATACGAGTATCCCCAATGTAAGTAAAGGTCAAGAGATATGCATACAATTATTTATAAAACGTGTCAACATTTGTTACGTTATGACTCTCACTTCGAAGGTAACGTAATACATCTTGTCGATGTTAGTTTTTACTTTTTGGAACTTTGTCCTTTCTGGATTTAATGCTGAACTAGATTGTCTAATCTTCATTGACTTGGGACTTTAAACCTATCATTTGTGAGTTAACTGACACTAAACCCTTTTCACGGGTTTATTATCTGTATTACCCTTTACTATGTCACATCTTTCAACAGTCTTATCTCTTCTATGCTGGCAACTCCTTTGTATAAGCCATAAAAACATTCTGTCTCAAATAAATAGCCATTAACGTCGCATTCTGGGTTAAATAAATTTTCTAATGAATCTAATTTGATATTTTCTGCAAGGAATGTGCATCTTTCTGGACTTAATGAGAAACTGGATTGTGTAATCTTTGACTTGGGACTTGATACCAATTATTTCTGAGTTAACTGGAACTAAACACTCTAAAATACAAAATACTTTTATCTATAAATGAATGATTTATTGCTTAAAATAAATGCATATATTGATATATTATCCAGGTGATGAGAAATTAGCATAGAAATTGAAAATTTAATTGATTTTTCCGTCTTTTTTGTTTCCTTTTAAAATATTAACACATATCTACAAAGAAATAATAATTTAACAAATGTTTATGTCATTTAGATTATCATTAGCATCTGAAATATCAATTCATATTGCTCACAGAATATAAACAGCTTTTGAAATAAATAATTCATCATTTGAAGCAAAATAACAAGTATATTACTTATCGAAGGCCCTAATTGAATTAGAAAAAATATTCTCGATTCATTTTCGTCAAGACATTAATTGTTCTTATTAAATTATATTCCAGCAGAGAAGAAAATTTATTTCATATATAAATATTTTTGTAGTTGAATGATGTAGATTTTTTCAGTTAATTACTGTGATACTAGTTTTAAAAGTAACACAGGTAAAAAAGATTCACTTGATATTATGTGATGCCAACATATGTGATCAATATATACCTCTATCACCCTCTTTCTCATTTGCTCTTACTCTCTGTCTCTCTCCCTCTCATTCTCTCTCTCTCTCTCTCTCTCTCTATATATATATATATATATATATATATGTATGTATGTTTGTGTGTGTATGTGTGTATGTATGTGGGTATATATATATATATATATATATATATATATATATATATATATATATATATATATAAGTGCTTAATTGGAGTCGTACCTAATTTTGAAAATTAATTAATTAATAATGAATTAGGCGGGAATACCTATTAAATTTATGGCTAAACAAATCGAAAAAATCAATCTCTGTATGTACATTTCGGCCTATTAGGCCTCATCAGCAGAGCTATAGATCGGAAGACCGCCCTGTGCGTGATTTGAAACCGGACTGCCAAGCTGACAGGCCGATCTCAAGAAGTTCGTTTAGTGTAGGGGTTATGAGATCGGCCTGTCAGCTTGGCAGTCCGGTTTCAAATCACGCACAGGGCGGTCTTCCGATCTATAGCTCTGCTGATGAGGCCTAATAGGCCGAAATGTACATACAGAGATTGATTTTTCTCGATTTGTTTAGCCATAAATTTAATAGGTATTCCCGCCTAATTCATTATTAATTAATTAATTTTCAAAATTAGGTACGACTCCAATTAAGCACTTATTCTCACAAAAATTATCGGCAAAAAGCCATTCTAAACAAACCTTGTTTACAATATATATATATATATATATATATATATATATATATATATAGTGTGTGTGAGAGAGAGAGAGAGAGAGAGAGAGAGAGAGAGAGAGAGAGAGAGAGAGAGAGAGAGTTGACTATGTGTGTGCATGTGATTGTCCGGCTGATACCGTCAATAGGCCATGTCTACTACTACTACTACTACTACTACTACTACTACTACAACGCCATGTCACTCAATCATAATTTTTGCTTATCTCTATATATATCTAACTCTCTCTCTCTCTCTCTCTCTCTCTCTCTCTCTATATATATATATATATATATATATATATATATATATATATATATATATATATAACGTTTTAGAATTTTATAAATACCCTATGGAATATCGGTTAGTTTTTCGTGAGTGGATCTTCTTGGAAATCATCATAGCATTAATGAAGCGCGTAGCGAGTGGTCAGACGATCATATTTTAATAATAACCTTCATAACATTGGATCCTTAAAAATCATTAGCAAACATAATCATGTAACAAATGAGTGAAATGGCTAATGAAATGATAGATTTATTACGGAAATTTTATTTTGATTATACAGTTGATGTACTGGATTAGTAATGTATTTTAAAATCAACCGTGGCTTCGTAAAGGCAGTAGAGTAGAACTGGAAACGAACAATTATTCAAACTAAATACATTGCAAATGTCATGATCAATAATGAGTATCGAAGAAGAAGAAAATAATTGGTTGTTAAATATTGGACAATTTCAATTGCATGAGATATTGTATGAAATATTTAAATTTAGTTTATGAATGGTTATTTTGTCAACTAAGATTTAAGTAGTTGTACATTAGAAGTTGATTATTCAAAGCCTTGAATGTATAAGATTGTACGTGTTCGTACAAACCCAGTTATCCTACGAGTGCATTGAATATACAATTGCAATGGTTTTATAAATGTATTACGTGATGGCTGCTGTAAATATGAAAATGCAGTGAATGTTAAAGGGCAGTGAATATGCACGTGCCCTAAGGATTTTGCTACTGTAGAGAGTTTTTGAGTGCAGTAAATGCATGAGGATTGAGAACGCTGAAGTACAGTAACAATAAAAGTAACAGGAATATTAGCATAAGTGACTGGTAAAAGTACAAAGGTCACCAAACAAGATGGACTTTATTGAGATGTTTTCCCTGATATATATATATATATATATATATATATATATATATATAGTAGATTTAAAAAGCGAGTTTATATTCAAATGTAGACATATTAATAAATTTCTCTTGCACTATTTACCAACGCATTAATTTCATAACAATTCTTTTTTATTGGGATAACCCTAATTTCCCACATCTACGTCTGATTATTGTGCACAGCACAACAACAAAAACATTCAATTACCGTATTTACAGTCATAATTATTACACTATTTTTAGGTTTATAAATACTTTACTATAATACCATGGAGCTT
>CM042139.1:69613410-69625910 GCA_023376005.1 Doryteuthis pealeii
GATTATTAAAACAATTAAGGGTGACTCAATACCAATTATTATTGGAAACCTTCCACCGTTACTGAAGAACCATTGAACTGCCACAGCAGTTCAATATTCCCCATACAGCCATTGTAACTCAATATTTTGAATTTAGTAAATTATCGAATCTTAGACCAATCATATGTCCCTATAGACATGCCTATAATTAGGGAACGATATTTATTGTACATTCTTATTTAAATTTTTGTTTCGTTCGGTTTTTGTTTAAGTCTTTGCAAACAATTATATGATATCAAGGGGTCCCATCTACTACAAATAATTAGCACACACATTTATGACCTTTGTGCACATTTTTATGAACTTAACTAATAAGTTTACGTCGCCTTATGTAATGTCATTAGTACAAAAGTATTTTAAGTTAAAATTCCGATTGCAACTCGGTATGTGACTATGATTGATTGATTGATTGATTTTAACAGTCCGTCAGTCTATCTAGGGTTGTTTATGCCTACAGGTCAGGGTATCGCATTCATCGTACCTTTATATTTACCTTTTTTATGAATTTGTTTCCTAAGAGCTTTTTGCACATGATCCTATCCACTGTAAATATTTTTTTTAAACAATTTGTTTAGCCATATATCTACTAACAGTTAATATCTCACTGGATCAGTCTGAACCTGAGAATTATGGAAATGAAGGAGTTCTCCAAGCTCTCCAGATTTCCAAGACAAGAGTCTCAAGATCAGATTAAGTTTAATGTCATACAGACGATATCAGTTTAAATGGGGTTGTCTTACACTGTGGGCGATACACCCAACGTATTCTTAGCCTCATTGATAGGTCAGTATATTCCGCTGTGTTATATGCACTTGGTTATATGTTGAATAATAATTAAATTTAAGTAGGTTAGAAACGCAAAATATTACTTATTCAGGATTAAATTTTCTTGCTGTAGGCATTATGCAATGTCTGATCTTACTTTGATATGCAATATTAATGCTACTTTGGATTGATCAGTGTAGCTGATGAAAGTCTAATTATTTCTAGTCGATGATGATGTCTTTCAGACTCTGCTGTAACAATTCAGCACTGCATGATTTGTGGCATTTTTCACATTCAACCAAACAGAAGGTGTCATCTTAGTTTTGATAGAAATATAGGCGTTTTGGGGTGTAATGTCGGATTGCGGGGTTTGGGGGAAAATTCTATTAATTGAGGATGATGGAAACATTCAAATACATTGTCACTAAATAAGTCTTGATTTCCCCTGGGAAACATAAAGAATCAAAAGATACATATTCACTTGAATAATAAAATAACTAAATATATACAACAGAGGACACGAATTTATCAATGGCAGGTGATAACCTTTCCACATGTGTAAAAATGTTAAAATAGGATGAACAATTAAATTCATGTTTACGTGAAGTTTTACAAGTTGAATTTAGCAAAAATGGAACAAACAAATAATGAAGAAAAATTTCTAATTAAATACATCTGACCTTGCGAGAAATGTTTATGTATTTGAAAAGAATAATGAAATTTAGAACATTTATAAAATCGAGGGAGAAACAAGAAAAAACAACTAAATCGAAAATCAGGAGATTTTGAGAATGACAGTAAAAACTCAATGAATAAAAAATTAAATAATTGATTAAAAAACGAAAACACATATAACATAGAAGGAAAATACACATGAAATGACAAAATGACGAAAATTACGTCAAACTTTTAGATCAAAGTGTTGCTTATCAAATTAACCAAATCAATGCATATTTCCCTGTTGTTAAATCAGGTATCTATAAATAAGTATCTATATATTGGACACCATAGGTAAAATAATTGACCTTAAACATGTTGGATTATATAGGGATGATGATCTCATATATATCCCAGATAGCAATGGCCCCAAAACCTCAGGAATACAGAAGAAAACTATAAGAGCTTTTAATGTTATTAGATTTAAAATTGAAATAGCATCTAACCTTTTTCTGGACATTAATTTTAATTCATCCAATAATACTTTTAAACCATTTTGTGAAGACATCATGACACCCAGTTTCATTAATGTCAACTTTACCCACCCCAGATCTATAATAAATTAGATATCTAACTAATTTATAAAAAACTAAGAAAGATTGAAACGTAGGGAGACGCCAAAAATAAATTTAAAAGTATAATACCGACAGAAGAAGATAGTGTAGAAAAAAATAAGACCTCATAAATAAAAGATGTGAAGAAAACTAAATAATAGAAAGAAAAACGAATAATCCAGAACAAAAAATACAGTTTCATTACAAGGAATATTACAAGAAAAAACATAGCAAAATGGGGAATATAAAAATAATGGATTAAAAGCTTTTTTTTTAATGTAAGAGAAAAACCGAAGGTACTAATTAAAAAAACGTAATCACATGAAAATCTATGGTTTGGATAACTGAAATTAATTTTGAAATTAATGAATGGCTTGTATTTCCTTTAAAAATAAAACGAAATCATATCTTTACAGATTCACATCAGAGAGAGAGAGAGAGAGAGAGAGAGAGAGAGAGAGAGAGAGAGAGAGAGAGAGAGAGAGAGAGAGAGAGAGAGAGAGAGAGACGTTTTAAAGGTTTAACTTTTAGGATTAAAAGCAAGGATTTACGTCTGTCAAAGATAATTCAGAAAAACGCATTAAGACCGAGAATTCTTTTCACTAGTTAGTCAACGATGTTTCACTTATATCTTGTGGAAATTATCACTTACGAGCTCACACACGGATACGTGAAAATATATTTTTTCTTTTTCATATAAATATATCGAATGCTAACAGTTTGATGTAGCCGCTTCATACAGATGTTCTTACAATGTTCAGTTCGCTTATGTCACATGAATTTCAAATCACTTGCTTAGAGATTACATGTAAGGATTAAAATAGAATTGAATAATAATAATAATAATAATAATAATAATAATAATAATAATAATAATCTTTGAGGTACATGCGGATCACCTAATCCCGGCTTGGAGACCAGATCTAGTATTGATTAACAAGAAGACGAGAACTTATCTCTTGGATTTTGCCATCCCGGCCAATTACTGAATGAAAGTGCAAGAAAGCGAAAAATACGGACCTTGTCAGGTAACTGAGAAAACTGTGGAACATGAATGTGAAGGTTGTTCCAATTGTAATTGGTGCCCTTGGAACGGTCCCCGGGGGTCTGGAAAATAGTCTGGATGAACTGGAAATCAGGGGAAGAATCGAGACCATCCAGACTACACTATTGTTGAGAATGGCTAGAATACTCAGAAGATTCCTGAAGACCTGCGAAGATTTACTATCATTCAGCCTCCAGTGAACCACCATCTAGGCCAAGTGGGAGATCTTCAATAATAATAATAATTTAAAACAAATATATTTGACTTAGAGTTGGAACCTTAAAATTTCCTATTGAGTGCCGTTTCGTGTCATACCCTGATCAAGACTTTTTGAAATGTGCCTTACAATTTAACAGAGGAATCAATCGGTGTATTTTCCACTGTCAGGATTTTTTTTGTCCCTTACATTGACATTTTGTGGAATCAATGTTGGCCTCATTCTATCTCTTAAATATATTTTTCGTGTTTATTTTTCTATTTTTTTTATGTGATACTTATTTTCTTTTGAAACTATTTTGCTAATTTGCATATGATATATACATGCGTCAAATCTTATACCCAGCTGCCTCCGCGCGATATCTGCTAAACGCAGCAAAGCCGGGCCATGACCGGTGTCACCATCGTATTATGAAAGGCGTATCTTGTTGCTCCAGTGGCGGCGGCGGTTGCTGTTGCGGCGCGCAGGTGTGGCTAGATTTATCCCCTGTGTCGTGGCCTGTCGTCGTTGCACATGCGGTGTTCACGAATGGGCCAAATGACTTGACACCCGTGACAGACAAGATTTTATCGTCGTCGTTTCTTTTCGATTTCATCGTGGAACGTGACACCCAGGATTACTCGTAAATCACTTGACCAGAGACTCGGGATATGGTACTTAGAGCAGCTACCCCACTGACGTCTATTGAGACAAAGACCATGACAGACTCGATTCGCCCTCTAGCAGGGACGACTCTACAACTACTACTACTACTACTACTACTACTACTACTACTACTCTTATTGCCTCTGGCATACCCATTTTTTATTCGAGAAAAAACATATATGTATTTGCGTCATGTAAACCTTTTTTATAAAATGTTAACAAGCTAATGGAATGGCCTTAATGATGTGATTTAGGACATTTTACCCATGATCCTATCCTTGTCAACACATCACTGGAATCTTTCCCAGATTATTAACTTATATTGACATTTCTATTAGAAAATCATCAGTGATAGTACGTTGACCAACTGGTATAGATTCCAATAATGCGTTGAAAATGATGGTGAATAGGTGTACACTTTAAAATCACAATGTTGTAAAGAAACTCCAATTGAAATGTTAACTTCTTTTTTAAACACTTTCTATTTAGACATTTACGTTGGTGAATTATGAAAAAATATAGAAAGTAAAATCACTTTATACACATTTACATACAAATATTATTGCATTGATCCTATTGAAATCGCTCTCATGCACATTCAACTATACCAAAATGGTCGCTTCTATAGATATATTTATTAACCACTCCTCCCGAGCAGTATGTGACACAATGTCCAATTGTTAAGCAGAGTTTTACAGGTCTGTATTAAGGGTCTTTTTTCTCATAGAGTGTTTGCTTAACCAAGGTTAAAGAGCCAACTCCACCCTTCTATTTACCCATAGATGAAAAGAGAATAGTTGGATTCATACATTTCCTAAGGGTATTAACCATATGGGACTTGCAAACAGCCTCACTCAGGATTTGATCTGGTCTCTTCCTGTCCATTCAAAACGACTATAACCATCACACTATACGCATCCAGAGTCGCTTCTATATACATAAATAACCATTATGATCAATATGCAAAGGAACTCACACATAACGAAAATCTCGATACTTTTTGTCACACCCTATATATATATATATATATATATATATATATATATATATATATATATATATATATATATATATATATACTCAAGTGCAATCATCGGAAAGTATCTCCTTTATCTAAAATGTCGTCTTTCTGTATAAAAGATAAGAACACATGCGTGTAGTAAAATCTGAAATCAAACCAAGTGTTATAAATGCCGCACAATTTTCGATTTGTATTTAATGGTCGGAAAACTCAAAAGTCGTTGCGCGGCACGAGTCGACAGCGTTGAAAATCAAATCGGTGCTCAATTTGTTAGTGCCAACAATTGGGTATTTTGGCATAGAGCCCTGGTAAGTAGAATGTAGATTTTGCTGCTGACAAACAAGTCATTGTCTTGTCTGCCTGGTCCCGTCACTAGCTGAATGCACAGCGAACGGTCGAGGAAAATTAGGGGAGGCTTTAAGCCAAATAATACGGCCACTTGTCCTCGAAAGGCTTTTCGCCAGCCATTGAAATCAAACACACAAAGGCCATCCAGAAATACACACAGCAGACTTCACACCAAATAGAACTTCAGTATTGAGACAGAAAATAACTTGAAATCATTTCTTTAAATGAAACACAGCTTTTCATTGCTGAAAACGTTGCAGCAGCTATTTTAACACTGATGAAAAAAATCATCATCACCATCATCATCATCAATTCTTGCCGACAGCACGGATCTTCATAATTCTTCTTCGCCACCCATCACCATCGGTCCTCGCTCCAGTAACGCTCCTCTGCACCGCATCCAGTATATGTGTTACAATTTATGTCCAGTCATAAATTTGAACGTATCTGTAGCTAGAATATGTAAATTAAGGTCGGTTTGATTTAAGATCAAGGGGTCCCCATGGAAAATTACCGCTGACGGTTAATAAACTTTGACCCCGTTGAAGGTGCGCGATTGGACGGCTGAGAATAAGTTATTTTAGTTAGCAGGTGCGACCCACCTTTCAAGGAGTGTAGACATGATTGTCAGCTCCAAGCCCCCCCCCCCACACACACACACACCGTGGCGGAAACATAATGCTCTAAGAAATAACACTTGATCAAGTAACACCACGTTGTTGTGTTTGTTAATCAGATATTGGAAGCAATGACTAGCCCAGTCCAAAGAAGTATCAACGGAACAACGAAGAAAACCAGCCTATAATAGAAATCAGCCCAGACAAGGGGGAGGCCAGGCAAGTTAGACGAAGAAGTAGAAACAGTAAGCCACGAGTCAGTAACCAGCAGAGTAATCAAGCAAGTAAGAATTAGCATCTCCTATCATCTATAATATATCACTCTGTCTTTCAGTCTATATCATATATGAGATTAACTCTCCACACTGAAGTGTTCATGTGTAGGTTCACACAGGAGAACGCTTCTTATATCGTCCTTGCTTCTTCAGCCGTGACCAGCATGTCTGTTCGTCTTACCCCGGTCTTTTTGTGATAAGAGGCAAGTGGTCGTACAGCTACTTCTTTGTCATGTTCTACTTCCAGCATTTGTTCAATACTGCACGCACCATTTTTGTACAGTTCTCATCCAGCCCTTACTTCAAGCTTTCTTTAGAGTCGAAATGGTACAACCATAGAATTGAACTAACATGTCTACAGCTTTGGAAAATTCTTGTTTTATGAGAGATCTGATTTCAGTATGGTTAAAAAAGTATTTGTTTCTCAACCGAACACATAAATCTACGTGTTTATATACATGAGCTCTCTTCAGACAGATATCTACCATGTAAACAAGCTTTAAAAGGGCACTGACATGCATTATTTTCATATCTTTACGGATTTTCACCTGCTTTTGTACAGGAAGAAGAATTTGTAATAGATTAAGATTCTAGAGATATGTCGGAAATTTTTCATTTCGAGTTCTTTCCAGAAAAAATTGATACTACTCAAAAATTCAGTGTAGCTTTATACAGTGCATTTTTCTGTAGAATCACAGCGATCATATTAGACCTAAAATAATGTAATGTTTACAATGAACCCTTGTTGAAGAAGCACAGCAACCTTCTAAAACTATAAATACGGTTATATTCAAAACATTTTTATTAACATTAAAATGTTTACAAAAATTCTTGCTAAAAAAGAAAAGCTATCAATTTTTTCTGAAAATTTCGATGGCTCTCGATTACGACCAGAAGGTTCCCGAGTTCGAAAAAAAAGGTTCCCGAGTTTGAAAAGAAGGTTCCCGAGTTCGAGGTTTCCAAGAAGGTCCGGCAGGGTCCCACGATAAATACCTGAAGAAGGCCGGGGGATAAAATCGGCCGAAACTTTGTACAGGTAACAATAAAGATGAGGACAATAGTCTGAATAATCGAAATAATACTAGCAATCAAATTAAGCTGAAATTTGTTAATATGTTAAACATGTCACTTGTGTTTTAAAATAGATTTACGCAGGTGATTACTAGGCTTCTAATGATATGACTGATATTCATTAATAATATAGAGCCAATTAAGGAAGCTAACCATACAGCCAATTAAGGAAGCTAACCATACAAAATATGAACCTAGTGTAGTATTGATGGGGTATCAATTTGTCTCTTGACACCGAACCGGACACGAAAGCGTTTGATCGTAATTTTCATGTGTACAATGGAAGAGGTTTACAAACACGTTTTAAAAACTTAATCTTTAACTATATTTTAGGTATCACCTTGCTCAGGTCGGCTAAGAAGGAGGATATTTACTAAAATAGTTACTATCTTTTAGTCGTAGTGTATCTACCTTTGAAAAAGCCTCAAAGCTTCAACCGAACTAGCAAAGCAGAGTTGATTACCGGACGTGTCAAAGCCATCTGATTATAAAATTAAAATTAATTACTGTCTGTCTGTCTGTCTGTCTATTTCTCTCTCTCTCTATTCTTCATTCTCTCACGTGGTATCTATCAACTAATCAGAGCACGCACCTTCCATTGCATGATATGATTGTATTATAAGTATAAAATAGATTTCACACTTACGTTGGTGACACATAGTCGTCTGATCGTGGTGTAATGGTTACCAAGCTAGTCTCACATATCCATTATTACTGTATATTGATTTCGATGCCATACACACGACCTTATTTTCACACCCTACCTGTTGTGAACGGGTCGGATATATAGGGCGTTCCAACGTGGTGTAATGATTAGAAAGTTAGTCTCACAAATCCTTTACAACTGAATAGCGAATCTATTAATGGAATCCACTATAATGGTGACCTTGAGTCACATCCTACTCGTAGCGAACAGATTGGGTAAATACCTATGCTGGTGACAAATCTTCAATCTCTCATCCAACCTGCTTGACATCGTGTCACTTATCTATTATTGTTGTATAGCCGTATATACCCCTCTAACATTCATATACTATAATAGAGAAAGAGAGACAGACGGACGGACAGAGAGACATATTAGTTAGAGATGGTAGATCTTACTCGGTACACTTCTTACTGCTTCTCTTCTTCATCTACCTTGACTAGTCGCCCTCTTGTCTGAACGGACTTCTGTCTAGGCTTCTGCTGGGGGTTGGCTTTCCTTCTTAATTTTTCTTCTGGGCTGGGCTTAACATTGTCTTAATAATTTACACAGACTTGGTTTTGCTTGATCAAGCTTTTACTTATTCTTAGCCCATTTTTGGATCGGGGAGAGACCAGACCCGTGAGAGATGACTATCGTGTCTGCTATCCTTCAAATCTGGGTCGATTCTGCTTAACTAACTAAACTTATTCCCCCGCGTCTGTCATGGCGCGTCTCTAAGGGGTCAAAGTTTATTAACCGCCAACCGGATGATTTTCCATAGACTCCTTTCAAATATTTCTAGGTACAGGTCTGTTCACAATGTATGACTTCTCATAAATTGTAACATTATGTACTGCCTAGCCTGTCACACAAAATAAGACTGCATGCAACCATGCCTCATCCTTCTAAATCTCGTGATTTATAAAATGCTGTTCAGAGTACAAACTATTTATTGACTTACCATTCGTTTTTAAGATCAATAACGTGTATTTTCATAGATGTACTTTTAGAATAGCAAAATTTCACTGTAAAAAAAGACACATATGACGCTGAATGATTAAATTCGAATGATGCAAAAGAAAATGAAGATTACTCCATATTCTGGCGATTCACTATCTGCATATCATGTATTCAATAGATTTGACAGTATATGAATAGTAATGAGAAGATGTAAGAAAATGATTAATTCCATCTATTCATGGTGTCGAAGAGCTTATTGTTACTCTATATTACAGGAACAACACATTATGAATAACTGAAGACAGCTGAAGGCGAATTATGCTTTCTTTCAAAGATGTTTGCGTACGAATGATATTCTCCAAAAATGACCCTGAAGTAGAAAAGACAATGGAGAACATTGTGACATCTAAAACAGCTATGCATCCAGTTTGAGGCAATTTGTCCTTACTGACACCGATTAAGTGTCATTCACCCATGGGGCAACTTTAAAATGAGTGGAGATTTATTAACTGGTAAAATGAAGAAATCTTATTATAATGGAGATTGTGTGTTGTTCTGTCTGTAACCGAAACTATATTCCTACTAAAGTCACAATTCTCTTAGTTATTGACATCACATTCTCCATGGTTTATTTTCATCTAAACCTCAATTATGAATAAAATTGTCTTACATTATTAATACTGTTAACTATGTCTACATGCTGACAACATGCAATTATATTTATATATACAACAAAATAGCGGTTTACAGTGTGAACGGGAAGGCTAATTTGCATATTAATATTAAAAAATCGAATTTAATAAATATGTGCTTAGTATTATTGGTTTCTAACTGTTTGGTTTTATTTTAATGAATATAAGCAAAAATCTCTTTAATGAATCTTAAATGAAATCCATTAACAAGAAAAAATAACTGTCATGTTATTCGTTACTTCCTCTTTTAACTAAATACTTAAATTAGAAAAAATAGCAATGAAAGACGAGAGTGATGGAAGAGTAAGTTTCAGTTGTTCCGTTTTTTATTATACTCCCTCTGTTTCAAATCTTTTGTTATACTCCCTCTGTTTCAAATCTTTTTATCTGTATTCTTATTTAGTTTCATTAGCCTTTCTAATTTAATACAATATTTTATTACATTAAAACTTAAATACTTGCACCCGGAGGGTGCATATATTTGCTAGTTCAGACAATAAATATAGTTCTCTTTGTCTTGGAGAGACTTTGAAAACAATAGGTTTACTAAATACATAGCCTCATTTGCAAGGTGTAATCCTGAGCTTCTATTTAAAATTTCTTAAGAAGGATTTAATAGGTTTAAATGCAGAGTTTTCATTCTTCTAGACCAATTGCTATGCCCAGGGTAAACAACACACCTTTCCTTACGATTTACACAAACCTGGTGGGAGAATAGTTAGAGTATACCTTTGTCTAGTGTATTAGCGCAATGAGTAAAGCAAACAGCCTTGTCTAGAATTTGAACTCCGGTCACCCTTCATTTCCTATGGCTATAAACATTACACTACGCGCCTGTTTGTATCTGCCTCAAGTATTTTATCTCAAGTAATCTCTGGTTAACTGTATGCAAAACTCACTTACTTAAAACTATATGAACCCAAGAAGTAAAAAATGCAGCGAATTGTATAACCATTCAAGGATCAAATCAAATATTGCATAACTACTACAGCCTTTGTCAGATGCATTTTCAATGATGAAGGGACTCCGGGAGAGGTCTGTAACATGACGCAGTAACAAGTAGGAAAGCATATTTCAGTTTCCAAACTTTAAAAGAAAAAAACATCCGATTAAATTAATTAATCACATTAAAAAAATTTTTTTTTAAGATTTAAAATAATTGCATATAATTATTTAGTTAAAGATAACAATGTACCGTTAATATGGTGATTTTATATTTGCTGTTGATAACCATTTGACCAATAGGATCAAAGGAATAATGTAATTTCTGCTGTTGATAACGTTTTTGACCAATGAGATCCTCACTGCAATATCGATTGAAGAAATGTATTGACAGCAAGGGAGACTGTGTTGAAATTTAAACCACTTTTGTTCACATTCCATGTGAGTATCCTGGTTAGTCTAAACTTTTCATTCAACCATCGAGAGATAGGAACAAAATTAAGTAATAATTAATTCATAAATCTCGCGACATCACCATCATCAGATGCAATCTCAGTATAAGATGCAGTTTAGTCATACCAAGCACCCCTGTTTTGTGAAGGGGGTCTCACTGCAGAGTATATACAGTCGGCATATTCTAAGTAAAAAGGCAAGCACGGAGAGAAGCAAATGAAATATAGAAAGGCATGTATTTTGGTGAATATCAAGAGACAATTAATGAAATATATATATATATATATATATATATATATATATATATATATATATATATATTGGTGATCTTATTAGAGAGCTAAACATGGATAAATGTCCCTAAAACCGTACAGAGTAGATTAGATTATCGTAGACTTATAAATAAAAAGATGGAGATGAACAGTGAAACTAAAATAGAAACAAATAAATAAATATATAATTAGATAAATTTATGGCTAGAAAATCCAAAGAATGTGAAGGACACCAGTAATCAAATTATATACCTTCTTTGTTTTCATTTAAGATAGGTTTGTTTTTAAATATTGCATTTCACACCTTGAATACAGAAAGCAAGTGTGCCTAAGGCTTAATATATAAAAAGGTGAGAAAGCGAGAATATTTGACTTGTATTATTGATGAATTAAGTCGAAACACAAAGAACGAGGCATCTAATTGGGCAAACAATAAAAAAAATTAAACATCTAAAGAGTGAATGGTCAAGCAGTATACGTTCGTTGTAATTGAATGGTGTTTTTAGCGGCAAAATCAGGCTTTGATTTACGCACGATTTTCTAATGACACAACAATATTTAGAACAATCATAAAGAGTAGGGCAAGTTTCAAAAGGAGAATTGAAGACGGAGATTACGCGTAGGTCTATCATAACAATACAAGCGGCAAACTAAGGAAGTTGCACACTAGATGATTTATTTTTGTGATTTTTTTAGATGAGGCTTGATGATTAGTAATATTTGGATTATTCGGACTATTGTCTTCATCTTTATTGTTATCTGTATAATGTTTCGGCCGATGTGCCCTCCACCACTCTTCAGGGTTTAAAAGTGTATGAGAGAGTTGAGGAAACATGCTATCAGATGCACTGCCCTGACGGACATTATTTACCAATGGTGTGATAAATGCGCAAAGAGATAACAACGTGGAAAAGAATGAACGGTTTATGATAAGAAAGACATAATGGCTGAAGAAAATTAAGTATTGCTTTCACTAAAGAACCAAGACTGGAAATGGTTAACTTAGAAAGGGAAAAGGTTAACAAATTGCTAAAACTTATGAGAAAAAAAGAACATAACTGAACCGCATAATTTAGTTCATACAGGGCACACTTGACATCCGAATGAGAAGCAAAAATCAAATAAAAATAAAAGATTGTTGGGAAATGAGATCAGAAGAATGAATTTAATAAGAATCTACCG
>CM042139.1:69628410-69638410 GCA_023376005.1 Doryteuthis pealeii
TTTCTGTCTGTTTATTCTTTGTCGGTTTTCTTTTTTTTTAAGTTCTTTTTTTTTCTGTCTGATAATTCTCTGTCAGTTTTCTTTTTTTTAAGTTCTTTTTTCTATCTGTTAATTCTCTGGCAGTTTTCTTTTTTTTAAGTTCTTTTTTTCTGTCTGTTTATTCTCTGTCAGTTTTCTTTTCTTTTAAGTTCTTTTTTTCTGTCTGTTTATTCTCTTTCAGTTTTCTTTTTTTTTTCTTTTTTTCTGTCTGGTTATTCTTTGTCGGTTTTCTTTTGTTTTAAGTTCTTTTTTCTTTCTGTTAATTGTCTGTCAGTTTTCTTTTTTTTAAGTTCTTTTTTTTTCTTTCTGTTTATTCTCTGTCGGTTTTCTTTTTTTTTAATTTCTTTTTATCTGTCTGTTTATTCTCTGTCAGTTTTCTTTTTTTTTAAGTTCTTTTTTTCTGTCTGTTTATTCTCTGTTTTCTTTTTTTTTAAGTTCTTTTTTTCTGTCTGTTTATTCTCTGTCGGTTTTTCTTTTTTTAAAGTTCTTTTCTTTTTTTTGTTCTTTTTTCTGTTGTTCTTCTGTCTGTTCTTTTTTTCTTTTTAAGTCTTTTTTATCACAATTCCATTTCTCAGGTCGTATCACAAAACTTTATTTTTCATTTGTGGTCTACGTCTGATCGAACTTTGACGACTCTACATACACATTTTACATTGAACATTACACATTTCTTAGCGAACTTTACTAAATTCTACATACACATTTTTGCGTTCAAATAAATGTTTTGAACATTCAAATATTTTGTTATTTATACAAATTTGTTCTCCGAATAAATTTATTTGTTATTCATAAATACATACTTGTTTTTGTCATTTCTCCGTATTTTCTGCCGAAACTGTGTCTTATTATTTTATCGTCATTTCCTATAACATTTAACACGTCTCGTAACCCTATACACGCTACACATACTAACAATTTCTCGATATTCCTTGGTGATTTTTGTGACTAGAACATCCAGAATGGACTTTGGTACTGACTTTACTTGACAAACGAAGTGGCATCTTTATAACTGACAGAAAGACGATTAATCTTATGTGTGTGCATATTTAGTATAGTTTTATTGCGCAGAATTCTTATGGCTAAGTCAATGCAACTCAATTTCCACACCTGATATACGTGCATTCGTGTGATTATATGGGGCTCTAGGCGACCAGAATATCATGAACGAAAGTAAGTTTAAATGCAATGTAATAATGACATACTTATTTATATCGAAAACTAGACAATGGACATACAGCCAAACGTGACATAATATTATGATTTGGATTGATACCAAGTCACACTTTATTTCATGATCAATGAATTGCTATAGAGATATCTCAACCATTTAAAAGTAGACACGAGAGATTCTTCATGAAGCTATACATATATTAAGTAAATATATGAAATTATGTCTAATGTAAACGAGTGAGTCAGCAGTTTCTAAGCTAATGATGCTACACTAATTCTTGTGGCCCACTGGGATTTTCGATAAAAAGTCACTATTGTTGTTTCAAATGAGCCGTGAATTTCATTACTTGCCACAGTATATGAAACACCACAGTGACTTCGTTACTATGTCTTACAGTTCATTGAACCCCGTTTTATCGACTGTATGTATAGGTCACACTTGAATAACTTTGGATTATATGAATAACCCAGATTATGTTTATAGTCATTTGATCTTTATTAAATGCTGAACAGTATGTCAATTAATATATTCTCATAAAATCTAAATTAGTAAATATTTAAAGAATTACATATAAAAGCTTGAATTTATTGTATGCTATTATACAATTTTAACGTTAATTATTAGAAAAATATAATAATGATTCTTCAGTTTGTAACTCTATTCTTTATTCATTACAGAGAAAAAATAGGGAAAACACGTTGTAATACGGCTAAGTCACTGTAATGTTGTGGCAAATGTGTTGGAATGCAACATCGCAATAAGCGAGTTCAAACTGCAGTCACGCAAATACAACTACTTTAAGGATAATACTCTTAGAAAAGGTATGGACTCCCGCAGTTATTGTCTAAATAGTACAACTACATTTTTTACAAGGATGACTTTGACATTAAATAACCCACGAAAGTTGATATGCTATTAAACAAAATAACCAATCCCTTAGTAGTGTGTAATGCGTTCGACATGCACTTGGTCTTATATGTTTATTTTGTGTGAAAACTAAGTAAATTAGTAAAGATCTATGAAGTGTATTCGGTTCAAAGATTTAGACAACGATGACTTTCTTCAGATAAATTTAATTATCCAATCGTGTAATGATCTTTGTGTTACTATGTCTTGTCCTTCGGGATATTTATCCAAGCAAAGTGACTAAGTAATATGTATAATGTGTCAATTTTCGATTAATGCGAGGTATGGTCAAAGTATATTATCACTGAAGCTGTATTGAATATTAATAACGAAAGAAACGTTGATTTAATAACAAATATCCACTTAGTCATGTTTGGTCAAAGGACCTCAACGACGTTGTTAAATCTTAATATTTGAGATTAAATTATAGTTTTAGTTACATATAAATTACTAATTTTCCGCACATGCTTTTTCAAATGACTAGAATTGAAAATAATTATGTATATTAAATGGTGATTCTTGCTAATATGGTGATTCTTGCTAATATATTTCTGTAAAATATTTATCTAAAGAAAATATAACGACACTTAATTATATTCTAAAAGTAGCTGCATGATATATCCAGGGGAGGGATATATTAGTAGAAGTAGCAGAGTGTTGGAGCCACGGTAACAGGGTGGTACAATCGCACAGGTAAGGTGTAATACTGATACGACGTAGTAGTAGTAGTAGTAGTAGTAGTAGGCATTGTGCCCATACATTGATCGGTATTTATGGTTGACACTATCCAATCATAATACTGTGAGGGGGCCCCAGTTGTATGCATATTCATTACACCAATGCACTAGCCAGTGGTACGCGGGAAAGGTGGCATTAGTCGCAGTTCCCATTGTCCGCCTGAAAATGCTTGCGAATCTGGCTGCTTTTACTTGATATTCAATAACAAACTTTGCTCGGTGGGTTTCTGACATCAAACATTTGCGTGGAAATATCAATTAAGTCTTCCATCCAACTTTCTTCATTCAGAGCCGAGGAAGAGTATCAAACTTATTCAACAAACTTATGTGTAAGAATCAAAATGATTGAAGAAGTCATAACCGAGTGAACATCTTAAGGTACTGTTCAAACAACCTGTATAACACGATAAGTAAATCTCTTCTAATTACAGAAGCAATTAAATAAAATATTCTTGTTTTACTCATAGAGGACATAACCCGAGAAAAACACCACAATAAGGTACATAAAGAATCAGACGTGTTGGCCCTAAAGAGGGTCTTGTAAGATTCATTATTCTAAAAAAAGTATTGTTTAACAAAGTTTGTTTCCTACAGTTTTGATGACTTTTTTTTCATTTTAAATCTTTATTTTTCTAATAGTAGTAGTAGTAGTAGTAGTAGTAGTAGTAGTAGTAGTAGTAGTAGTAGTAGTTCAACTTTGATGTCTGCGTTATTTATGTTTTCTATTTTAATTCATTAAGTTTCTCTTTTTTTAAATGTATTTTATACTGAAAGTATTCCACACTTAAATCGTTCAAATTGATAAAAATAATTTGTTGCCTTGTTAATTATACTAAAGAAGAAAAGAATGTGATTTTTTAATAAAAAATGTTTGTACTCACTTATCTAATTTCATTGAGAAAGTATTTTTTAGATAATTCCTTTAAATATTGCCCGTCTATTAACAACAAATTAAACTAATGCATATTATTTTATTTCAATTTTTTGTAAAATGTTATTTTATAAACTGATTATTTTATTTATATCAAAAGACTATTTTTAAAACAATTGCATTAAGCCTTTGTGGCGTAGTTGACCTTTTGCTGGTACTTTTTTACGTTTCAAATAGTCTCTTCCCACTCTCACACTGAAATGTCCTTTCTCCCGTCCTTCATTGAAAGGTGTATCCCTCAGATATTCCCTTAATCCAATTAAATAGTCTCTTTTTCTGAATATTAGCTTAATGTGTAAATTTTCATCATGATCGAATCACTGATGTAGGCACCAACTGTTTATACACAGACAGAATGAAATTGCCATTTATTTATAAGGTTTAATTTGAAAACAAAGTAACGATTTTTTCGATAATAGTCATTGAAATTTAGATAATATTATCCTTTGTGCATAAACCGTTTTCAAATCTATTAATCATTATCTTATTAGTCACGCAACCGGATGATATATATTCAGTTCCTGTTTGCCTCTGGGATTTCATGTTTAGCTGAGTGATATTGAATCCTTACAATTGGTATTAGTTAAATGTGTAACAAAATATTAAATTATGGGTCAAACTTTAAGGCACACGTGGCTTTGATGGTTCTCGAAGACAAATATGAACTGAAGAGATAACCATTTCAAAGGAAACTTAACAGTCAGACACGTGATCATGGTGAAAATACCGTTCAGTCAATTTGAGTGTTCTAATCTTACTCAAGACCGGTTAACACTTTAGATCAATGTATCTCCACCGCCATATATATATATATATATATATGTTGTAAACACGGTTTGTTTTGAATGGCTTTTTGCCGATAATTTTTGGGAGAATAAGTGCCTAATTGGAGTCGTACCCAACTTTGAAAATTAATTAATTAATAATGAATTAGGCGGGAATACCTATCAAATGCACGGACAAACAAATCGAGAAAAATCAATCTCTGTATGTACATTTCGGCCTATTAGGCCTCATCATATCGTCGTGTAATAAAAGTCACTAGAAGTGGAATATTAACCTACTCTAAACAAATCATAAAAAAATCTAAGAAGTCCGTTTAGTGTAGGGTTATGGGATCGGCCTGTCAGCTTGGCAGTCCGGTTTCAAATCACGCACAGGGCGGTCTTCCGATCTATAGCTCTGCTGATGAGGCCTAATAGGCCGAAATGTACATACAGATATTGATTTTTCTCGATTTGTTTGGCCGTGCATTTGATAGGTATTCCCGCCTAATTCATTATTAATTAATTAATTTTCAGAGTTGGGTACGACTCCAATTAGGCATATATATATATATATATATATATATATATATATATATATATATATACTAGGTGCTCAGGTGGATGACATTTTAATGTAGGAGCCGATTATACAGGGGAAAGCCGATGATACTGGGAGAAGCGCGGTTTCGTACTTTGGGAGAAGCGTGGTGGCGTACTGGTTAAGTTGCAGGAAATGGACTCGTCGACACGAGTTCAATTCATGGACGAAGCCATAGTGCACATAGTGCTAATACCCTTGGGAAAGTTATGAATCCAACTATTCTCCCCCAGCTATGGGTAAATAGTTGGATAAACTGGGCTCTTTAATCTTGGTTAGACAACCAGGCTAGGAGGAGAAAAACTCTGAATTCAAACCTGGTCACTACTAGAATAGACTCAGGTATACTTAGTGATCTATTTTAATTTAAAATAAAAATTGATATAATGTTTTGTTTTGTTTAGCAAATAATCGTCATGGTATTCATTTATATGGGGAAAAAACCCTTAAAACATCAGTGGTTTGTAGATTTTGCTCTTTTAGAGTTTTGCAGTTTCTGAATATTACTCAAATATGAAAAAGAAACAGAACATAACGCCATGTAAACTTTGGCGCTGCTTTTCAAACTGAGATGCAATTTGTTTGAAATTATCTTGTAAATTTTTTGTTCATGTTTTAATCTTACTTAAATGTTTTTGTAGTGTTCGAAATTTATTCTACATTTAAATTATAGTATTCTGCAAGTGGTATTAAAGAAAAAAAAATCCACCTAAAGTATCTTGTAACTATTTCACACATGTTTGAATAGGTAAGGTGATAAGTTTAATATATATATATATATATATATATATATATATATAATGGAGATTGTGGGTTTGTCTATCTGTAACCGAAACTATATTACTATACAAGTTACACTTCCCTTAATTATTTACGTTAAATTCTCCATGGTTTCATTTTTTAAACCTTCAATTATTAATAAAATTGTTTTATATTATTAATATTGTTGACCATATCTACATACTAATAACATGTAATTATATTTATATATACAACAAAATAGCGATTTACAGTATGAACGGGAAGGCTTATTTGCATATTGATACTTGAAATTTGATTTTAATAAATATGTACTTGGTATTATTGATTTCTAATTGTTTGGTTTTATCTTAATGAATATGAGCAACAATCTCGGAGATAAATCTTAAAAGAAAATTATTTACAAGAAGAAATAACTGTAATTTTATTCTTTACTTCCTAATTTAACTAAATAGTTAAATCAGAAAAATTAGTAATGAAAGACGGAAGGGGTGGAAGAGTAAGTTTCAGTTGTTCTATTTTTCGATTATAGCACCCTCTGTTTCAAATCTTCTTTTTTTTCATTCTTATTTGGTTAGTCTTTCTAATTTAATATGATATTTTATTACATTAAAACTTAGGTACTTGCACCTGGAGGGTGCATATATTTGCTAGTATATATATATATATTGTGTAGTCGGGGGAATGATCGGCCGATCTATCTATGAACTTTTGAAAATGTGACAATTTGAAATATCCAATTAGATTAGACTAATTCATGATGACGAGATAAATTGGTAATTTATTGATATTGATCAGCGGAATTTTCATCAAAATTCACAACCTGAAGTATTCATTATTTTCTGGACCAAATTAATGAGATTTATTACTTTCAAGACATATTGGATAAGTAGTTTTAGATACAAAAGTAGGTCTCAGTGTGTAATCGCCTATACCCACCTTCAACCTAGTCGTTGTGACTTCATCTTGTTCATCAAAACCAAAACCCACACGATTGTGAATGGAGATCACGTTGTTTTTTTTTTGTTTTTTTTTTGTTTTATTTTGTTTTTTCGTGTGTTTCTACCTGAACGAATAATGAGTGGGAATGTTACCACAATCATCGGTGTGTAGCTTCCCAAGTTAATTAGTTTCAAACTGTTAACATTGATATGTAATTAAGGTGCTAATAAAATGATTAGCATATTATTTGATATGATAGCGTAATAGTTACCTTTTATGCAAGGTAATTAATATCAGTGTTACTTAAGATGCTTTTGTTTATAGGTCAAAGTCCTGATCTGCTATGGACAGATTCTCAATCATATAGAAATCTGATTTCACTGGTAAAATAAAGCAAGGCTTCCATCAATCCGTAGCCGTATCAGTACTGCAGTTTAAAATGATTAGGTATCGCAAGCAATTATGTTAGTACTTTGTAATTTATGAATTTAAGTTTTAGATTCGGAAGGAAAGTGAAAAGGACGAAAAATAATTTTAGAGAAATATTTTTAGATAATATTTTTTAGTTATGTAATGCATTTTTTGGAATGTAAACAATCCGAGTGTCAACGGATTTTTTTTTATAAATGAGAGATACCAAATAATGCAAGTATTCGAGGGAATATATTGATATTCACTTGAAAAGAATGCTAGAAAATTATCGTAAACTAGTGATTAACCACAATAATATAAATTTGTTGACAATCATTTCAAGTTTGATATCAAACAATTCATACA
This sequence comes from Doryteuthis pealeii, assembly GCA_023376005.1. Taxonomy (NCBI): domain Eukaryota; kingdom Metazoa; phylum Mollusca; class Cephalopoda; order Myopsida; family Loliginidae; genus Doryteuthis; species Doryteuthis pealeii. The sequence continues at coordinate 69,636,038 of CM042139.1, forward strand.
TGACTACGTATATGATCCGTGTAAAAAAATACAACCCTATTGTTATATGCGTTTACCCGAATTTGCATAGTATGTGACCAGTTACTCATTTTGAATATTATAGCGCTCTTTCGTAACGGTTATTGTCGTAAGAAATGGAATCAGCGACTCGATTTCAAATTCTGGTTGAGATTGTTTACGTTTCACAAATGATTTTTTTTTCTTTATTAGGAAAGATAGGTATTTATCCAACCCATTCGCCACGGGTAGGATGTGATAAAAAGTCACACTTATGGGTCATTCAATGAGGATCGGACTTGGTATTCAGTAGTAATGGATCCTCGAGACTATCTTGTTAACTTTTACATTACTTTGGGATACCCTCGGGGTAGGTATGTCATCCCCTTCCTGCAAGTAAAAATCATGTTTTACTTAGAGGAAGGAGGAGTCTCGCCCTTTTTCTAAAGAAATTCGTGCGAGGTGAACTCTCCTGTCCAATCCGATGTTTAATCCCGATTGGTCGATTTCAATCACTGTGCCACCAATTGACAAGTGCATCGCCCAATGAAAAATATGTAAGGAACATCTGCTACAAAAGAAAAAGAAAATCGGAAAATATTAACCAAATATAAGAAGCAAAATCTACCGAAACACACTTTGGGGAAAAATAATGACGACACAGACAGATTATATGTGTCAGGAAAAGAAGGAGGGAAAAGGTATCGCCAGTACTAAAGACTGTGCAGATGCGATGATTTGAGCACTCAAAGAATACACTAAAATCGCAAAGAAAGACTAATTGCAGCGACTAGAAAAATCAAATGCAACATACGGACGAGCACAGATACAACAAAAACAAGAAAACAGAAATGGGAGGAAAGAGAACTATTTGTATACCTCAAGTGACAAACTGGGGAGATCGTGCATGAGAAGACATACACATGGCTAAGAAGTGGAGACCTCAAGAGAGAAACTGAATATCTAATAATCACTCCACTAGACAATGCTATAAGAACAAATTATATAAATAAAAAATTGCACACAGAAAACACAAGATCATGCGCGACTGGGTGGGAAATGTTATCCACTGGGAATTGTTCGAGAAATTAATTTTTCACCATGCAACTAAATGGTATTTGCATAAAACTGACTCTCCTGGAGAATGAGACACATAAAATTCTCTGGGACATTGAGATACAGAGGAATCACCTAATCCCTGCCAGGACATCAGACCTCGTGTTAATTAAAAAGGAGACGTGTTTAATCAAGAAAGGTGTAGTTAAACACATTAATAAGTTAACTTGCAGTCCCCGGTTACATAAAATACAAAAAAAGGGCTTTTAAAGGATTTCAAATTCAAGCTGAATATATAACACCAGCACCACAGACAATCTGAATTAGAACAATTTATGACGTAAAAAAATAGACAAGACTAAAAATAAATAAAACACATGAAGAATATGTTTAACGAAATAGCAAAGAACTTGTAGGATGTTTGATCAAGTAAAGAAAGTACAGTTCCACCACAATGAAAAAATGAAGATAAAACCATAACTGTAAAACATAATAGAAGCCACATTTTATAAATCAAGATATTGAAGTATATAGTCATACGCAGTGCGGAAAACAATAGCTAATCATCCGAAGGAAATGCATTAGATATTGATCATTCTCTTTTTGGGTCGACCATGAAAAATACAATAGTCAAAAGATGAATAGATATTTATATTATGCCAATCAGCTAATAGATGTTTGTAAGAGTTCTATCGATGCATATTGTAACACATTGAACGGTCCAGATTAGCTTTTTATGTAGCCTGGGAACATATGAATAAATCCAAAACCATTACTGTAATTAAGAATACACCTGGCGCGTATTAAGTTGATGACTCATTCCTTGATCTCCATGTACAGCAATCATATATTAATAACCTGAAAAAATAAAACAATTCATGTTATGCATCTAATGATGAAGTGATGGAGCTCTGGGGAGTGTGGAGTACTCCTTAATCACCATTACTCACGGATTTACTATGGCCATGAATGGTAGTACCTGTTAATGGTAGTACCTTCCCTTTAAGGTGTATCGGTCGAGTTTATCGTGAATTCACACAGAACCTGGTTGCGTCCACCTCAACTAATAATGTTAGCGGCAAGTTGTAGTACTCAAAAGACCAAGAGGCGATGAGCAGTCTTCATAACACGTCCACAATATATCTTTATTATATGTACACTAGCGAGACCCGTGGAATTCCACGAAACTAAACAAAAATCAAGCTCTGTAAGCCAGAAAGGATGATTTGCAATTTCATTACATATAGATCCTACTGTTGTCTTTGCAAATAAATAATACAAATATAAAATATAAAAGTGACGAAATCGTGACTCGAAAAT
>CM042139.1:69643410-69655910 GCA_023376005.1 Doryteuthis pealeii
GGATTTGAAAAGTGTGCATATTTATGTGGAGCACTTTTGCCACTTACTCGGGGTGTTAATGCTTGTTAGGCTCGTATCTATAGTTCAAATAGATATGTTGTAAAATGTTTGGTGTTGCATAAATCACATACCTGTGTGCAAACAAGTGCGAAATATAAATATAATTAAGATCAAACATTTACAAGTTAATCAAATTTTGATATTAAATAACTCACGATAATTCATAAATAAACCAAAGCTATGCACCAAATTTAAAATGAAGAAACTGTTAAATGATTTAACATATCAAGCAGCAATTCAAAGAATAATATTTGTTAACTCATATACGGTTGGTATCAGGTTCCTAGTCAATAAAGATCCCTTCATCTGAGCTTACAGAATAAGCAACAGGAAGAACTGTGTGTGGAAAGGTTAGTATCTAATGCTCTATCATACGGGAAAAGGCGATGAGCGTTAGTAATCAGCAGCTATCAGAAATACACGGAGATGTAAGCCAAAGAAAAGAAGCAATATTCACCGAAACACATTTTCATGCAGAATCAAGATCTGTTAGAAATACGCTGATACTCCGAAATCTAGTGCAGTCCAAAATGGTCAGAGTGGTCAGAATCAAGAGTAGCCCATTTAATTAAAGTGCAGTGGATAAAAAGATGTTTGCCCTACAATTAGTATTTGTCAGAAGGTCACAAGTATTGCACAGCGAGGACCCATCATTCATCACAGGCTTGAAAAGACGGAAGGTATCACATCGTTGTGTACTGCAGCCTAGTCTCGCATGATCCATCATTACTAATAGCGAGTTTGATCCTCGCTGGATGTCACAGGCTGGCGAACTTGCATCACATCAGGTTGGGTAAATAACTAGCTCTTGAAATATGTCATTGACATAAGCCATTTAATAATTCAAATATAGATTTTAATGTAGGTGTAATGGTATCAACTTTTTTGAACTTGTTAAAATGTGATTTGAAAGTTCCGCATGGAGTTTTAATTCTATTTGAAATAATTGTGTTGACATTTCTGAGGTAATATGAAACATTACATTCTATTTTTGATTGCTCTCAATTTTCATTAATCTTTCTTGTCATATAATGTCATAGTTAATTGCTTACTACAAGATAATTTTATAACACTTTCTTACTAAGAAAATTGAACGGTGATGTGATAATCATATATATATATATATATATATATATATTATTATATATAATGTGTGTGTGTATGTGTGTGTATGTGTGTGTGCATGTGTGTATGTATATATATATATATTTATATATATATATACATGCATATGCATGTAATATTATATATATGTGTATGTGTATATATACATATATATATATATACATATATATGTATATATATATGTATATAATATATATATATATATATATATATATATATATATATATATTAAGAAATTTGAAAAAATAAGTGTTCCAAAAATGAGGTGAATTTATTTATCGATGTTTAAACGTTTCGGTTTCTTTAAACCTTCATCAGGATGTATTTTTGTACACCTTCGCCTTCTCTTCATTTCATTTTATTATTCATTTATTTATTATTTGTTAAACCTAAGGGACATGAAAGCAAAACCTGTGGACGACCGCTATTATTCTCAAACTTAGAATTGCATCTTGCTCCACTTTACTTTAGCATCGGAATAATTTTTACATACTTTCTTCAATTACCTTTTATGGGTACAAATTATCATTATTAACAACAACAATAATAATGCAAAAACAACACCTAGCGGAATATCACCACTAGCGACAAAACAATATCTACAATTTAAAAAAAAATTGAATGCTGTTTTAAAAAATATACGGAGAAAAAACAACAATTGTCGTCAATAGCATCTATGTCCACTAGGTCGTGAAACTAATTCGGTCTCGCATAAACTTTCTATTTCTCTAGGTGAAAATATCACAAATGGCGTCCTTTAATTCCTTTATTTTCTCTTCCCGATATCTATCTTTCTCTTTAACGTTAATTCGAGACTTAGTAATGATGGGATCTGCTTTCATTTTAATACCTGTTGCTACTCTTTCGATTTCACTGAACTTTTTTTTCGGGTTGCGTTCTAGATTTATCACGCGAATTTGCTATACTAGAATCTACCTTTGTCTCCTCCTGACGCGTTTTTCTAGCGTTTTCCAACACCTGCTTTTACATAGCGATTTTCCTCGTTCTGAGAGGCACGTATATAAATTTACGTTAATAAAACAAGAAAAAGTTAAGTTCAAAGACACAGATTTATTATTAACAAGACTTGATTTAAAAGAAAATAAGTTAAATCTAATAAACATTTTTAAAAGGAACTTGGGTTTTAAAGATTTCCTAATTCTTTTTGTAATTGACACTAAATATATGGATAGTGAAATAATAACAACTATCATCTGATCAAGAATAATTTTCTACAAGATACTCAAATCTCCCCTCATGGGATTTGTTGCAATACTAATTATCTATATCTAAATTAGCTGGTCTAGAATATATTTGCCTGAGATACATGTAGTGTCCTTGTCTGTTTAACAATAAACAATCTATGTATTGCTTGAACCATTCTCTTGATATTATATCAACATTTTAGGCATGGCTGAATAATATGCCGACTGTTGGCCGTGGGTAACGATCCTTGATGCTCAAGGATCGAATTCTGATGACATAGTAGATATGCATAACTTTACTCTGGCCCTTGGGCTAGACGGCGGTCGGAGAGTACCCTCCGATCACTCGGCTGATCACGTCAATCCCTAACACCTATATGATTTTCCCGACGCTATTCCTCTTTTGTCAGACCCCCAACCCTTTTTATCATATATGTGTTAGAACGCAGCAGCTGAGCGTATCAGTGTATTGGGCATGACGTTAAATTGCATTTAGTGGTGAAGTTCTAATTCTGGAGCTCTGTTGAATGTAGAGTACCCATTCATCACCATTATTTCCAGGTCCACTCTGACCCAGAATGTTATTACCTGTTAAGCACTCATCTATGTGTTATATAGATTATTATAAGATGTTTCTGATGTGTTCACAAAAAATTATCTTAAAAGAAATTGAGTTACCAAGAGGAATCAACAATAGAAAATGTATTCAGCATATAATGGCCCTAGATTTGACATGCAACCAACCAACAACCAAACGACCAACCAACCAACCAACCAACCCAACCAACCAAATAACATTGAACATTAAAATTCATTGATAATAAATTATAGATTTTCTTGTTATCCTTCCTAAAGTTAATTCTGATGATATTAATCCGTCAGAATAGCAATACTAATAAACCAAGTACGCGGAGGCGCTCATGTGTCATGTTAAACTTCGTATGAAATGGACGGCTACCTGAGGTCAAATACTGGATAAGGCTATGTGCATTTCTCATGGAGCTGATAATCTTTTGAAATATATAAATCCAACTATTATTTCTCCAGGTATCGGTAAATAGTAGGACAGACTTGGCTCATTAAACTTGCTAGGACATCCGATATAGGAAAATGAAAACACTGAATTCAGACCAATTATACGAATGCGGTTGGCGACCAAGTTTGGACGATTATCCCCATAGTTGTTCTGGGTGGGAATACAGATGCAAGGCTAGCTGAAACGCACATAAGGCGATTGCCATCGCACACACACACACACACACACAACATACACAAATATAGAGGAGAGAGAGAGAGAGAGAGAGAGAGAGAGAGAGAGAGAGAGAGAGAGAGAGAGAGAGAGAGAGATGAACAATCCCTATAGTGCATCCAGTGAAAACCATGCCCCTATGGAGAAAGAGAGATTAATCTATAAATACGAGTTCTGCCTACGGCTCAGTGACGATTACTGAGTAGCATACATATTTCGCTATTAGGATATGCACAGTCTCATATGCAAGAATATTGAATGTACTGTGTATTGTAACACATTCCTTCCTTTATTGTGAATAAATATGTATCAAATTCTTACAATTTCCAATCTATTTGTTTAAAATTTGCCGGAATGTGACACTTCTTGCATCAAAGAATTTTGCCACGAAATGTCATAATTCATTATTTTCCCTCATTGGGGCAAAGAGTGATATAAATTCCCCCAAATCGAACTAGCTGTAGCATTCTGGAAATTATCTGTTCTAGGTATATCTGAGCTAGATTTTGTCGGTAAATACATTATGGCTGTAGTAAAAACGCCTAAAAGTAGAAGTATGAACGCACATATTTTTTTAAATGATTGGATACATACACATCTTTATAATTAATTGTATATCAGGGCCCGTACGGTTTATAATTTGATAGAAAGTGTCTATCGTAAGAATATGTGCTTTTGTGTATACGCAAACACACAATCACCACCACACAATCACAAACCCACACAATCATGTGTTAGTGATTATATATATATTATATATATATATATATATATATATATATATATTGAAAAATGTATTATCCTGGGGTAATATATTGATTTAAATACTTGACTATTTCTTCAATAACTTTGAACGTGCATAAAGAAAATGTTAGAATAATTACGGCCATAAATTTTTAAAAAATGAAACAAATTAAGCTAAAACGGGAATGTTGCATTCATCCATGACAATCAAATATTCGGTTTCGGTATATATATATATATATATATATATATATATATATAATATATATATATATATATATATATTAGCAACTGCAAAGAAGTAGTAATTATATTAGAAATAGTTTAAAGGGTTCGGGCAAGTGAACACAAATTGTACATAACTATTGTTAAAAGAGATCGATGGTCTTATCAAGGAGAAATTATTCAATACGAAAAATATTTAAACATTCATAATCTTGAATCACTCTCAGTTTCACGTATAATACAATGGCAATTGTGCATTTGTTTGTCCGTGAAACTTATAGTCTAGAAATACTGAATATATATATATATGTGTGTGTATATATATATATATATATATATATATATATATATGTGTGTGTGTGTGTGTGTGTATGTATATATAAAGTGTGGTTATGGTTAAAACGGGAGAAAATTAGAAAGGTCTACAAAAGACCTACATATATATATATATAGTGTATGTGGGTGGAAGTGTATGTGCGTGCGTGCGTGTGTGAGTAGCCAAAGAAGCTTTGAAAAATCCACAGAATCCATTACAACATTAATTAAAACATGTAAAAATAGTGGGTTCCAGTAGAAACATGATTTCAGATAATTAAAAAAAAAATTCTAAATGGTTTGCCAATGGAATCATCTAAACTAACAAAAAATCTAACTTTCTCCCAACATCTCCGAATAATTCCATATATGCAGAGGGAACAGTAGAAAATAACTTAACAGAACATCAATAAGGCATTAAAACATGAAATGGTGGAACCTGATATCAATGTCTTATCACATATGATTTGTACATAATGTATTCCAATCACTCTTTGTGAGTCGCAAGCATAGCCTTGTGTCCAAAAATACATCTTTATTATTCTTCAATAAAATCCATATCGACGTATTCAAGCAATACTCCGCCACGAGCACACAATGTTTAGGGTTTGATACCAGCCCTTGCCAACACAGCTCATGAGTAGCATGACTTGTATCGGTGCGGTAAAACGATTTCCATAGTCTAGCGCTAGTGAAAAATGGATAGACTTCCGCGCAGCCCAGCAGATATTGAGAAAAATGCCATTCTACCGGCTTTACTTTTTTTACTATCTCTCTCTCTCTCTCTCTCTCTCTCTCTATATATATATATATATATATATATATATATATATATATATATATATATATATATATATATACCATTACAATAGAAAACTTGCAGAAACACACACAACCTATCAAATATCGGAAATATTCTGCAAAATTAATAACTCAATGCCTGAAGAAGACAACAGATCAGAAACACGTGTCGCGTATATAAGATAAAAAGAATAAAACATTTTTTTCTGAGAACATAATACATTTTGCGGACCTTCTTTTTTATAAAATATTACATTTTCTCCCGTTGGAACCAGAACAACATTTATATATATATATATATATATACATATATATATATATATATATATATATATATTATATATATAGTATTACAGTGTGTAGGGAATTATTATTTCCATACACACCGTGATACTAAATCCGCTCTACTGACCTATTGAGCACTTTATATTTGTTATAACACTGACTTATCCGATTAATCCTTGTATCAACCAAATAGTGGAATTAACTCAATATATTTTTCCGGTAAGTCATTCCCTATATATATATATTAGACAAAACGTGACCCGTTGGGTCACCCATTAATCTCTCGCTAGAAGATTGGGATTCGGGAAAAGAGTAGGATCTTCCAAAATATCGTCTGCTTTTCATTTTAAAAACGAATTAAAATATAAATATCTTGCACCCCAAAAACAGAGAGGTCAAAGTTAAGTAACCTGAAAAAAATTAGAAAGTTTTGAAATAAAATAACTAATGCATTATAAAATTAATTCATTGCTAAATCAACACTGAGAATTTCATTAAAATCGGATAATTCCCTGATTTTTGGTAATTTTTTTTCAAACGTGGGGTCAGAATTGTATTAAAAACATGGAACTTTCAACGAATTGCGTCTATCTAGTTTGACCTACTTTAAATTGAAATGGACATTAGAATTATATTACGTGTTGGTGTTAAGCGTGTCTCTGTTAATCAGAATCCCATCACCCCTTCACTCGCATATAGAGAGGAAAAGAGAGTTCCGCAGGGATAGGTCAGTTTTTGACTTAATTGCAAATTACGACTAATTATAACCAATTAAAGTGGATTTTTTTTAAACATTAGGTAATTTGTTGCCTGAGTCAACAAAATCGTACATGGTATATACTGCTGCTGGTATACAGCGGAGATCGTTTCTAACCCCTAGACGATGTATCTAGTGGTCGCTTAAATGACATCACAAGGCATGCTCTATGTAGTAGGAGACTTGACTTTATTTCTCTCATCTCGGTTGTACGTGGTGGATATGAGTGGCGGGCATTGATAATGGGGCACTACTACTGCTGGTGTGGTGGAAGGTGGTGAGAGAGCCTCACTGCCTGCAGCAGTGCACGACCGTGTCGACGGTCAGACTCCTTGTGCTCTCTGCGCCGTCTCCTGGGGTCTGCCTCTGGGTGGACTGACAACTGCTTAAGTATTGACGACCGCCCACGCATTTTAATCTTTCTCTTTGTCCCTCAGCCGGAAGTCCTTACTTCCCTTTCCAGTTTCTTTGTTCAATTTTCCGCTTGTATAGAGGAAGTCCTTTGTCACACCAGACCCTCTGTCTACCTTAGCCATTGTCTTCTCACTTCAATTTTCCTTTGTCTTTTCGAACTTCCCGCGTAAAACAAACTGAACAATAGTCAATCTGCAACAATCTTAAAAGTAAGGAATAATTTAGTATAAATTTCGCGTAATTAAGCTCACCAGAAAAAAAGCCTTTAAGGATTAAAAGGTGAAAATCTCAGCTTTAGTATAATAATAGATAGATAATAGATAGATAGATAGATAGCTTAAAAAGAACAAATTACTATACATTTAATGTGGAAAAATCTTTTTAAGAACATTTTTAATTGAAATTATACATTGCAATACTACACCAACAATTGATATTAATGTGTCTGCCATAAGATTCAATAATTAATTTCAATGGTCAATTAAATGTATAGTAATTTGTTTTTTTGTTGTTCCTGTTTTTTAAGCAATACGTAATTAAAAACAACCTCTATCTCCAAACCCCTAAACCGTAACATAATTCGCAAAAAAGTGCATTCATACACTGTAGTAAATTATTATGGAACACTACCAATTTTGACGACGATTTGCAAGTATAAACCAACAAATCTTTATTTTATAACAGAATAAAATAAGCTGATATGAATTATTTCGCAGTTTAAATTATTTCAAATTTTCGGAAAAGGGAAACAAAGACAATTTATCTACTTACCAAATAAGTTGATTGATTCTGATTTAGTAATGAAAAACTTGTACCGTTTTAGATTTACGATAGATAAATTACCAAAAGTTAAGAAATTATCCAATTTGAATGAGATTTTTAGCACGTTATTCATCAATGCATTCTTTTAGTTTGTTTTAGTTAAAATCCCGAAGAAAACTTTCACTTAAACGGTGGGGGTAGTCAACGTTTGCTCATTTGAATAAAATTCCATAATATTTAAATATGTAACTACTTTTTTAAAAAAATCTGTTTTAAAGCATGATATTCAATTTAGTTGAGCGTAAAAAGAACTTTTGTTTTGTTTTATTAAAATAAAAAAACAGTTTTTCTCTCTAGCCTGTAAAGAGAGAAAGAGGAGGGTGTTCCCTCTCTGGCTGCTGTTTTTGATAAAATTATTACGTGTAGTGACTTGTGTCTCTGTTAACCACTATCCGTCTCCCCATTACTGGCATATAGTGAGGAAAAGAGCTTTATGTAGAATGTAAAGACGGAGACGGGTCAGTTTTTGACTTAATTGCAAATTACAACTAATTAGAACCAACTAAAGTGGATTTTCCTTCAAACATTTAGTAGTCCTAAAACTAAGCTATAATTTAGTATAACTTTCGTGTCATTTAACTCACCAGTAAAAAAAACCTTTAGACATTGAAAATTGAAAATATCAGCTTTAGTATTATATATATATATATATATATATATATATATATATATATATATATATATATATATATATATATACGTGTAAAGAACCACAGAAAACGGCACCTCTCTCACTACCTATCCGCACCAAGCTGTTGTATTTAAGATTTTGCTGGTCATCAATACAGGTGTGTCCATGTATATTTGTTCCCTGTAGAATCTCACTTAATTGACCCCTCTTACTTCCCCAGTAGTATCCAACATTACTTCTTGTCTTAGTAAAGTGTTTTGTGTGATAGATGGTAAGTGACCACAGAGCTGTTTTTGGTATTGTGCTGCTTCCAGGATGTGTTCAAGACAGCGTTCAGAATACTTGTGTAGTTCACATATCGCATTTTTTCAAGCGTTTCGTTTAAGTCGAAGCGGTGCAGTGGTAAACTGATAATATATAGATATGATTCGTTTTTTTTTTTTTGTTTTTTTGTTTTTTTTTCAAATTAACTAGATTATTCAGAATCACAGAACATCTGGGTTGCACGATTACTACATAATTAGTATTACATTTACAATAGTTTCCTTCATAGTGTACTTCTTAAAATTTTAAAATTAACATTACCTTAGACGGTAATGTTGTACGCTCGGTGTTATTAAAATATATGCTCAATTGTCTCTTTTGTTTCATTCTAAGACTAAATACCACAATCAATCTCGAGTGATATAGATTGTATGATATTAATAATGTACCGAACATAAAGTAATCAGTTATTGTTTCGTTCAGTTATCCCCAGTAGGCGACGTCCCCGTAGCGTCACGACTGACGGACTAATACCACTGGGAAAGATATGAACATCTTCATTCTCCGACTACGGGTTAAATGGTACCACTACTGTTTTTCTATAAGAATGGCTTTGGCATTAAATAATCAATGAACTTTAATATCACAAGCGAGATCTGTCAAGATATACTAGATATAAAGGTTTAGTTAAAAGGCAAAAATGAAAATTGATAATTGAAATAATTTTTCAGGAATATGTTTTTGTAATCAATCATATTAAAGATATGCATTTTCAAATCGCCAGTCACTTACTTACCAACCGATGTAGATATTAACTCTAAATTTTGAACCCGCATTTGATTTTGGAAGATAGGATTACCTATCTTATCTACAAAGATATTAAAAGTGAAACTAATATTTTACTTGTGTTATTTGGAAGACAGAATCGGTAAAGTTGACAGGACCTAGAATACACTGACTGCATCCCTTGCACCTTATACAGAACTAGTACTACCACCTTTTTGCATAACATAACCCACACAGGCTGATAATAATACACTGTCTGCATCCATTTCCGCGTCTATATGAATAGTACTACCAGTTCTTTTGGCGTGAAATAACCCACATAGGCTGATATGCTATTAAAGAAAAAAAAACAAAGTATTCCTATTAAAATTGAGCAATCTGCCATTAATATCAACATATGAATTTTGCCGATAAACAAATAACGTAAACAAGCCTAAAACAAAATATAGTGATACACACAGCAGGGGCCCAAAGAGACGCGGAACAAAATAAGAATTTATATACGAGTACGATGAGGTTGGCTGAAAGGTAATTATTAAAATACTTTGTTACAATATATTATTCGTTTAATTTGACATGAGCAATGTTTTGCATCGTTAAGGGTTCATTAATTTTCTGATGATTTAGTTGTGTTAGACTACTGGGAATAGGCCAGTTTGTATTCAAAGTTGAAAACAAATTGATGTCATTATTATTCCCTTCAGAACATTACACACACACACACACACACACACATATATATATATATATATATATATATATATATATATATATATATATAGTGTGAACAAAAAGTATTAAGACAATCAGGAATATTTCTTGTATGCTGTTTATTCTCAACTAGTTTCGACCTTAGGTCATCGTCAGGAGAAAATTTCTTATTTTAAGAAATTGTTGATAGATTATTAGGAAGGGAGCATTATAGAAGAATTATAAAAGTTCAAGTGTTTTTGTGGGTTTGACATGCTGTTAAAATCCGGGTAGGCGAGTGTGTTTAATAGTAGCATGTCCATTTGTTCCGTGAAGAACCTCTATGAGGTAGGTTATTTTTTAGATGCTCTTATATATGTGAGGGAGGGGTTCATGGGAGTTGTGTGTATGACTGTATGTGTATACATATATATGTATGTGTGTGTTTACATATACGTGTGTGAATGTGAGCGTGTGTCTGTATCACGGTACTGTGCGCGTGACTTCTAGATTTTTAATTGGGTCAAGAGTGGCTTGTTTGATGCGGGGGGTCAGTGTTTGTTTATTTAGGTGACCTCGGCCACCCTCGTAGGTGTAGACAGGTTTATTACCCTATGTTAAAGTGGACCTGTTTTTTTATTAAAGCCGTACGGATGAAAGCTTTGTAACTTTTGTATCCATCTATATTCGTGGTTTTCGATTACCGATTTGGTATCGGTGTCTATTTGAATTCTTCCAATGAGGGTAAACTTGGCGTCTCTATTAAAGTCGTGATCATCCAGTCGGAAGTGTTGCTCGATTGGGGTGAGCTTGTTGTAGTTAGCATTTTTTATTCGGTGTCTGTAGTTGTTAAGTCTAAAGTAATATATATATATATATATATATATATATATATATATATATATATATATATAAGTAATGTAAAGTCATCGGGGCGGCCTAAAGTCGGTATCCGCCAGTCAGCGAGGGAGTCTATCCCCTTTTCAATAGCGCTAGACCAACGAGATTTTTTGGCGTCTGAGGTGGAGCGCCACACCTACCATCAGCTCCTTAATTTACCGCACCGAACCTTGTGCTACTCATACGCTGAGTTGGCGAGGACCGGTATCGAACTAGGAACCTTGTTGTTTCTAGCCGAACGCTCTACCGACTGAGCTAACCCGGCCCCTATATGTATTGTTGTTGTATGGTTATTGCGTATGCTTCGCATGTTTGTGTTGGAAAAAATGAAAAAAACAATTTTTTTTTTACTTGGAAACATATAACTATGTGCAATCAAATTACTATCGTTAAATATAAATAATTTTGGAAATTGATATACTTATTAGTATTAGATAGGAATACTTTAAACCATTTATATTCATGCAAAACTATTTTTTATTAAATAGGAATACCATATATATTACAGTTTCTTTGTTTAATGGTATATTATCCTTGGTGGGTTATTTAATGCCATTGTCATCCTTGTAGAAAAACAGTATCTGTACTATTTAACCCATATCTGGGAGTATGAAAGGGTTCATACATTTCCAAAGGGTATCAGTTCGAAATTGAACGTAATAACACGAGTGGGGTTTGATCTCCTTGACTACGATGTCGCAATACAGAACGTTAGCAATTATTCAAAGAGGATTCCCTTGAAAAAATATAAAGTGTGTAAAAAACGTGTAAGAAACAGCCACATAAAAATTGTAAATATAAATGTATAATTTACAGAACTCGCTTACTTATATGCATGAAATAACCCTACTCTGATTGACATGCCGCTATCAGATTTCGATCAATCAATCATATGTGATGCTAAATGTTTCATTTTTATATCATAAAATGTTCCTTTGTTCTATTTCTTGAAAGTGTTCAATGATATGTGTTAATGATTTGAATTTAAGACAGGAATGATATGAGTGGTGTGCTGGTTAGTGATATGTTCTTATAGTTCAAAATCAGCATGGAACACTGTTCGTTAATGATTCAAATAAAACATCGAACAAACGCAGCGTCGTCTTCCTCGATATGCCAATCAATATTCAGTTTCATTGATTGCAGATTTTGACGACACCTGCTTCGTTCTCTTTATGTGTCTCTTGCAAGTTCCAATGGAGGGCATAATTATTTTTTTAGAATACT
>CM042139.1:69660910-69709210 GCA_023376005.1 Doryteuthis pealeii
CGGGGGCCTAACTTAATTTCAGGAGCTACAGTAAGCATAATCCACAAGAAGATCATTAGTGAGTAAATATATGCACGTATCTATATGTATTAAAACATATAGAATTGTACATACAGTAAATAATATATATATATATATATATATATATATATATATATATATATATATATATATATATATATATAGAGAGAGAGAGAGAGAGAGAAGAGAGATAAAAATAGATATTATGAAAATATTTTCCATATGTGGGTGAAGTATTTCATTGATTTTGAATATTCTATTCAACTTTTTTTGTTATGAATTGGACAAACAAGGGAGAATGCCTCAGGGAATAAAGAATAATAGCTAAACTCAATGATGGAAATTGCGGTGAAAATAGAAGATTGAATTTATCTAGGAAAATCAAGGCATTCAAGATCACTCTTTTTCTTTCTCTTCCTCTCTTTCTCTTCATTTACATATACCTGTTCTCTTTATTTCTATCTGTTCCCGTTCTCTCTCTCTCTCTCTCTCTCTCTCTCTCTCTCTCTTTTCTCTCTCTGTCTTTATATATAATATATATATATATATATATATATATATATATATATATATATATATATGGGGCGTATATGCGAGCAGTTTTATGAATACATGATTAAAAAATATATGTGTAATTAGACTTGTGTTTTTCATATATCAATTTTTTATATATTAATTTTTATTTATTTATTAATTATAATTTTCATATATCATTAATTTTTATTTATTTATATATATATATATATATATATATATATATATATATATATATATATATATATATATGTATATATATATATATATATATATATATATATATATATATATATATACAGACACCTTGTTTTTATGTATCCCGTCTCTTCAGTGTGGCTAGATATTTGCAGGCTACCTCAAACCGGGATGGGAATCTGATCGATTTATCATGTCAGGCTTCTTAACTATTCGGCGATCGTCACCAACAGACTGGAACGAGGGTTTTAACTGATAAATACATACAACTGTATATATAAAAATATATCACACTATATATATGTGTTTGCACCCTCGAGCGCACATTTTTTTTTTTATGTATGATGTTTGTGTGGTGATGTATATCTAAATATTTATACATTATTCTTGATGCATAAATGTTCATAAACTTTTATAAAGAATTCCTAGACTCCATTCACATGTTTTAATTACTTCCTATTTCTTATATATAAAGGGGATATACTCACTCGCTGATTGGCTGATATCGACTTTAGGCCGCCCCGACGACTTTACTTTATATATATATATATATATATATATATATATATATATATAGGAGAGAGAGAGAGAGAGAGGGGGAGAGGGGGGAGACAGAAAGAGACAGAGAGAGATAGAGATTTATATATCTATATTTACATATAGATATATACATAAAAAGATTTATATATATTTAAAAAAATTATTTTTAACCATATGGCTTGTTTGGTCATCAATATCGAGATAAACGAACAATTTATTTTATTCTCTGAGTTCAATTTTTGGATAGCCGCCGGCATTTCTAAGTTTGTCCACATTTTATTTTATTTTGTATTTTTACAAGAATGTCCAAGTGAATTCATATCAACTTAATTGGTGCCATTCAGCACTTAAATTTGCTTACGGTTATTCCACTCAAAAATCTCGAGATAGCCTCTTTTGCTACGATGAATGTCTGTTATCAGCTTTTTTTTCTGCAGATTTCCAAGATAATAGGATAGTTTTTTGTGACTGCAATTTTCTATCAGCTTTGTCATTTTTTTATCGTCAATATCTTCATTGAAGTACTCAATGGGAAATACGTGAAAGATCTGTTTTATGTTTAATAATACACAGAATTAAAGAGTCAAATATAAAATGATTAATCATTAAATCCAAACTAAAATTAGTAATGTAATTTAAAATAGGCAAACATCTAAATCAAGTTACTATGGTGAGTCAAAAGTTTTGCAATATTTTGGTAAAATGAGGCACAATTCGACAGCCAATGGAAAATCTCAAAGTTGAATTTCAACTAATTTTAAAATACACTAATTAAAACTTTCCAAAATATTATCGGAATGTTATTTCAAGATCTGAACTGTGTGGGAGTCCAATCAATTTTTCCTTTATTTATTTACTAGGGTGAGTCAAAAGTTTTGCAATATTTTGGTAAAATGAGGTACAATTCGACAGCCAATGGAAAATCTCAAAGTTGAATTTCAACTAATTTTAAAATACACTAATTAAAACATTCCAAAATATGAGTTGTACATAAACAAATTACAAGCTTAGGTTAATTCATTTGGAAGTATTCTAATACTGTTATGTAAGTTATATGAACTTATATTATAATATGTGTTCATAATGCGTGATTTTGTGTGTGTCTCTGATTTTCTCTCTGAAAATTCTCTCACGGTGAGATATCTACATTTTTACAAACATCCACAGGAAAGACCAACACACACGCACACACACACAAACACACACACAAAAAAAAACACATACAGACACACATTAACACACACAAGGAAACATATGGAAATATACTAAGACACTATTAAACAAACACACATACATTCATATACTCATCCATCTACACACACATACACAAACACACAAATAATTCGAAGGAATATATTACCAAGCACACAACAGAAGAAACAGACTTTAGCCACGGGTTAACCGTTCAAGGACTCCTGCGTTCAGAAATCTTCTGACGAAGTGATGTTTATCCGAAATATTAAGAAAATAAATCAAAGTTAAACGAACAACATCATAGTTATCTTATTTTTCTTCACACTTGAATTGTGATAACCTTCAATACCAACCACCAAACCAATATATACACAATGCTTCAAGCAAATTATACAACTCTTATATATATATATATATATATATATATATATATATATATATATATATGTGTGTGTGTGTGTGTGTGTGTGTGTGTGTGTGTGCGCGTGTGTGTGCGTGTGTGTGTGTGTGCGCGCGCGTGTGCGTGTGTGTGTGTGTGCGCGCGCGTTTGTGGTTGCGTGCGTGCGTGTGTGTGTGTGTTTGTGTGTGCGCGTGTGTGTTTATGTGTGTGTGTCTCTGTGACTCTGTATACGTGGCTGTGTCCGTGTGTGTGTCTGTATTAATATATTAATGTTGTAGTTTGGTTATTATCATATATACATTTGTGTATATATTAATTATAGTAGATAGGTATACTATTCATATCTGTCGATATGTCACAATCTTCAAATCTAGCACAGTCTCTGTATTCATATCTATCTATTTATCTATTACTAACATTCTGATGATGTTTTTATGTATGTAATAATGTCATATCCTAGCAAGATATCTATTAGAACAATGCACATGAAACTATCTTAAGGAATAAAATAATTTCTAGTCCAACTGAATGATACTAAACGATCGTTACTGCTAAACAGGAAGAATAGATCATGATATAAGACTAATTACTATGCAGATCATGGATTTTCTTTATTTACTGTGTTAGATAAGATAATTTAAGAAAACTGAATGGTATGTCCCAATGTTTTATTAGCATTCCCAATGAAATGTGATAAACATTTTTTGATGGATAAAAAGTCAAATGTCTTTCTCTAAAGCCAAACGAAAAAGCAAGGTTATTTACCTTCAATAATGTGATGTGTATTGTTTATAGAGGTTTCTCTACATAATATACGGATTAGATAACATGTACTAGGTGACTAATAGATAAGTAATCTTTAAAGGTCAGCAGTCGGAAAAGAGATGAGTTGAAAGAGATCAAAATCTCGTCGGGTAAGCTCAGTATAACAAGATATTGTTGCTGAAGCTCCCCGGACTGTTAAATTGGACTTGCTGACGTCACCATACTCGATCAACCATCTCTGGTGACGGTGGCTGGTCTAGGCGGAAATAGGCATCAATCCATTTATTCTCTTCAACCTATGGGTAAATAGCAGGACAAACTAGACTCTTTAAACTTGATTAGTAAACCATTCAAGAAGGGAAACTCTGAATTCAAACCTATTAAACTCCCCTTAAAATTGACATTGTCTTACATCTTACTTGCGCGTTGAAGTTAGGTTATTACATATAATTCTTAAATGTTACTTTTTTTATTACTAAGAATTATTTAACAATCCTAGTAGAATTTGTGGAATTGCAACTCCGAAAAATACTTTTTACTGGCATAGATCAATCAGCTTGTTTATATCAAGCCCTAGCCCAAAACCGTATTCTTCATTTTGCTGTTATGGCAGACATTCAACCCTGTTTAGCTTAAATGTCTGAGCAAACGGTTTCAAACAGATTTATTCATAGATATGATTTTTTTTCCAATTTATTAACACACATGAACTTAATGAATATGATTTCTAGCAATAAATTAGTACACATTAATTTAATGGACAATATTTCTACCAGTTTATAAGAAATATATATATATTCCTATAATCCATTCACTTAAAAATCATATATCCAGAAAAAAAAAGATTTGACATGAAATAAATCCCAGCTAAATGACTAAGCAAGCAAAACAGTCAAACTTTTTTCTCTCACACCAACAATTAATTTAATAACAAAAATATGTACCTACAAACTATGCGCTTACCAATTATATATACAGAATAAAGAAAAGAAAAAGACGATGCTGCATAGAATAACTCACAAAAGGTTGATATGCCATTAAACACGAAATAAACAAAAGATTATCAGAACTTGATCTATATAGACTGAATCGTCTTCTGCCATCTTTCAATCAATACCACCGAAGATTTCGCCACATTCATTAGATTGGCGGTATATTGGGGGGTTAGGCCATTATACAGCAGGAAGCATACGTGGGATTCGGCGCTAAATATAACTTTTTCAATCATCCCCGCTCTATTATTTGTTCTATTTAGTACTCTGCAACCAAGAGTTGTAAATGTACATTTGTAAATCTAAAAATTTTAAAAAGCAATACACCATGTTTACCCCTCTACCTAGGCAATCCCAAGTATCCACTTCTAATGTGTGTGTGTGTGTATACACACAAATTATATATGTGTGTGTATGTATGTATATGTGTATATACACACACACATTCAAAGTGGAGAATTTCCAACATGTAGTTTATGTGGAAGAGTATATCTTTCCAGGACTGGCCTGGTGAGTCATCTGAGAAAACACAAGGATACAGTGTCAAATGCTACTGGCACTCAACTAAGGGGAGAGAAAAAAATAACAAACAAAAAAACAGGAAATGGTCTTACAGTGAACACACACACACACACACACACACACACACACACAGACACATATATATATATATATATATATATATTTACATATTACAGCGCCACATACTCACGCCATAAAATAGAATATTTGATGTCATATTTCAAAACCGTCTCCTTTTTTCAAACTTCAAAAAAATTTTAAACAGACTGAATGACGGATTACCACTCGCTTTTCTCATTATTCTGTGATAAATAATTTCTTATCTTATGCCCTGAAGATGATCTAATTAATAGATCGAAACACTGCAGCGTCGGCCAATAAACTCACCACTTAACCCATTTAAACCTGTTTCATTTTCCTTGATATATTACATACCATCGGATTCACTTCCTTTCTTCACACACACATCTACATATACATATATACATACATATACACACCAATTTTGGAACTTGTTTTTATATTGATCCATGTTTACAGTAATCCAGTTATATTACCTGTATGTACAATCTTGAGTGAATTGAACAAGTTGCAGTTATATATATATATATATAATATATATATATATGTGTGTGTGTGTGTGTGTGTGTGTGTGTGTATGTGTGTGATTACGTTTTAAACCTGGAATATATTCTTTTGTTGTATTTTCCCTTTTCTTCAAATCATTTTTGTTGATATTGCTGGTGCTATCGATCTGAGCATCTAGCGAAGTAGCTTTCTTTAACATACCATTAATTCCTTAATCATTTCATCATGCATGTTCGTTCCTTTTTTTCTGGGGGCGTGTAGATAATGGTTATCGTCGGTGACCCGGGTTCAAATCCTGGACGAGGTTGCTTGCATTTCCCATAGTGCTAATACCCTTGAAAAAAGTATGCATCCCAATATTTTTACCCCTGCTATGGGTAAACAGTAGGGCATCGTTTTTAGTTTAGGTGTATAGGGGTCAAACGACCGCGAGTAAAAGAAAGGGTGTCTCGTTTTGGTCATCGATTGAGCAAAATCACGCCATATTTTCAGACAGGTCCAAAGAAAATTATAACAATTATAGCAAATAGGTGTGTTGGCTTTTTGTAGCGAATGTCTTTGTTGTTCCATCCTGCTATTAGTATCAAATGACAGTGTTTTAGTTACTGAGGCCACAGCGTCATTAGAACGATGCTAACGTATGTGTAATAATTATCAACGAACATAATCGATGATAACTATTAAAAAGACAATCATATGAATAGGAATCATGTTCATATCTACCTATCTCAGTATGTTCATATCTATCTATCTATCTATCTATCTATCTTCCTATCTCAGTATGTTCATATCTATCTACCTATCTCAGTCTTTTATATTTATCTATCTACCTAACTCAGTCTTTTCATATCAATCTATCTACCTATCTCAGTTTGTTCATATCTATCTACATATCTTAGGCAATTTTAAATAATTAATGGCATGAATTGGAAATACGTTAATTATTTAATATCAATCGCCAAGCAATTTATTCTACAGATAACAAATATATCATTGCTGATAAGATATAAAAGACAGTTGTCAATTATATTGAAAATAAAATTAATTAATCATTCTAATGAAATATGTATGTCATCAAATATGTCTATGATACATTCCTTCCCAACCACCTCCTAATTAACAACTTCAAGTTGATGAGTAATATCTGAACGACTGATTATTTTTAATAGAAGGATTAAATAAAATTAATGAAGGAGATGATTTGTTAAGTGAGGGAAAATAATAGTCTATTATACACAAGTAAGTTAATCACGAAAGAGGATTATTGGAGTGAAAAGGATCACACACACATCTATATATATACATATATATATATATATATATATATATATATATATATATATATACATATATATATATATATATATACATATATATATATATATATATATACATATATATATATATATATATATATATATATATATATATATATATATATATATATATATATATATATATATATATATATATATATATATATATATATATAGTCTTATCAGCAGGAAATATAATATTTCTCAAGATAATTGCACAGATTATTTAAGCAATTTCAAATTATCTATACGTTAGCAAATTAATTTTACTACAAATTACATTAAGACAAATGATCGATATACATGCATACAGACACGTACACATACACATAAACACAGACACAGACACACACCCCCCACACACACACATATATATATATATATATATATATATATATATATATATACAGTATAAAACCTTTGACAAAGAAGGGTGAACCTCGAAATATTTCTTAATAAAAAGATTAAGAGTATAATTCATCGTTTTTACCGAAATTAATTTTTTCATTCTTCTGAATCAACCAAAAATGTTCAATAATATATATATATATATATATATATATATATATATATATATATATATATATATATATATATATATATATATAATATAGCTAAATGTATATATTCGTCATATATATATATATATATATATATATATATATATATATATATATATATATATATATATGTGTGTGTGTGTGTGTGTGTGTGTGTGTGTGTGTGTGTGTGTGTTGTGTGTGTGTGTAAATATAAATATAATTGTGTTTGTGTGTGTATACAAATATCCTCTCTCCAGTTATGGGTAACTAATTGTGCCCACTTCCATATCGCATACATTTGAAATGAAATAGCAGCGTCTCGAATTTGAACTCGTCTACAATGATAACCATTTCAGAACGAGCAGCCCCTTTCTGTATCCCCCAACATTTTCACACTGTAATATATCTAGTGATTGTTTAAAAAAAAACTAATTAAAAACAATACGTGATTGATTGATATCAACGATTTCTTGTCGGCTAAGTAATTACAAGAAGAAGAACAACAACAACAACAAAAATAACAAGATTAAATTAATACATAAAACTGGTGACAGTAAATTATCCTGTTTGTAAACGAACATCACATCAAATCATTTCGGTCACACCTGCAAGGAGAGCTACAATGAAGCTATAGAATGTCTTACTTGGTGAGGGTTATCAATAAGATCACAGGCCATTGCCTGTTGTTGACATGATAATTATTACACCGAGCGAACGAGACAGCACTTAGAAGGTTTTAAAGATCGTAAAATTGACAGGCAGCGGGCGCGAAAATATCAGTTTCAACTGATCGAATTTCTGTTTTTGAAAGGGCGCCAATAACTGACTTTTAATTTCAGTTAATTATATTTATCATTGTCTGAAGGACACGTACTGGAGATATGGAGAATACCTTGGAAATGAAATTATCTTCCAGGAGATAATATCAGATAATTATTTTATTTATATTTATATTTTTCCCATATATAAATATATGAAATTGGATCGAGGGCCATATATATAAAAAATAATTACGCATTTTATGAGGCTTCAAAACGTCAGTAACTGTCAAAATTTTTGAATTTTTTAGGGGATATTAGAAAATTAACTGCGACTTGAGGACGCGACTAATATTATTTTTTTTAAATACTTCCAGTCATAAAGCAAAATTACCAACATTAAAACTCTCACAAACACGCTTCTATCTATCTATCTATCTATCCGCAGTGTGTATAGATATACCACCATCCTAACCACACACACACACACACACACACACACACACACACACATTATATATATATATATATATATATATATATATTTATAGTGTGTGTTCGATTGCCGTTGTTGGGTTTCTGTTGCAGTGGCATTAGTACTTTATCTAAAGAGTGCTCAATATATTATAATTTTGGAACATTAAATGTTGTAGAACATTTTCTTACTTATATTCTACAACGACACACTCACGCTCACACCCACCCACACACACATACACTTACCTCTCTCTCGCTCTCTCTCTCTCTCTCTCTCTCTCTATATATATATATATATATATATATATATATATATATATATATATGGTGATTGCCACTTCTTGACAGAATAAGGCCATTTCTACAAGTAGTCCAGATGTGAGCAGTTGTGAGCATGCAGATGGCCCACGTCACACAGATCACACATATGAAATCCTCGACATACAGGCGCTGCCACACAGGTCAGACTTCAATGTAGGAAATGTTTCCATGGCGTCCGTCATGGATCGCTTCAGAATGGTGGGCTCGAGTCAACTTACCTCAAACTTCTTATAGATAAAGCTGATTTCCGCAAGAACATCTGTCTGCCCCTTATCGAGATACTTCCCTCTCAAGATCGGGAGGTCTCCAGACATTCCAAGTGGCTGTTCTTAGCCTTGTTTTGTGTTGTAGTATTTTCTAGTTTTCGCCCAGCTAATGTGGACAATCGTCGAAATGTTGGTTTCTGGACAGCTTGATAGGTGAATCGGCATTTGTTTAGGTCAGCTTTTATAGACACCTCCCAAGTCGCCGAGGCACGTTGCTGTTCAATCAGCAAGGCAGTGACGTTAAGTAGGTCACGAATCACGCCGTATGTAGATTCAAATCTACATGCTTCCATCCCGTCAGGCCTGCACACCTCACATCCCTCCATCACTCTGGGACTTGTAGAAATATCTGCACATGTTTTTGTTTTACACGCACCGCATGCTCTCCTTCCCCAAAGTCAAGTATCAGTGACAAGCCGGGGCAAGATGACTAGGAGACTTTGGGGAATGCAGGTGGATGATCTGGTGAGATCTAAGAGTCCACCACTCCAGAAAAAAAAGTTTTAACTTAGTATAAGTCCACATGTTCCATTTTCTATTGAAAAAGGTGATTAATATTTATTTTTTTTCTTTATCACATTTTTATATATATATATATATATATATATATATATATATATATATATATATTATACTAAAGCTGAGATATTCACCTTTTAATCTCTAAAGGCTTTTTTTTTATTGACACGAAATTTATACTAATTTATTCCTTAGCTTAACGATTACTAAATGTTTAAAAAAATTCCATTTGAATTGGTTCTAATTAGTTCTTCTTTTTACGCTCAACTAAAATTGAATATCATGCTTTAGAATAGATCTTTTAAATTACTTTAATTATTAATTTTAAAAATTTATAGAGTCAAAGGGTAAGCATATCAAATATTTGTTAGTAAAACATTTATGAAGATGCTATTTAGCTGGTTTCGGTAAAATATAAAAACCTACTTGTTCGGCACTGGCAAATTTGCAGCAAAATTCTTATTTTACAAAATACATGCCCCCCCCCCGCCCGGGTGAAAAATTTTTTTCTAAAAATCAGTGAATAATCCAGTTTTAAGGAAATTTGCAGTGTTGAATTATCAATGAATGAATTTTATAATACATCAGTTATTTTATTTCAAGACTTACTTATTATTTTCAGGTCCCTTTACGCTGACCCCACCCTTTAGGTTAAATAAAGTTGAAACTAATTACCGTATGAATAAAAAGACAAACAAATATAAGGTGTGAATAGAAGAAGAAAATTATGGGTGGCTTTCCTGCTAGAAAATAACTACCGAAAATCAAAAAATGAATTTAAAATAAAAACTAAAATAATAATTTTGTTGATCTTTTTATTTTTTTACTCTTTCCGACAATTATTCATTAAAATCGGATAATTCTTTGATTTTTGGTAATGTTTTTCAATCGGGTGGGGGGATAATGTTATTTTGTAAAATACGGATTTTACCTCATCTTTGGCGACCATGTTTACGACATAATTGAGCAAAATTGACCGAAAAAATAGTTTTAAATTTATCAAAAATAAATTACCAATGTAATATTATTTTTTTTATTTTTTTATTTTTTTACTGATGCTCATAATGTTACTACTTTTCGCCATAGACAAAAAATTGACCTTAAATAATCGGTTTAATTGATTTTAATTCATTTTTAAAATGATAAGCAGACGATATTTTGGCAGTGCCTATTTTTTGCTTATTTTACTGGTCCTGTAAATATTTCTACTTTGAATTCAAGTAATGTTAAAAATAACAACAGATTTGACACACAAATTTATTTATATTCATTATATTTGTGAAGGATAAAGATACAAAAAATTATTCTAAATGAAAAATAGAGATACCGTAATGACTTTGTGGTCAAAAATGTGAATTTTTACAAAATTTAAAAAAAAAATAAAGGAAATGATGAAGGTCAATTTGACTATCATGAATTTTTTCCAAGGTGGAAAAATGTTATTTTCCACTTTCAATTGTTAAAATATAAAATTGTAACCCTTACCCCAAAACCAACTCTAAAACTAACCCTAGCCCTAACAAGATTAAAATCTTGTCAAGTACCATTTTAAGAAATTAGATATAAGATAGATTGTTTTAAAGTTTGTTTGAATTGCACAACTACTTTTTAAGTATTGCTTGTCAACAACTATTTTAATCTTTTAGCTTTTAAATAGTTTCAAATATATTTATATATATTTGAAATATATTTGCTGGCAAAATAGCCAGTGGTTCTTTTTTTATTAGGACTGGTGAAATAAGCCTAAAAGTAAGTCTATTTTACTGAAACCGGCTAACTAGCCTATTCAAAAAATGAATATAAAATTACATATTTAGATTGTTTTATTTCTAAATAAATTTAAAGTAAATAAAATAAATAGGAAACTTAATCTACGTAAATGAAGAGATTTTCAGCCGTATGATACGGCAGACAAATCTAAGCATCTGCACATGCGTAAAACTGACGTAGGTAAATTATAGAAGTTGCAAAAAGGTACAACCCTCATTGTTTGTGTCTATTCTCAATAAAATCCAACTTATTTGGACAGTTTTGAAAACTTTGAATTGACGAAATAATATTATCCTGTGATTTTCTTTCAACAATCCAACCTGAGCTCAATGGGTGACTATACGGGCCATGTTTTTTTCTAATATATATATATATATAGTCATCTGCAGACACGTGTTTCGACTTATCAAGTCTCTTCAGTGTGGCTAGACATTTTGTGAACTAGAAATCCAATCAGTTCAGCATCAGTCGGACAGATTAACCGCTAGGCTATCGTCACCCACAGAATACGAAGGGGATTTAACTGTTTTTAATACACACATCACTATGTATGTAAAGGCCGCTATAAAGTACCCAATATCGGGTATATATATATATATATATATATATATATATATATATATATATATATATATATATATGATTCAGTAGCGCACTCATAGATTCAATTGCGTATTATGCGCACATATACTCTGTTTCAAATTATTAACGTTGATAAACTTTTTTATCCTATCCAACACTACTCATTTGAATTTAACGAACTTTACAGAGAAGTATACACTTACTCAGTAAAAATAGCAAGGTTCTAAAAACATGGAACAGAAGTTACGGTCATTTTCTTAATTTATTTGCATTTTTAGTGAGGCAAACTCTTAACGAGGTGTAATGAAATACATGTAAAAAATAAAATAAAACTTTGATTGATTAATTTTACAGGCGTTTATATCCTTAACAAGTAACAAAGATAAAATTAAATATAAATAAAAAAGTAAATAGAATTCAAAAATGATAGTGGAGTTGGTTAAAATGAGATATGCAATCTTTTTTTAAATGACTATGAAAAGTATCTGATCCATTGAACATGCCTATTTCTGGATTTCCTCCGATGTAATTTCCCATGATACGTTCACTATTTCCTGACAAATGTCACCCTCACTTCTAAATTAGCATCCGTTCTTATAAACACATCCGGTCAGAACGCTCCACAAGTTTTCAGTTGGGTTGAATTCTATAGATTTGTCCAGTTCATCTTCCGAGGTCCACAGAAGCCAAATTTTTGAAGGTACATCGTTGGTTTTTGTGGTTAATGCGAAGGAGAATTATCTGACATAAATACGATGGTTCTCATGGATCTTTTCTTTTATGTTCTTTTCATAATAATGCGTTTATATATATATATATATATATATATATATATATATATATATATATATATATATATGTGTGTGTGTGTGTGTGTGGTGTGTGTGTGTGTGAGGAGTAACGGATTGAGTAAATCAGACAAAGTAAAGATAGAAGAAAATGCGGATATAACGCAAAAAAATCAAATTATATCTCTATTTTCAATCACACACACATACACACACACACACACACACACATACACACACAGGGAGAGAGAGAGAGAGAGAGAGAGAGAGAGAGAGAGAGAGACCCACGCATATATATATATATATATATATATATATATATATATATATAGAGAGAGAGAGAGAGAGAGAGAGAAAGACAGATAGATAGATGCTTGTGTAGTTTTAATTTATACTGAACATACATAAAAACATTCATATATATATATATATATATATATATATATATATATATATATATATATATATATGCCTCCAACGCATATCATTTAGGTGGTAAAGAAACGACTTTCTATTATATTATATATATATATATATATATATATATATATATATATATATAGAGAGAGAGAGAGAGAGAGAAAGAGAGAGAGAGAAAGACAGACAGATAGATAGATGCTTGTGTAGTTTTAATTTATACTGAACATACATAAAAACATTCATATATATATATATATATATATATATATATATACCTCCAACGCATATCATTTAGGTGGTAAAGAAACGACTTTCTATTATATATATATATATATATATATATATATATATATATATATATATATATATATATATATATATAATACCTATATATTGCGTTTGGTTTGCTTTGGTATTTTTAAAAGGGACGGTTCCAGTGTTTCAGACCTTAAATTCTATTACTGATAACTTCAATTTCCATTCTTCTATTCAGGCTATTCACCTGGGCCGTGGATTAATCAAATTCATCGATTTACTTTATTTCAATCTGCTGGAAAGGGCAAATAGATTTGAGGACAATTCTTACAATTCCTTTTCTTATTACAACTAGACCATGTCTGCTCGCCGAGATTCGTTGATTCATTAACGATCTCACAGAATATTATTTTTATTATTATTATTATTATTATTATTATTATTATTATTAGTAGTAGTAGTAGTAGTAGTAGTAGTTTTCCATCCCAGCGAAAGCTGATGGTCATCCACTGGAGTCTGAGTGAAAACAAGTCTCTTCAGATATCTAGGACACTTCAGTGTTTACTAACCGATCTCAACAAGACTGTTGTCTGAATGGTCCCAGTTCTTCCTCTGATTTCCAGTTCCTCTAGTCTGTTTTCTAAACTTTTGCGCACCAATCACAATTGGTATCACTTTCACCATCATATACCACATTTTCTTTTCAATTTACTGGCAAGGTCCTGGTATTTCTCTAGCTTTTCGGGGTTTTTTTTCAGCTTCACTCTGGGACTTTGTGGAACTGCAAAATCTACCAGTTGATAAGTTCTTTTATCTTGTTAATCAGTGCTAGGTCTGGTTTTCTGACTATGATGAAGTGATATGTCTTCATCTTAAAGTCCCAGACAATGTTTTGTGATTCATTCTCAAAAATAGATTTTTGTTCATGCATATATCGTTTTTATTTTTGTATGGACAAAATTGAGTTTCTTGTACACTTCCCAGTTGATGGCCTTTCTAGACCAATCGTGCTTATATTTGCATTCTCGTTGAGCTAGTTTGCCGCATTTGCTCAAATACACACCCACAATTTGCTGTTCTGTTGTGTCTTATCTATTCTTGCTTTGATATAATTTGTTCTGATGCCAATGTTTTATGCTGCAATTGTCAGTGATTCTGTTTCTCAATTGAGGTTTCCTTTTCTTATCCATATCCATGTGTTTTCATGGGCAATCTCCCCAGATGTCACTTGAAGTATCCACGTATGTGCTTTTCTTCACATTTTGGTTTTCTTGTTGTTTTTCTCCTTGTCTATATGTTGCAGCTGCTGGTAATGACTGCCGTAATTAACGCTTCCTCTCTTTTTTTTGTGTATTTTCCGACTCCGTGGATTGTGACTCCTACACAATCCTCAATGTTGGCGTGACTTCCCTTCCCTTCTTTATACATAGAGCCTGTCTCTATCTCCTATAGGGTGTAATGCCTTGTGCAATGACATTATTTTTTTTTGTCTATCTGTCCGAGTTCCTCTATTGTTCATTTTAAGAATGGCTCAGAGTATTTTATAATGGAACGACCCAAGTATTTATTACCTTGATCAGATTCATGCTGCAGAGCTTCTTTTTTTTCTCGATCGTCTGAGGTAATCTTTTTAATTTTTTTATTTTAGCTCTGTTTAATGGTGCCCGCTTCTAAGATACCTAAGTATTTGTAATTCTTCTTCACTCCAAGTGTTCTTATATTTTCCTGATTTGATAGTTGTATTGTGTCTATTGCTACTTCTCCCCCGTCTTTTATTAAAAGCATGGCGCCGTTATCGATGTCGAATTTCTATATCCTGGCTGTATATATTCATATAGTTTGTACAATGGTTTCCGCTTATTATTTTTTTTCAGAAATCTTTATATCATCCATTTACATAAGGCGGACTATAGTTTTTTTGTGATTCACAGGACTTGTAGCCCCCAGTACATGTTCTAAGTATATAATTGAATGGAATCTTTGCTATAACAAATAGTAGTGGCAATAGTGAGTCTTGTTGGAAAATGCCACTTTGGATTTTTACTTCTGTCTGGGATTGCCCTCCTCATGTTTATTGTAATTTTCAGTTTTCCATAGCTTTTTTGATGAAATATACAATCTTGTCGGATATACTATTCAATTTTAAGCCTTTTAATCCAAGTTGGCGGGACCATGTCATAATTCTTAGCCTGTTGATGTCTTTCACTGGAGTCTTAGTGATAACAAGGTTTCTCAGGTAGCTTGGACTCTTCTGAGTATACTAGCTGATTGTAATAATATTGTTCTCTGGATGGTCTGAATTCATTCACTGATTTCCAATTCCTCTTGTTTGTTTACTAAAATGTCCTTCTTAACATATTCAGAGTAGTTTTCGTACTTCTTTTTAATTTCCCGGACATTCACATGGAATTATTTCCAATTTTTCCTACTTCTCTTCATTTCATCATATATATATATATATATATATATATATATATATATATATATATATATATATATATAATATAGTTCCCTTCTTCCTGACTTTTCTTTCGAAATGTCAGCCTTCCTACAAATAGTGATTCCATTTACCAGCTTTATTTCTGTTACCGTCTTTGTATTTTGGTATCTTAATCTCTTTTTCAAAAGTTATTTCGCACTTTTTTCACTTTTAATTTCAACAACTCTAATTGTTTTCGTCCAAAGTCTACTTCTCACCCGATCCTGTTTCTGTTCGACATTCTTTGTTCCCAGACATCACTTCTTTATTAAATAAAAGCTGATTTTTTTTTACAGGGAATAAATCATGTCGATTGACACATTTCCGAATATTCACTTAGTCTTTTCATTATGCGTAATTCAATTAACTGAATTCATTGAATATTAAAGAAACCATTGCAGTTCACGATGTGATTGAATTCGATGTATTATATTGTCTCAAAGATTTTAGGAGATCTATTTTCCGGTTTTTCCGCGTGAATTCTTACAACACATTTTAAGAAAACATCGATTCCATAATCACCAGTATTCCTATCTGCAAAATCAGACAACGAGAAACGATACACATCGCTATTCAAAATGCGGTTAAGTATACGAAAATGTATTAATGTATTTTATGTTGTACAAATACACATATTTAACATAATAAACTACCTGTTATTGCTTACTAAGCTTTTCTGGGATACACTGGCCTGTATCTGGTGCAGTTGATCGTGGTGTAAAGTTTAGTAAGCTAGTCTCGCATGTTCCTTACTACTAAATGCGAAGTTTGATCCTCGCTGGATACCCCATACTTACAACATTATGTTACATCCTACCCGTGGCGAACAGGTTATGTAAATATCTTCTTTTGTAGTATAATATTTTCAACAGAACATTTTCTTCCGTAAATGCACCTAATTCCGTGGAGAATGTTAATAATACATATTTCAACGTACCGACTTGATCAATGCTCGTTCTATCCCCCTGTCTGTCTGTTTCGCCTATCAGCTCATCAAGGTCCAAGTGTTATAGAGTTAATCGATTATTTTCGGTTGATGCGATTCTCTTGGTCCTTTTGAAAAAATTTTTCCCAACAAGGTTTTGTAGTATATTTTTTACTAAAAAATTGTTTGCCGGACTTTTTTTTCTTAACGAAAGTCTTTACTAATATGTATAGTCTAGTCTATCTATCTATCTATCTATCTATCTATAATCTCTCTCTCTTTCTGTATATCTGCTGAAGTCCCGGTTTCGATTTCTGTCGGAGGGAAATCGTTAGTA
This sequence comes from Doryteuthis pealeii, assembly GCA_023376005.1. Taxonomy (NCBI): domain Eukaryota; kingdom Metazoa; phylum Mollusca; class Cephalopoda; order Myopsida; family Loliginidae; genus Doryteuthis; species Doryteuthis pealeii. Next base: position 69,678,420 of record CM042139.1, read on the forward strand.
TATACCGCTGATGAGACTTGATAAAGTCGAAACAGTCTGTACGGTATTCTACACACCGAGCCATCCTTTGCCGGGATTACACTTGTCAAGTTCATTTTCTATAAGAAAAAGTATCGAATTGTATGCGATACATGCGTTGTAAGTGCCTTCAAGTAAAAATTTAATATATACTTTTTTCAGCAACGTTTCTAAATAAACAAACATCCACAAATCTTATTCACTTCGCCGAAGGGCATACAGTCTGTTTGTTGTTATTATTCTCTCAATAACACCCCCTTACCTATTATGGTAGAGGCGTGTAGTATCATTTGACAAGCTTAATTTCGCTAGGATGGTCAGCTGTGTACTGTGGCCGAGGCGATAAAAGTGTTTCACTAGTGTTTCACTGTGTCTGCTAAAGTCCCGGTTTCGATTTCTGTCGGAGGGAAATCGTTAGTATATACCGCTGATGAGACTTGATAAAGTCGAAACAGTCTGTACGGTATTCTACACACCGAGCCATCCTTTGCCGGGATTACACTTGTCAAGTTCATTTTCTATAAGAAAAAGTATCGAATTTTATGCGATACATGCGTTGTAAGTGCCTTCAAGTAAAAATTTAATATATAAATTATATATATATATATATATATATATATATATATATATAAAGTTAAATATTGCTCTGCATATAATCTAATTTATTGATTATTATACATTGAGCTCTCTTTAGGGATTCACAAAAATCTTTGCATGAGTATATGTTTGCACCTCCAAGAGCATACAGTATGGTTGTACAGTGCGGTTTTGAAGATCCAAAATAGAATCATCCCTTACTTATTTGGATTACCATACACACATACACACACACAGACACAGACAGACAGACAGACAGACACACACACACACACACACACACATATATATATATATATATATATATATATATATATATATATATATATAGTGTGTGTGTGTGTGAGAGAGAGTGTGTGAATGAGTGGAGCTAGGTGTGCCTAAGGTGTGTTCGTATTTAACCAAAACTTCAAATCTTCGCGTGTTTGGAGTTGTTTTTATTTTCTCATCAACAAACTGTCAATCTTTAGCAGCTGGCAGGAAGTATTTAATAATTTGACAGATACTGTCCTTAATTAAAGCCATTTATTCGTAATGTCCTTACTACTTGAGTTTTTTTCCTGAGAGGTACATAAAATTCCAGCTGCTCCGTGGGTATTGTATATGCTTTCAGAATATTAGCACTGATATTTTTCATCGTAGACGAAATAATATATATATATATATATATATATATATATATATATATATATAATATATATATATATATATAAAAAGAAAGTTTGGTATGTATGTGTCGATCTATAGCTCCGAAAAGAGACGTCATTCATATTCAAAAGCTTGCATACACCTTAATATTCTTCTAACTGAGAAATACATTAAATTTCGGTATTCATTTTTACTGATTAAGGGATATAATTAATTTTTTTTAAAAATCAAACGACTTTCAGAAAGTATCGTATAGCTGCTCATGCTGCTGGGTATATCAGCAGGTGCTTGCTTGCTATCTATATTAGCTGTCTGTTGGCTAGCAGTCATTCAAAATTTCCGCTACACCCATGACTAAATTTTAATGTCCAATCTTTAAAATATTTCGTTGGTTAGAAATAAGATAAAATAATCTTTCAAAATAGGTAATTTGCATGGGTTTTTGTAAAATTGTATTATTTTTTACAGCGTGTTAAAAAATATTTTGCATCGGACAGCCGATAATACGAAGTATAATTTTTTTCAGACTAAATTTTAACGTAAAATAAAATCTTTGTCCTTATTATAATTGTAAACTCACTTTATAATTTTACACTCACTTTAATTTAAATTTTTGTCATGCACAAAAAATTGTAGAAAAATTAAAATTGTTTCAAAACACAATTTTACGGTTACATTTAAAAAGAATAATATTTTAAATGTAAATAAAAATATTATGAAAATGTTTTAAAATAATCACCAGCATAGGGATACATATTTGTATATATATGTATATATATAATATATATATATATATATATATATATATATATATATATTATATATATTAAATGTAGATAAAAATGATAAAACGAGTTGTTTTGTAATTAATGCTAATGGTAAAAAAAAGTCTTATTTTTTCAGAGAACTAATGAAAAAGTTGTAAAACAATCTGTTTTTAAAATGCTGCCTTGAGTTTAAGCAAAAATAGATATTGCAATACAAAGAATTTAAATTTTTGATACACAGCTTCTTTTTATCGTTACATTTTTAGAAGTAAAAAAGGAAAATAAATCAAACAAATACATTTCTTTTAACTTTAAATCAACAAGCAATTAAGAACTGGACACAATAAATTGAAATAAATGAATTAAAATGTTACATTGCATTTCTAAATCATCAAGCAATTAAAAACTGAATTCAGAATTGTATTACGTACGAAATGTTTCAGAAAAAAGCATTCGCAAATTCTTAGCGATTAAATAAAAGATATATAAAACGACCCAGATACTATTATTATTTTCAAATTGCTAACTGGATTTGAAACCGAACCATTCGCTTTTCAGTGAAACTTTCGGTAGACAAAAATATTCTATTTACAACATAACACTTGCTGAGCAATGCTCTATAATACAAAGTATGTCATTAGGGACGTCCAATCTGCTGCGTTAAATTTACCCCCCTATATTTAACACAATGAAACTTGATGAAAAGTTATTATCTTCAAAATGTTTGGACCATTCAAAAGAAACAACTTATAATTTTTTTTTTTTAAATTCAACTGACGGAAATAATGAAAATTATGTACGAAAACAATGTTTACATTTTCGCAAAAACAAATTATGACTACCGGCTTTTTTAACAAATTCTATGAAAAAACAAGTATTAGAGAAATTCTCACCAAATTTTCGGTAATTATTCATCTGTTAATGAAAATATGTTTGATATATTTTTTTTCTTAAAATATGTTAGGGGAAATATTTGTGTACGAGGTTACCCACCCACTATTATATTTTATGAAATTAGAAAAAATGAACGGATAAAAAACGATTTTTTTTCTATAAAGATAATAGTCTGAATAATCATATCAGAAGATTTTTATAAGTTTCTATACGGGATCTTTTTTAGTAAAAAAATTCTGAATTCTGAATTCTGTTAAGAAATGTCAATATTATGACATAAAATTGTTTCAAAACACTGAAAAATTTCGGATTATATTAAAAAAGATATTTCAATGTTAAAAAAAAAGAAATTCCCTAAAATAAACACTGTAATACACACATTTTCGGTGATATTTTAAAATTTTAGGAACACCCTTTGGTGTTCCTAAAAATGTTTTCCTCCGGTCATGGACCGGGCACTTTTACTAGTATATATATATATATATATATATATATATATATATATATATATATAACACACACACACACACACACACACACATATATATATATATATATATATATATATATATATATATATATATATATATATAACATGCGCTGTTTGTTATAGGTTATGTCTACTAGACACAAAAGAGTTTCAGTTAGACATTTTTAGTTAGAAAACCACGACCACGAGGCAATTCATTCATTCATATTGGCATTTTGGCATGCTGTATGTGCCTGGAATTCATACAGGAAGCTCTAATACGAAGATTTCAGAGTACTAGTTTTAATCAAAGGACTGTAGATAAGTTTCAAAATTACAAAGCTACGGTTCATCGCAAGCCTCACTATGAGCATTTGATGAAAAAAATCTCTTGAAACTATTAGTAAGGTCCAGGTCATGCTTACTAATGACCACAGCAATTCAATCAGAACTCTAGCCAATGAGATAGCCGAGTTTTGTTTCTTTTCAGGTAGTTAATGCAAGAAGAATTTCTCTAGTTCTCATACAAGATGAGAAAGGGGGCAGAACAATGAAGCTTAAAAGAAAAGAAAAAAGATCTGGACGGCCCTTTACTTTAAAAGAAGAAGAAGAAAAAAAACTATAAATAGAAAATTAAATATCCAAATCATAAACAACTTCACCATGTAGGACAAAATTTCCTTCAAACAGACCATTATTTTAAAAGATACACAAGATTCATTATAATATAGAAGATTGAGTAAACATTATATTAATACTGGAAAACTTATACTTTCATTATTCATTAAACTTTATATTCATATCAGTATACAAAAATATGTTATTTAACAATCCGTTCTCTTCTATAGACTGATTTTTGTATTTGAAAAAATAGTTTAGATCGATTTAAAATTTGAAATACTTATGGCCGAAAATTGATGAGATTACTAAAATCATAATGATTTCCCGTTTTTATATAATTGATTTAATGGGCTGGTTTAGCTCAGTCCGTAGAGTACTTGCCTTGAAATCGCAAAGTTCCTGGTTCGATACCGAACCTCCCCAACTCAGCGTATGAGTAGCACAGGGATCTGTACGGTAAAGTGAGGAGCTGATGGTAGGTGTGTCGCTCCATCTCAGACACCAAAACAATCTCTTTAGTCTAGCTCAAGTGTAAAGAGGATATACTCCCTCGCTGTCTGGATGATACCCACTTTATATCAACCCAAAACAATCTTTTTAGTCTAACTCTAGTGAAAAGAGGATATACTCCCTCGCTGTCTGGATGATACCAACTTTAGACCAACCCGACAACTTTATATATATATATATATATATATATATATATATATATATGTTAAAGTTCAATAAGTAAATTAGATTAAAGGAAAGTTGTGGATGTGGCTTATTGTTGGTAACAGCCGGACAAGGAAGATGCATATACCCTTTTCGCTAGAGCTAGACCAGTGAGATTGACTTTTTGATGAGGTTACGTGCAATACTTACCGTCAGCTCCCCACTTTACCGCACTAATCAGGTTACCCAATCTGTGCTACTCATACATTGAGTTGGCGGGGACCGGTACCGAATTCAGAACCTTGTTCTTTCTAGGTTGGTGCTCTACTGACTGAGCTAAACCTTGGTAACAAAAAAGTTAAAAATCGAACGCTTCCAATTTTACATATTCAACTCTGATAAAAAAAAGATCATTAAAATGTAGTTATCCAGTACGATCTATTTGCAGGAAAATTTAATTTGTCTTTGCTTATTGGGTTAGAGATATCGACAACATTAAAAGCAGTAAATATATACACCTTATTTGAAGCAAAATTGATATGGGCATGAACTTACTTTTGGAAACCCTGTGTTCATTCCTAAGGAATATAGCAAATGTTCAAACATGTTTTCTGAATAAAATAATGTCAAATGTCAATGATTCAAATTCTGCGCAAAAAAATCGCAGTAAATATCATGTGTGAAAAATTGGCATAAATAAACAAGGGGTTCTTTTACAAAAGCATATGACGTTCAAAATTTATGAAAGAATTTACTTTCATATTTATGAGAGAATTCTGAAGAAATACAACAAAATAAACAACGATCCAATGTAAATCTTACAAAAAGTATGAATAAACAAATAAACAAATGCGAGGGTGAGTGAAAAAGTAATGCCATTTTGTTTAGGACAGGTATAATTACCAAGACAGTAACATGTATCACACATCAAAATGAAGGTGGTCCTCTGTGGATCATATCCCTACTTCTGTATGATGGCTATTAGTAAAATCCTATTATTTTTGTAATCTGAATCCTTTTTATGTGTAAACACGTTACACAGGCAAAAGCCGTTGCCAGCGCTTTACGATATGATCGCAGTTGTGGGAGACCTGCTGTGAGTGGTTGAAAGTAGACAAAGAGCTAAATCTATGCAAATATACTTTCTTTATTTTGCCTAAACAGGAGAGTCACACCCCGTCCCGTCCCCTCCCAACAGAAAAAGGGCAATAAGGCCGGTTTAGCTCAATCGGTAGAGTGTTCGGCTAGGAATCACAAGGTTCTTGGATCGATACAGGCCCTCGCCAACTCAGCATATGAGTAGTACATGGATCTGTGCGGTAAAATAAGAAGCTGGTGGTAGGTGTGGCGCTCCACATCAGGCGCTAAAATAATCTCCTTTGTCTAGCGCTAGTGAAAAAGGGATGGACGCCCTCGCTGTCTGGCTGATACCGACATTAGGGCGCCCCAACAACTTTACTTTTTTTTTTTTACACAGGGGACTGCATTGTTGGTTTTAGTGGTTTGACAATAAAAGAATGGACATGGAACTCTGGTGTACATAAAGAACATGGCACTGTCTACTGAGACCTTTTCATGAAAAATTATTCAGTTACCTTCTGATGTTGACACATCTTGGCCCTGACGGCAAGCAGCATCTTCAATTGTGAAAGTTGGGTAGGGCTTTCCAAATGTGTGAAAATCAAATATCTTCAGAGATGATAGCGTATTTGAGTGTGTGTGAGGAGGATCAGCTCTGGTCCACCCATTCAATTAAATGGCAAATTAAATGCTTCAAAACATGACAATAATATTATTGAAGACCATGTTCCATTTCTGGAAGCATCTCCTGCCTCTGGGTACTTGTTTAAGGATGTTGATTGCTCCTATCATATTGGGAAAATAAACGGTAAACTAATTTTGAGCTCCTTTTGAGCTCATTTCATGACCCACCTACGTTCCAAATCTCCTTCATAATCAGAATATTTGAACGATTACCGGCGATAATGTTAGGAAAAATATACTGACGACAATAGGAAATTTATAATAAAAAAAATGCTGAGGAAATTGGATCAAATCAGCCCTGGCACCTTTATAAAAATATGTCTGAAAACATTTTTTTTAAGAACATATACAATAATGTATACATTATGATGTCTTTATTGCTACGATCAAAACATTAAAATTATATATTTTTCTGTTTAAAAATCCCTCCTCTAATATTAGACAATATTCTATGTTTAAAAGTAACTACTAATACTAGCACCACCAACACCACCAAAACACCACCAACACAACCACTACTACTACTACTACTACTACTACTACTACTAATAATAATAATAATAATAATAATAATAATAATAATAATAATAATGGGTTTAGTCGGTAGAGCATCCGCTTAGGAAGCACACGGTTCCAGGCTCCATTTCGGCCCTCGACAACTCAGTGCATTAGTAGCACATCTAGGATGTGTGCTGGAAAGAAGGGAGCTGATTGAAGGGGTGGCGCTCCACTTCAGATGCAAAAACAATCTTCATGGTCTAGCATTAAAAAAAAGGTATGAACTCACTCGCCCTCCAGCTGTCACTAACAATATGCCAATCCGCTTACGTTACTATGCTATATATAGATCCTCACATTCTCAAGAAGGTTTAAAAAAGACAGAAAATATGAAGTCGTGGCATGAAAAGAGCCCAAAAGGCCTGTGATATCTTTACTGCAACTTGGATTACTGATTGTTTAAAAATGTACAAGATATACAACAACATCCTAAACTTCATCTCAAAGACACGGAAAACTCGAAAGTGGGATTAACAACAGGAGGGCCAACCCCAGAAGAGGTGAACATCCAAAAAGGCATCTTCTAGGCAGACTTACTCTCGCCATTGCTATTTATTATATGAATGATGTCACTCAATTTATATAATTACAAAATGTATCGGGTTCTACACATTTCCAAAATGATAGAAGAATAAACCACCTTATGTACATGGATGATATCAATATATTTGCTAAGAATGAAAAAGAACTGGAAACACTAGTACTTGCGATAAGAATATAAAGCCACTATTTAGATATAGAAATTGTGATCAAAAAGTGTGCCATGTTAGAGATGAACAAACGGACAAGTGAAACAAGGGAAAGAAGAAAACTGTTAAATCAGGGAAAAACCCTCCCAGAAAAAAGACTAGTTACAGCAGCCTGTAACAAAAATTGTAAAATATGGACAAAAAGAAAAACAACAAAAACTAAAAACATGAAATAGGACGAAAAAAACAAATTTTGTGAACAGTTCAAGCAGCCAACTGGGGAGATTGCGCACGAGAAGACCTGGGCATAAATAAGAAAGAGGAACCTCAATAGAGAAACTGAATCTTTCTTAAATCGATAAACTTTGCACAAACCATGATAGTTCCGAGAAAATCAAACGCATAACATTCTCTGGGATTTTGAGACCTAATCCGGGTTAAAAAAAAAAAAGAAATAAAAAAAAACAGATCCTGTGTTCATATAACAAAAAGTAGTTGGTATTTAGTAGACTTTGCCGTTTCTAAATGTAAGAACACGAAAAGATAGACAGATACTTTGCGCTTGCCTGAGAACTGAAAAAATGTGGAAGACGAAGATGAAGGTGATAAGAATTATAGGGCTCTTAAACTGGTCTCTAAAGGTTTTGAAAAAAAGTCTGGAGAAATTGGAAATCAGTTAAGAACATCCGGACCACAGTATTTTATGATCGGTTAGAATACGCTGAAGAGTGCTGGTAATCTGAGTAAGCTTGTTCTTATTCAGACTGCAATAAAATAACACCAGCTAACGTAGTTGTGAAAATTACATAAGCACTACAAGATGAAAGGGTGTGTTAAAAATATAGAAATCAATTAAAGTTAACAGGAAGTTATGAGTGTAAAATGACCGTATATAATCTTCAGCGATAAAAGTTTGCAAACAGATGAGAGTTAGATGATCCCTTGTAGTAGAAGTCATCTGAAATAACAATGAAATTGTGATAATCTTTATATCACTCTTAATTTTCACCTTTGTTCAGTCTGTGGAGCGTCCACCTATGAACCACAAGGTCCGGGTTTGATACCGGCCCTATCCAACTCAGCGTATGAGAAGCACAATAATATGTGCGGTAAAATGAGGAGCTGATGGTAGGTGTGGCGCCTCGCCTCAGATACCAAAACAATCTCCTTGGTCTAGGGCTAGTGGAGAGAGGATAGACTCTCTCGCTGTTTTGCTGATACCGATTATAGGCCACTCCGACGACTTAACTTTCTACTTTTATTTCATGCATAAGGGTGTTTACTGGATGTGGGATTAGGAGTAGGACAAGAGAATACATGAATCATGCGTATTTTTATTATCATTTAAATTTTTTTTAAACATGGACACGTTAATGCAAAATTTCAATTTCATCGTTAATTGAGAAAGCTGAGTCAGAAACCATGCAGTTCAAATTGCCTGGTTGTATTGTTTTAAACAAATGTTATCCTGATTAATAGTGCCAAAAGGTTAAATCACTGACACCTCCCAATAAAGATGTCCATTATCTCAGATTAACCTCGGGGAAGAGAAAAATACGTATTGATAATTTTAAATAACAAATCGAAATGAATTAAAATATTCCACACTAGCGAGGGGTGTGTTAAATTTTTTTCAATATAGCGGAACATTAACATAATTACAAGTGATCCCTCCGATATTCAATTTCATACAATGTTGGAATCTATGTTATGGAATAATTCAATTAATTTATTAAATATTCGGGGTTGATGATGAAATAAATAAAGGCAAACATTTTAAAAGAAAACACTGCAACAAAAATACAATTAGTTATCACAAAGTGTCTGTGGGTATGTGCATACGCATACGCATAAGCACAGAATAAAATGCGCACGCACACACAGTCCTCATACACGTACACACAAATATAGACATGTATGCAAGCATGTATCTATAAGATGTATAATACTTCGCTGGGACAGGGTTTCAATTTATGGAACGATGCTCCGGCTCAGTATCACAGTCGTTGGGTTGGATGATGACAAATATCATACTATAGTTTCCGAGGATTATTCTATGCTGGTCGTAACACAGATTATAGTACTATAGTGTCCTGAAGGAGAGCTGGTTCTATGCTTTCTCCTCAACTTGGTTGGGTTAAATGATAACCAAATTACCTAAAGCTGTCAACGTGGTCAATTAAACAAAACAAACAGGAACGCTTTCTGATGATTATGTACAAAATATATACATTTATTGCCATATGATGTTTAGTAATTTTGTATAATGTCAGAAGAGCGAGGTAAATTCTTGTTCCGTTGATGGGCGATCTTTGGTCAATTTATCAATTTTTGTTACCGAGTGGCAAGACGGCAGAGTGTATCGGTAAAGTTGTGGCAAGGGCCCCGAGCTATGGCGAGCTCTCTGGTTTCGGTGTGCCTGACTCCGGTGGACGTTCTCCTATTCTCTACCTTCTCTCGGTTGAAGTTCTGTTATTTATGGTGTCTAGAACCCCCCCCCAACATACGTCTCTGATTGGCCAGCCACTCGATAACATTGCCTACCTGTCTAAATGGCCTGTGTCAGCCTTAGTTGTAGTTTTCCATTGTTTTTTTCAACTGCCACAACTCAAGGCCAACCATTGTTTTATTTATGTAAGCTTTTGAAATTTTTGACCAACTTTCAAAACCTGGAATCTTATTTGTTAAATTATCGTTTTATTTTGTCAAAATTTAAAATTCTTGTGATACCGGTCGAATTCCATAATCTAAGGAATTTATTGGCCTACGTGACACCACTCTTTGTTTGGATACATTGAAATTTTTAATATAATCATTATTATTAATATTATTATTATTATTATTATTATTATTGTTTTTCTTATTTTTACATTTACTTTTCTTAAAGTAACTTTTAACTTTTAACAAACTACCCTAATATGAGTGTGAGATACCGGAGTGTAAGGTAGAAAGGAAATGTGGGTGATAGATAGATAGATACATACATACATACATAGAAAGAGACATAGAGTGTGTGTCAGTGTGTAGGTGTGTGGATGACAGAGAGAGAGAGAGAGAGAGAGAGAGAGAGAGAGAGAGAGAGAGAGGGGGAGATGGTGTGTATGCTAGAGTTTACTCTTGTATTCTGTTTTTGATTACAAAAGGCAACCTAAGATCAATTAATCACATATTTATCATCGAACTGATTTTTAAATGCATAAACAAATCGACATACTCAACATTTTAAATAGTGTACCACAAATCTAATGCAATAGTATGAATGAAGTAAAAAACATACAGTTGGTGTCAGAATTATTTGCTGTGTGCAATAATTGTTTGATTTTTAAAAATTATTGTTTGTCATTGGAATGAAATAAGAATGCAATGGTTATAATTGCCCATTATTTCATTTAAATCCATTAGTTCCTCATTTGTGAAAAAATGCCCGTGAAATTTCTATGTATCCACTCTATCGAGCACACATTTAAGTTTGTGTTATTCTATAAATATTTTACGCGTCGTGTCGAATTCATCATATTTTCTCTTAATTATTCGATAATGCATTTTTATTCCGAATACATATAAGTTATGAACGGTTTAGTCAGTGTGGTTTTATAAATATTGAACACATCGTGTCCCATCCATCATGATGTTTTTAGTGTGTTAAATTCATATTGCCTACTTAACGCTTCCAATAATTTTTAAAAAAAGTGTATGTGCCTCATGGATCTGTTTATGACGCTGAATGACTCCCACATGTACAGAAGCCGAGATCTGTGTTGGCAGAACTCTATTTAAAGTCAGTTTATCTGCTAGCGTTGAACAAGATGGGTGGCGCACTAGGGCTTAGTTGTCTCTATTGGGGTCTGATTGACGAGGGAGTTATTGTGTTTAAAGACACGCCCCCCTAATGTACCAGTAATAACATAACTGACGACGCCACCCAGTAGTACAGACGTATCTCGAACAAACAAACAGACAGACAGACAGACACACACATGATATATATATATATATATATATATATATATATATATATATATATTATATCTTAATCTCCCTCAAAATAATTGACTTTAAGAGTCGCCTCGATATAGACGGTATTCCCAGTCTTGAATAAAATATAACTGGAAGTCTACATCTGCTACTAAATTCAGTTGAGTTGGAATTATTCTGGTATATAATGTGTGCTCCAATTCCCTATCTGGATTTATAGACTAACCGTAGTCACATGGTTTATTCCTTTGCCAATCACTAGCCATACTGCGTGGCTGATACACTACTTAAACACTGAAACTGGCCATAGTTCTACTAGCACTCATTGAGGAGGGACTTACAATACCCAGGACTCTTTACTACAAGAAACCAAAGAATTCATTATCAGAGGATTACCAAGGATCCAATTCCACTGGACAAACGCTCTTGCTTAAAGCCTACAGGATAGCCCATAAGATTGTAACAATTTGTTTATTCAGCAACAGTTGAAATTCTCACTAATTTCATAGTTCATAAAATTTGGTAATTCAACATGTTTATTACTATACACATAAAGCATTGTGAATATGTTACCTGCACTATCACGATACTTCAAGATGGGTGTACTTATTTACTCGGAGCATGAACCCATGGATTTTCTCCTTGATTAATGGGAAACCAAATCATTCGTTCTTCAGTCAATTTATTCAGATATCTCAACTCCCAGTGTACGATTTTTTAATAGATAACCGACATCGGACAAACAAGATAAACTCTTATATCACGAGGTTTACACTGACAACCGTCATGAATCAAAGCGTCAACGCGTGTAAAGTTGTCAGCAACAGAAGAAAAAACACACAAACTCACATACATACAGGTACACACTGACCACCCCCATATATATATATATATATATATATATATATATATATATATATATATATATATATAGGAGGTGCATGGTGTAATTGTTAGAGTTGTAGGAAGTGGACACGTCAGCTCGAGTTCAAATATTAGACGAGACTGTCTACATTTCTCAAAGCGCTAATACCCTTGAGAAAGGTAAGCATTCGAATACTCTTCCTCCATCTACGGTAGAGCAGACTATAGTAGCTCAGACTAGGCAACGATACGTATACTTGGGTAATCCTAAATCTAAGGTCTCCTGAGCGCTGAAGACGTAGGGAAATGCTTGGGGTGAGAACAAAGAGAAAATTGTTCTCTATCAAGCTTTACTTAGTTGTGACACAAACCCAAGTGTATGGGGGTTCCAGTGAGATTTGAACCCATTCGTAATTGTCTGACAGTCTATCTTGCAAACCATTCAACCACATGTAACACCAGTAAATACGCACAATGTCGCAGGTGATTAAAACGTTTATGACACCAGAAAAAATATTCCTTTTATCCCATGTTCCATTCACATGTTATTTTGAACTAATATGGCGCAGATGTTTTGGATACAAACAGCCAGTCACCAAAATATTTAATCTTGCCAAGCGTTAATTAGATCTGATGCGACTCTTCACTTTTGTTGGATATTGTCTTCAACTGGTTAGACGACACTCCAAAATTGCAATTGTCTCCTGAAAACACTTGCGCGAGAAACGAACGTGCCTTGCATAATCCTGTTTTGACTGGTTTCTGTTTAATTGTTCTGCTGTTTGTCACGTATTTACATCAATATTGTTGTGTTCCATTTTCGTGGCACACTTAACTAAACACACAAGATTACCCTGTTGAAGATTAATTCTGATAGACAAACATGTGATGAATGTTTTCAATTAACGTTGAAAACCAGAAAAAGCATATCCATACATGTGTGTGTGTTTTGGAGGAGCTTTGTGTAATACATATCAACTCAGGAAATGGACATGGTGACACCAGTTCAAATCCTGGGTGAAGCTGTTTCCATTTCACATAGTGCTAATACCTTTCGGAAAAGTATGCATCCAACTATTCTTGCCCCAGATATGTGTAAATTGTAGGGAAGACTGGGCTCGTTAAATTAGATTGGGTAGCAAACCTTTGCGAATAAAAATTTTGAATTCAAGCCTGTTAAACCCCGCTTGAAATTGACCTTGCTTCATATCCTGCTAATGGGGTGTTATTTGAATATATATATAGAGAGAGAGAGACAACCAGAGAGAGAGAGAAGAGAGACAGGCAGAGAGAGAGACAGGCAGAGAGAGAGAGAGAGAGAGAGAGAGAAAGAGTGAGGAAAAGTGCGCGGAGAAGAAATAATTAATTAGAGAGAGGGGGAAGAGAGAAGCAGATATATATATATATATATATATATATATATATATATATATATATATATATATATATAGAGAGAGAGAGAGAGAGAGAGAGATTATTGCTCTCGAAACTCAGGGATAATTCTCGACTTTCAATACCTTGCTCAGTAATGATGCTTAGGTATGGCTACTTTGTTTTTAATGGTATATCAAACTTAATGGATTATTTAACGTCAAAGCCACCCATTTAGAAGAACAGTAATATAACTATTTAACCCGTAGCTGGGCTCCATAATGAAAATGGCAACAAAATAAAGCTTTTGAAACTTATTCTGAATTCTGGATTTAGAAGCATTGTAAAAAAATTCAGTGCATGATATGTAAAACGATGCGTAAATTGACGGATGAACAAAGTGATAGTTATATGTAAATTCACTGACAGATGATTATCATATTGTGCAGATAAATATAAATATAGATAGATAGATCCCTACTACTCAGTGTTCTCGGGAGGTCATCTGTGCAGCATCCAGTACCCGCAAAGAGCTGATCAATGTACGTCTTTGCTGGCCGGCCAACACTGGTGTGCCCATTTGCTGGCTTACACAGGAGGACGTCACTTATGAGTTCGTCCTTGCTTCTCTTGCAGTCCTGCGTGTCTGACGGTTGGAGAGACATTGTCATGGATATCCGTACTAATAGCGTGACACGATGATGATGATAGATAGGTATATATATATATATATATATATATATATATATATATATATATATATATATACATCTATTATTATACTAAAGCTGATATTATCAACTTTCTTTTCCTAAAGGATTTTTTCTATTTATGTTATGGACAGAATATTTATACTTAGACATTACTTGGTTTTAGGACTACTCATTGTTTTTAAAAAAAATCAGTTTAATTGGTTTTAATTAGCCATAATTAGCAATTAAGTCAACAACAGACCAAACCCTGTCTTATATTATATACGATTCTCTTCTTTCCCTGTATATAGAGTTAACGTGAGTGGGAGAGTTAACGGGAGTAGTCGAGTTAACCTGAGTAGGAGGGCCCACAACCTGTAAGGGTTTTATTACTAAAAATCAGCACTCAAATCCCCTCGTAGCACCTCCTAACTCTAGGTAGATTCGCCTCTCCCTTTCTCCAGACCACAGAGAAATTTTGGTTTGTTTTAATAAAACAAAACAAACGTATCTTTTTTACGGCATGATTTCAATTTTAGTTGAGCGTAAATTTTATAAAATTGAAATCATGCTTTAAAATAGATTTTTTAAATTACTTTGATTATTAATTTATAGAGTATGGTTTAATATGATCGTTAAACTTACTTTAAAAAATAATTCATGTTGGGTAAAAAAAATAGTTATACATTTAAATATTATGGAATTCAAATGAGCAAACATTGACTACCCCCACTGTTTAAGTGAAAGTTTTCTTCGGGCTTAAAAGTTTGTTTTAGTTAAAACTAAAACAAACTAGACTGACTTCTGATTTAGGTCGGTAAAATTAAAACGGAAAGTTTTTTGCTGGTACCAAATGACAGTTTAACTGCAGTCAATGAATTAACATTTTGCAAATTTGGTTACCGTTTTAGGGGATTAAGGTTGTTTTTAATTACGTATTGCTTAAAAAAATAAACAACAAAAAACACAAATTACTATACATTTAATGTTGAAAAATATTTTTAAAACTAAGTCTAGTTGAAATTATACATTGCTATATTAACACAAACAACTGTCTAAATGATAGATTCAATAATTAATTTCAATGGTTAATTAAATGTATAGTAATTTGGGTTTTTTATTGTTTATTTTTTAAAGCAATATGTAATTAAAAACAACCTTAATCCCCTAAAACCGTAACCCAATTCGCAAAATGTTAATTCATAGAATGTAGGGCTGACTTCTGACTTAGGTTGGAAAATTAAAACGGAAAATGTTTTGCTGGTACCCAATGACAGTTTAACTACAGTCTATGAATTAACATTTTGCGAATTGGGTTACGGTTTTAGGGGATTAAGGTTGTTTTTAATTACGCATGGCTTTAAAAAAATAAACTCTGTCTTTAGTCTTTTTATTTATGCAGAAAATAGTATCAATCAAATATATACCACTCCGATATTACAGTCTGAATAATACAAATAATTGTAATCTTTGCGGAGTCCCGTCCTGGCCTCTTGCCTCAAAACCTGCTTGCCGGTTACTGCTGAAAAAAAAAAACAAAAAAAAAACACTAGCTACGATTGAAATCCGTAGCGGAAGCGGCGTGAAAAAACAAAAACAACTAGGATTTAGGATTTAGGGTTTGGGGTTGGGGTTTAGGTGTAGTTTAATGGAAAATAAATAAATAATTTGGGCTCTGTTTTTTTCTGAGTCACCCTGTATACAGAGTGATCCAGAAAAAACAGAACTTTGTAATAAAACAGTTAATTTTAACTGGGGGGTTTAGGGTTAGGGTTGGGTTTTCAGTGGAAAATGCCCTAAGTTGGTTCTTTTTTTTTTCAAGTGATACCGCTTCGGATACAGACTTCAATCATAGCTGGTGTTGTTTTTCCTCCAGTCAGCAGCTAGCAGTTTTTGAGGCAGGAAGCCAGGACGGAACTCTGCAAAGATTACCATTATTTGTATTATTCAGACTATTGTCCTCGTCTTCATTGTTATCTGTACAAAGTTTCGGCTGCTATGCCCTACGGCCTTCTTCAGTTATTTCTTTTCGGACTCGGGAACCTTCTTGTAATTGGGAGCCATCACGGAACTGTGAACCCAACCCTTTATTAGGTCCACGGGGTTATCCTGTTCTCATTCCACTAACCATAGCTGGGGTACAGGTGTTAAGCTGTGTTAATTATTATTCTATGTTACTGCTGTCTCTGACCAGGATTGAACCTGCAGTCTAGAGATAACTGGCATTTAGAACTGTCTTAATCTAACTCCTTTATCTACTAGGATATGTGTTCAGTTGGACAATCCAGTGTGAATTTTTTCAATTGCAAAAGTTACAATTTATTTTGTAAAAACGGATTTTAAGTAGCCTCTTGGCAGGCATCTTGATCAAAATGGACGAAAAAACGTTTTAAATATATCATAAATAAATTATATGTGTAATATTATTTTGATTTTTTACTGATGATCATTATGTTACTACTTATCGACTTAGACAAAAATTTCACCTTAAATAATCAATTTAATAAATTTTAGTTCGTTTTTAAAAATGAAAACCAGATGATATTTTGGCAGATCCTACTCTTTTCCCTAATCATCTAGCGAGAGCTTAATGGGTGACCCAACGGGTCACGTTTTGTCTAGTAGATATATAGATGTAGATAGATGTAGATAGATAGATATAAATACATAGACATACAGATATAGATTGATAGATATAAAAATATAGATAGATATAGATAGATACAGACAGAGAGAAAGATAGAGAGAGAGAGAGAGAGAGAGAGAGAGAGAGAGAGAGAGAGAGAGAGAGAGAGAGAGGGGGGGAGGGAGATTGAGCATAAAAATAAATTATTTGCATTGATCATTTATGAATTTTAGCTAATGAGCAATCTCCATTTTACGTCAGAAACCATTTGTAAAATGGAGATAATCAATTCGCCTTTCGAGCGTGTTTATATATGCAACATTTTCCCCTTCCATTTGTCATTGTGGCATGAACCTGCCTATCATTAAAAAATCGGGGTAAACAAATAATTCATATGCCTCGATATTATTAGATGATTTCAAAAATTACGATTTCTTAGCGTCTTCTTTTATTTTACTTGATTCTCTACATCTTGAATAATTATATATTATTATATTTATCGTTTATGCTTTTATAGTGTAGTTGTCTTCTAGATTTTTCTCTGCTTCCTAATTAGATATGTATGGTTAAAGTTCATTATTTTAATATTCTTTCTATTGCAAAAAATGTTTTGTTTACTTTTAGAAATTTACTTTTATTATAAATAGGCAGAAGCATAACCATGTTTCATTCCGTTGTCTTCGTTTTCTTTTTTTTATATTCATATATTCTTGTCTTTTTCAAAGTTCCTCACTATCAGTCTATATAATTCACAGAATGGAATAAATGGGTTTATCAAAATAACTGTTTTCTATGTCTTCTTCATGGCGTTGAAAAATTTTATGGAAATTTAAGCTAAACTTTTAATTATACATCTTCCATTAAACATATGTATTTACCAACCTCCTCCCCACGAGCTGGATGTTACAGAGGATCAGTTCTTTAGGTGCAGTACGTCTGGCTTTAATACAGAATTGTTCTTTTCCTAGACTGGTTACTTTTTCAAGACTAAATAGCCAAGTCTACTACGCTATATCCCATAATTGGAGGAGAAAAGACGGATTAATGTTTTTCCCAAGGGCATTTGTGCGAAGTCAAATGTTAACTACCTATTAAACATAGGTCCATCAAAACACCCATTCTTTTACAAAAGCAATATGTTATACACTTTTTTCTCAGTGTAATCTAATAGAGAGTATGCGATATTAGCTGACATTGGTATACCGTAGTAAACAGATGAATGATATACCAACTTATTGTCAGGTATGGAGTTTGAGTCTGACCTGAGGCGGGCAACTGAATACATAATTTACTACAATACTAATTGAGAACTTTTGAAATTTACTAATAAGGAATATTTAGTAATTAACTAAGTAGCCATTTTGTCTAATATGAGGGGTCAATTATTATTTCATATTGATAAAAAAGCTGATAAAATCTACCTTTATAAATCAGTCATAATGTGATATCAGATTTTACAAAAATACTCAACAGCGAAGTATAACAAATGCTTAATTGATTTAACGACATTTCAAACTTATATCATGCATAGAGTTTATGGAAGCGTTCATTGTACTTTTATCTTTCCATTTATTGTGGAGTGGTTTCTTCATAGTTTTTTGTTGTGGACACACGGCCCTAACGAATACGAGTATCTTTAACAGATTGATATGCCCCTTGGATAGAACCCTAGCAGATAATCCCACTATGAGTTAGAGTATACCTGAGATAATGGCAACGAAGAGATACTTCATACTCCAGAGATCTACAGAATTGAAGCCTCACATTTACATGCACATTAGTGTCATACTCTGGAGTTCGTGTTTTGGTAGGGGTCATAATCCAATAACCCTGTGTTGAGTGATAATATTATCAGCCCTTCCGATAGAGCAAAAAAAAAACACTTGTTGCAAGATGGGTATATTATCCTGACTTTTGTGAGCTAGGACTACTAATGGAAGGGGGAGGAAGAAATAAATAAATAAGAGATGATAAAGGTTTAAAAAATAGTGATGAGCCAAAAGAGGATGAACGATGATTTGACCGTAGCGTGACCCCGAACTGAGAATTGAGTGGCAACCGGAAGTCGGGTGTTGACCGCAACCGGAAGTCGGGTGTTGACCGGAAGTCACGTGGTGACGTGGAACAACGACGAAATGTATCTGCTCTTTTTGCTTTCGGACGCCTAGGGGAACGGACGTGTATCTGGACCCTAGTATGGGGTCACAGTAGTTTAACAGTTTCTCTCTCTTTTTCTCTCTGCCTTTCCTCCTCTCTGGTACGAGCCCACTAGACGAGCACGATAATAAAGGCTAGCAGTTGTGACGACATATTTCTCGTGTTATAATTTCTATCAACACCATTTTAGCACTGTGAATTTGGAGGCACGTGGACGAGACCCGCTATACAATATACACCGCCGCCGCCTGACGGATATCGTTAGTGCCCGGAAAAAAGGACAACGTTACTTATATAATTGTGGTACCGTGAAAATATACCACAACGGTACACACTTTAGGAAAGATTAGTTAATTGTTAATTTTTTGGTAAGGTTTATTCCATGCTTTTATTATATTTAGTTATTTTTATGATATTTATAAGTTGATGATAATAATGTGAGCAGTCTGTATTCCTCCCCTCTCTAACCCTGTTTTATTCCACATATCAATTTTTAGGTAGCCTATCTAACAGTCTATTGACCAGGACGCCATATACAGATGTGTCAATCGATAAAAAAAACGAGGATAATAGTTGTCAAATAGTATTTACAATCGTCCTTTAATTTTTGCTTTCTGATACTTATTTAATGTTTCCTTTCTTCAGTGAAATATAATGTAAGCTATACATAAATAAACATTATGTTGATAGAGATAAAACTAATCCCACTTCAAAGGAAACTTATTTTACAAACTGATAACAAGTAAATAGGATTATAAGACTAAAAAATGTTATTCTCTGTAAATATTCCGGTTAAGTTACCACTTAAAGCTGCTGTTACTTTTAAAGGTAAAAGAGAAATATATCCTGCGAATACTTATATCAGTGACAACTTTAGTAGAATATATCCCTAAGAAAGTTGCAATATCGAGTTTGTTTAGATTTTAAGGCCCCATTTATAGAATATGAAATTATCCAACCTCTTCCCACGATCAGAATGCGATGTAATGGCACTTTTTATGCGGAGTACATTTATAGAATAGTTAACCAGAAAGTGCATCTAGAATATCTTATACACGAACCGGTTCAAACTATTTTGATTTTAGAGTAGAGAGTCAAGAAAAAGTAACAGTTTACACGTATACATTGCCATTCCATATGTAATGTGTACTCCATTATTTGTCGACTTTGTCTTAATAAAACAGATATTTCAATACTTTCCATTTATTCAACTTTTTTCTATAATTCATAAGTATATACTGTCTCTATGTTGAAAAATGAGACTTGTAACTTATTAATATGAGTGGTTACACACACTAAAATATATACATTCGAAAACTTATATGATTACTCTGATAAACTTTAAAGCACATTTTCTTATAATATATACATGCGTGACACAAGGTCAATTTCTTAAGCGGATTTAAATATATTTTAATTTACAGTTTTCTTTCTCTACACAGTTTTAACCAAGGTTAAAGAGTCGAATCTGCCCTACTATTTACCCATTGCTGGAGGGATAATAGTTGGATTCATATATTTCCCAGGGGTCATATACATCGTTTATAAAATTGCACTATTATCGTTTATATGAAAAATTGATTACTGACTCAGGAGAAAATCATGTCGCCCGAGTATTATTATTATTTACTCCTTTGGAGTTTTCACATCAGCATTAGCTGATGGTCTTTCACTTGAGTCTGAGTGACAGCATGTCTCCTCAGGTCTCCAGGACTCTTCTGAGTATTCTGGCAGATTGCAGCAGTGCAGTGTTCTGGATGGTATCAATCCTTCCTCTGATTTCCAGATTTTCCAAACCCTTTTCCAATCCTTTTGGGACCGTTTGAAGTGCACCAACTACAATTGGTATCACTTTGACTTTCCTATTCTATTATATTATTATTATTATTATTATTATTATTATTATTATTTACACCTTGCAAGTTTTTCACAAAAGTTTTAACTAGTGTTTCCTAACTGACGTCTGAGTGACAGTAAATTTATTCAGACCCCCGGCTTCTTCTAAGTATTCTAGCTGATATTAATAGGGCTCCGGTCTGGATGAGCTTTTATTATTCATCTGGTCTCCTAGCCTATTGTCCAGATCCAAGTATTTCTTTAACTTTTCTTTTTCTTTCGTTTTCACTCTGTGGTTAACAATATCAGCAATAACCGGAATGTTGTAATCAATTTGTATGTCAAGCCCAGATAAGAGTATGCTTCTCATTTTCTCGGATATATTCTCGTTTATGTATATATCCTTTGTCAGCATAATCAAATTGTAATCTCTTATACAGTTCTCTTTTCTCACTCAGTCATGTCTACTCTTGAATTATTTTTGTGTTAGTTTGCTTCATTCACTTATGATGGAAATAAGAGTTTCAATTTATCTCACGTATCCTGGTCAGGACGTTATACTAAATCTGACGCTGAAGTTCTAATTTTTGAGCTCGGGGGAGTGTGGAATACTCTTTCGTCACCATTACCCCCTGATCCATTCTGACCTGTAGTGGTAGTACATTTTATGGTCACATCTATGGGTTAAATAGGAAAAATGATTTTTTTAAATGAGTTAAAAATTGAGTTTAAAAGAAATTTGAATACCCATCAAACATGAATCGAACAAAACGTCACTGGCATGAATAACCTAACAAGGGTTGACATGCCGTAAAATCCAACAAACCGATTTCTGTCACCACATTGGCTATTCTTATGTGTATTAACATTTCTTTCTGTTTGACATGAGATCTTATGGCAGTATTTTGTGCTGGCAGTAAATGGTTCCTTTTTTTATCTTCAGATTTCCCTCCTTAGTTATGCCCAATTCATTTTGTGTGCAATTTCCTAAAGCCTTTCGCTTGAAATACCCATACAACTATTTTTCCATCTATTTTTGTTTTCTAGAATGTTGCTTTTTTTCTTCTCTTTCTCCTTAAGTTATTTCTGTTGCTATTGCTATTGCTGGCTATTGTAATCAGTCATTCTTTGCTTTTTTATATCCCTTGAGTTCCTGCGCGCTGCATCTACACAATCCTCAATGCTAGCGATTCCTATATCCCTTTCCCTGGCACATGGAGTTTGTATATGCCATCTATCGTATGGAAAACCTTGTGCATCGTTATCTATCCCGTTGTCATTTTATCAATCTCTCTGAATTCCTCCCTTGTTCATTTTAAGAAGGGTCTACATTATCTTAAAAGAGGGGCTACCCAAAATTAGGTTTCGATAATTTTTCTTGTTTTTTGGTGTACTCCCCTCGTACATTTTTCTTTCATCCCGCTTTACTTGAGGGTGCCTTTTTCTAATAATCTCAGGTATATTTAGTTTTCCATTGATCCACGTATTATGATGCTTTCGTTATATGGTAGTTCTATTCCCTCCGTCTTTCTTTCACTCTTTGCAATTATCAGCATGTCACATTTTTCAATCCCGGATTCTATTGCAAATTCATGGCTGTATATTCTGTACAAGGATTTTGGTTTATTTTTAATTTTTCGCAAATATCTTAATGTCATTGGAATACGCGCGGTGGTATATCCATTATTTCACTCCATGAGAGTTTTACACACCATCCCTAGCTGATGCTTCACTGGAGGCTGAGTGTCAACATGCCTCCTCAAGCCTTGAGAACACTTCTGGTTATTCTAGCTGATCTCAACAGTGCTTGTTTGGATGGTTTTGATTTTACCTCTAATTTACTATTCAGCCAGACTCTTTTCTAAACCTTGGAACTCGTTCCAAGAGAAACAATCACAATTGGTACGATCTTTACCTTCATGTTCCGCAGTTTTTGTTCAGTCCCCTTGCCAGGTCCAGGTATTTGTCTATCTTTTCTTATTTGTATATATTTTTATCAACATCATATGAAGTAGGGTTTATAGTGATAATTTGTTTAGGATATTAGGGATGGGTTCATGTGGTTTTACATTTGAATATATATCTTTATAAAATGTAACTTTTCATTATTTCTGCTTTTTACACATTTATTGACCTTTTGATTTAATATAGATTAAATTTAAATGTAAATTATTCGTAACATCCATTAATTACTTTATATATATATAAAAAAGGAGAGTGAATGTGATTTCTTCTTAATAAACGAAATATTATAACTATTTAAATGTTCATAATATGCCACGACATGAAGATCTTCTTATAAAAGATGCATCGTTGAGTAAAATTATACCTTCATACTAAAAATGTCTTCATACTATTTTTGAGATGGTAGGTTAATCGTTAGAAGAAAAAAAACATGCGCACTCTGTACAGTTTGTAAGGAAGTTTTAAAATTTTTTTTTTTATATAGAATTCCTGCAATATTATTTCTAGCCTCCAAAATGTTTGTTACCCTCATCTTTTGCAGTGATAGCGAAGCATACTTAAAGAAGTTATATATATATATATATATATATATATATATATATATATATATATATATATATATATATATATATAGAGAGAGAGAGAGAGAGAGAGAGAGAGAGAAAGAGAGATATGAATAGACATCATCATTGTTGTTTTTTTATGTATTGCTATTTTTAATGTATTCTAAACTTGTCAATAGCGATATTTTTTTGCAAATTTTTCGGAAATCTTAAAAGTATTTCTTTTTTTTTTTTGACACAACTGATTTTTTGTCACGTTTACTATGTGGTTTTTATCACACTAAAAAAACTTTCTGAAGCTATATAAGATCCATGACACTGTACCGAAAGGTATATCTATAAACATTTGAAAAGTTGTCGTTTTTTATCTTACTCGACATAGAAAAAATAATTTAAACATGTATATCACTGATGATATAAAACGTTGAGTGTGATGAGTTGCAAGCGAGCTTTCAACATACACAGATTTCTTTGGGGAATATGTTTGACTACTTTTTGTGGAATTCACCGTAAAAAATGATTAGTGATTGTAGCGACCCAGGCAGCGTTAGAGGGAGCAATTATCTGGGATTAATGTTGCATTTTGAAAAGATATGTACATTAAGTTAACTGATAATCGGCCTCTACTTTTTGATATACGATAAAATCAGTTCTGGTGTTGAAATACGAAGCTTCACTAGGTAACTGACACAATTCAAATTATTTTCATATGTAGCCGATTTTCAAACCTTTCCCCTTAATTTAACATCACGTGTTTTGCTCCATGGGACACTTCCAGTCAAAAGTTCCAAACAATACATGATAACGAATAAAAAGGCTGCCTAAGAATTCATCACCTAAAATCTTTGTCTACTTTAAGTCGTTGAGGCGCTCCCCTCCACCTCAACGATTCTACCGTAAACCGTTGGCAGCGGTTCTATGACGTGTCACTAGTAAGTGTATAGAAGAATTCATATCACAATAGGATTTTATTTGAATAGAATGAGTTTTGAGGTGAATAGATTGTGATCTTTGAAACATCCCATCATACAGGAAAAGAATACCAAGAAAATTTAGTACAATCTTGGGGGAAAATTGGTAAGACAACAATTAATGTCAAAATCGTTATTTTATGATGGCTAACACAATTTACTTAAAATAGAAAAGCATAAAAACTAATTTCCGGATTTCAGAAGTTGAGTAAAATTTTACTCTAAGAAAATCATGTATTATTTAGATTTTTGGGACTGTTGTACTCATTTTTATTGTTATATGCACAACGTTTTGGCCGATGTATCCTCCGACCTTCTTCGGGTGTTTCTTGTCGAAGTTAGGAAACTTCTCGTCGAACTCAGGAACCTTCATGAACTTCTGAACCGAACCCCTTATCCAACCCACAGGAGTAGACTCTTCTCATTCCGATTCATAAGGACCGGGTACAAGAGTTAAATATTCTATGTTATTATCGCCCTTGGTCAGGATTGAATCCGTCAACATACAAATTATTGTCACTGTATTAACTCAACCTATATATCCGTTGCACCATGTGTTTAACTGGACGATCCAGAGTTAATGTTTACCCAGAATATTGACATTTATATTTATGTATGATGTTTTTTACCTTTACTCATTTTGCTACTTTAAAAAAAAATCCCGGTGGATTGAATAAACATTGCATACATAACAATAAAAATGAGGACAGAAACAACAAAAAAACTAAATAATACAAATTATCAAGACTCGTCTAGGAACTCAGACAAATATTACAAATTATCATGTTTGTGTAAATGTCTTTAATCTCATAACATAATAACTGCTAAAGCAATAGTCAGTAAATTGTCTGTTTTTATTATTGGGACCCCAGATTATGAGTTTAACTTATTGGTTTTTGAATCTTGCTAAATCCTGTAGCTTCTTTACCGAGAGTTTCATGAAAATGCAAGTAGTGCACACACATACCGTAGTACTGGCACGGTAACAGCTTAGCAGAAGTACCGTTTTATTTTATCGGAGAGAGCAGTTTTCTGTATGGTCCATAAGCTGTCAATAGCATTCAATGCTTTACATATGCGAACTATATACGAGGCTGCTCATGGAATAATGGAAGCAGTTACCTATAAAACAGCAATAGTGGGGTTATTTACCTTCCATTTCGCAAAACATCCATGAAAGTTGTGCACTGCTGCTAAATTAAGTACAAACTCATACGTGATGTTCTCTTATGGACTCATACGCAAGGACGTACCAGTTTTGACAGATAAATAAAAAAAACACAGATTCATCAGGATTGGGTGCAGTTGTTCTGAACCTTTTCTTTTTTTACTTATGAACTCATCTGATTCCTATTTTACTCAGTTGGACGCACTAGCCATTTGATGTTTAAAAGTTATATTGTATTTTTATAATTAGATATATTTTTCTTGCCTGGAAACCAACAAACGTTTTATGAACCACCGGGGGTACATGTCCCCCGGTTGAGAACTTCTGGTGTGGAGGACCGGCTAAGTGGGACAGCCGATAGGAACGAATGGCAGGGCTGAAGATTCGATATGCTCTTCCATTTACACATTGTTGACGAAGATGTGATATATTATTGGCTCTCACAAGGGATTAGCTCGAAGTGAAACTCAAACAGCCGGGTTGAGTGTCAGCGGGTCACCGATTACATAATCTTTGTTTATAACCATTAGACTACGTACCCAGTTGAGTTTACTTTAGTGAATGAAAACATGGTCCTGTGTGTGTCTCTGTGTGCGTGTGTAGTGGTGGGGCTTATATATATATATATATATATATATATATATATATATATATATATATATATATATATATATATATATATATATATATATATATATATATATATATATAAGTACAGGAAAATTCAAACAAGAAAAATAATAAAATATGTGCTACTCATACGCTGAGTTGGCGAGGACCGGTATCGAACTAGGAAGCATATGGTTTCTAGCCGAACGCTCTACCGACTGAGCTAACCCGGCTAATATATGCATAATAAGCGAGAATAAAACAAATATATGGAATGAGTTGTTTTATCTCTCTCTATATAAATATAGATGATGTTTATTTTTTAACTTTTTATATCCTGGGCAACGCAAGAAAAGCTCTGGTAGTATTCACTAAATCGAACATGTATCTAAAATGTCGATACCTAGCTGACAATATCAAAACCAAAACACATTAATATCAACTTTTATCCATGACTTCATTTTTACGATTATCCAAAAGACAGAATGAAAAGTAAAAGGAAAGAATAAAACAGCAGAATTCCTAATTCTTGAGGCTAGGTGGGTTTTCATTATTTTCCTCTACCATCCCACAGTCAGCCATCGACGACATAGCAATTGTCGGTGACAATGCTACAGTTGGACTATTCAGAATTGTCAACGAAAACTTTAGATAAATGTATTGTACATTTGTGGAGGCCTTTTTTATCTAGTTCATCTCACATTCAATTTCAAATATGTTGCAAAAGAGAGAATAATAGTCAAGATTTACTTAAAAATATAATAATAAATTCGTATTTACGGGAAATTGATAAATATATATATATATATATATATATATATATATATATATATATATATATATATATAGTGTGGGATTGACACTGTTTCAGCTTTTACTGGAACGGTGTGCCAAAATGCAGTATTAGAGTGCTCAATATAAAAATAGACCTGTTATATCATATAATAAAATAAATATATGAAGGTTTATATATTTATTTTATCATATTATATTATATTATATTATATTATATTATATATATATATATAATATATATATATATATATATATATATATATATATATATATTCTATTCATTTACTCAACTACATTCATCAACATAATCATCAAGGCGTGTTGATAGCACGGAGTAATTTGACTCTCTCTTGTTCTCTCTCTCTCTCTCCCTCTCTCTCTCTCTCTATCTCTCTTTATCTATCTCTCCATCCGTCCCTATCAGCCATCGCACTTCGTAGGTCTTCTAAACAGAATCGAATCACTACAATGAGATAATGAATGTATGATTATGCTGGTCAGTCAACATTGGTGTGCCCATGTGTAGAAGTCCACAGGAGAACGTAATTTACGAGTTTGTCCTTACTTCAGAAGTGTCCAACATGTCTTTCTCAACAACTTTTGAAATACTTCGATGGTTTATGAGATTGAAGGTAAGTGGTCATACAACTTCTGTTTTGTAGTGTGATGCTTCAATAATTTGTTAAAAACAGCGAGGAGTATCCTTGCGTAATTCCCATCTAACATTTTCTACATGCGTTTTGTTAGATTTCAAGTGGTAAAATACAGTAGTACTGACAGGGTTACAGCTTATGAGAATTCCCATTTTATTTATATCAAAGAGGTTAGATTTCCATCTTACCTCGTATCCCTCTTGTACGGGTTAGGCACAAGGCCCACAAACCGAAGCTCATGGGTGGCGGGTGAAAAATTGCGTTGGTCCCTTCTGCATTCACCCTCAGTCGTTGGACAATAAACCCAACATTGTCCCTTTAAATCGAGGGGGCAGGTGTTGCTTGGGGGGATAGCCCCCTGGGATCAACGCTATTAACTTGTAATGATCCAGGGCCGAAGCCACCGGAACCCGACCACGAAGGGCGGATCTACATTGTCAAAGTACAATACATGGTCAAATGTTGAAAATAAGCAAAGAACCTATTGCGTCAGTTTTACAAATGAAATATTCATGTCTGTTTTAAGGATCAATGCTGTTTTTTTTGTGGGGGTGGATTGATATCGCATCCCAATAAAAATACGCAGCTATTTAACCTCTATGCAAGCTACGCATTTTGATATAATGCATGAGGTATCATTGCATTAAAGATTTTCTGTTAGTTACATGGACCTTGAAAACACTTTAAATAAGATCATTTCACATTTGTAAACATCACTTCTTAATAGTTCTGCTTAAACAATGAAATGCGATCAGGAAATGAATATTTTTTACAGTTTCAAAATAAAATCTTCGAAAACGAAATTGGAAAAAAAAAAGTAATGTTTTTGCCATGTGAGTGCAGGAAGCCGATCATGTGTGTTTGCAAAGGATTTTTAAGTTTATTCAAGAAAGCCAACTGGTATCTCTTTTATATATTTTTATTTTAAACTTTATTCTTTCATTTTTTTATTAGTTTTCATTGCTATTTTCGCGATAACGCTTTCCGCTCTCTCTCGCTGATGTTAAATTTCATTTATTTTCGTTTTATTTATTTAATACTTTTTTTTATTCTGTTCACTTCAGTGACAGAATCCATTATCATGCCGTTTTGGGCAATGCGGCGAACGATTTTCTCCGGTAAAAAAAAATGCACAAAAATAGTACCTGAGCTAGATTTTCTTTTCGACATAGATGCTCAGTAAATTTTGAGAATAATGATCGGGATTAATGGAATGAGTCTTTAGAATTTAGCATTCTGTAGTTTTAATGGTAGCCTTATCGAATGACAGAGAAATGTTAATTTTTATATCGTTTGTAAAATACCGAAGAAAAATCGGTGAGCCGAGTTTAGATTATCAGTGTGGATACTTTTAATACATACACATGAATACACTCTAGAAAAACTCAAAGAAAAAAAAAGCAAGGACATAGATTACCATGTACATATTCACCAACCCCCTACACACGAGCAGGATATGCAACAAGTTCCATTTTTTAGGCGGAGTTTAACAGGTTTGAATTCAAAGTTGTCCTTCTCCTAGACTTGTTGCCTAACCAAGGTTAAAGAGCCCAGTCTGCCCTACTATTTACCCATAGCTGGAGGAGTGCAGGTGGATGCATACCTTTCCCGAGGGTATTAGCACTATGTGAAATGGAAACAGCTTCGTCTAGGATTTAAACTCGAGTCGATGTGTCCATTTCCTACGATTCTAGACATTACACCACGCGCCTCCAAATCATAGATTCCCATGTATATACTCTTATCACCTTTGTGTCCTTGATATGATAGTAAACTTCATCTGATGGCCAGACACCAATTTTGGAGATCTGGAAAGTGTGGAGTAACTATTCATTGTTCTACTCTCAGTCGGAGTTGTAGTAACAGTTATCTACGAGTCATATAGATTGCACCGTATTTTTTTAAAAATATCAAGAAACAATGAAAAAAACAGTAAATATGAATGTACTATGAACATGATTACCAAAGTCTAAACATAAACTAATCCTAGACAATGATACTACCATGATAAACAGCGAAATTTGAAATTAAATGATTTAATTCTATTTTGCCATAGTTACTTAAGTACTTTGATCATTTCAACTCGTGCTATTCGATTTCTAGAGGGCCACATCCCCAGCTTTAGTAGTAGATAGAGTTTGTCAGGATAGGTATTAATACGTGTTTTGGGTGTGAGAGTTACACTCCGTTAGTTGGCCTTGCTGGATGCCCCATAATTTCGATCTTGTATCACATCCTACTCGTCGGGAATGGATTGAGTAGATACCTTCATTCCCCTGTTTGGATTATTATATACTTACCTTGTTTCTTCGGAAACTTGTGTCCAGTGGCTTTGGCCTCTGGACGGATAAATTAACTAACGTCGTTATCCCCGGGACAATCCCCCAGGCAACACCTGCCCCCCCCCCTGATTTAACGGGGCAGGACTAGGTTTATTGCCCAGTGCACCTCCCTAAGGAGGAATATTGAAAGGATCCACGTATTTCTTGTGTCTGCTATCCCATGAGCTTCGGTTCGTGAGTGATCCCACATTAAACGACCTTGTGTCATATCCGCATGAGTGTGATGCGAGGTAAATACCCTTATTTGGATTATATCTACATAACTAAAGAGATCCACAGCCACCTATTTGCCATTAATTTAGGTGACCAATTGAATTAATGCAAGCAAAGAGAGCGCTAATACATTAGACATTAGCTTGTTTCGGTTCGTCGATTCAGTTTTCCGCGCCGCTAAACGCTTCGTTATTTTGAACTTCCTTAATAGAGAAAAGATAATATCAATCATCTATCATCACTGACTCATCTGACTTAGAAAAAGTTACAAAACTTTGAAAAATAATCTAATATTTATGTCCACGATAAAAC